>JASEVX010000002.1:122124705-122396029 GCA_031761405.1 Serripes groenlandicus
TGTTTATTATACTCAATGTTAATTGGGATGTGTGGAAAAGACAAGTTTGTTTGACAAACGGCACAGCCAATGATCCAACCGCATTTAATGTGTTACAAGACACAATACATACTCACTTATAGTGATATTCGAATGTATTTTTTTAAAAAGTTATCTTGCTTATATGTGTAGTTTAAGATCAAAGATTCAATTACTTTGTTTTTGTATATATTTTTTGTATTGTGCTATTCCATACCCATAGGCTACTCCATTGATCGTAAGATTTTGCAACATTAAAAGATGTTTCATAAGATACAATGGACAAATGTAAAGCAATGAAGTTGGACCATCTCGAGGGCTTGGCGTGAAACGGTTGTAACTTAAATTGGTATTTTTTTACCAAAGTTAATCACCTCGCAATAAAGTCTTTATAAGCGTTTAACTCATTTTACTTGGTAAAGCAATGTAAATTTAGGTGCCATTGCTCGTTCTGAGCAATGGCACATACATTTGCATTGTTTACAAAGGGGTCAAAATTGCCCCCTAAACCAGGGTTTTCAAAATAGGTTTTTAGTTACAACCGTTTCACGCCAAGCCCTCGATCTGTACACAAACTATGCTCGTCTGGTTATTTGTAAACTAATACTTTTTTTGTTCAGATATAGAAGTGAAACGATTTCTATACCCATTGATAAAGAGTAAATAGAAAACAACAACACGTGTTTAACCCGACGAACATATGGGTCCGTCCCGCAAATAACCAACATTGTGGACTCTGCGGTAAAGTAATCGACCCGGATCAGTCTAAGCATGCCGCGCAGGCTTATCCGGGGAGACATATTTCGCCTCCCGTGGATTTTCTGTTTCAATAATCATTACTCTATACCTCTATCCTCCTGAGACGGAATCTGTCGGCCTGGATTGCGGAACTGCGCAGGCTGATCTATTGTCGATACGCAGAGATACATAATGTTGGTTTTCTCATGTAATGGCTCATATTTGTTTTATACTATTAATAACATTCGAATGGAAATGGGTAAGAGATAACTATCAACAATTCAATCGTTCTTGGTATCAATTTACTAGCAGTATTGATATGTCTTTGTCATTATATAACATCGTTAAGCCCGACTCAATAACACGTTCTGGGTTTCATTTTACCAGCAGTATTGGTATGTTTACCTACCAATAGGACAAAGTTAGTCCTTGATAATTCAGTTTTAAGAAATGAATGTAAAGTTTTATATATCCAGTTGTTGCTATAACCAATACCAAACATTGATATAATAAACGTTTGTGTTCGGAAGCACACTTTTTGACCTATGATATATAAAACCTTCGCGTGCTTTTTCCAGCGAGAAAAAACACTGCACGAGTTTCGGAGGATACGGGGTGATTTATGGATAGC
The DNA here is from genome assembly GCA_031761405.1 of Serripes groenlandicus. Classification (NCBI taxonomy): domain Eukaryota; kingdom Metazoa; phylum Mollusca; class Bivalvia; order Cardiida; family Cardiidae; genus Serripes; species Serripes groenlandicus. The sequence goes on from JASEVX010000002.1 coordinate 122,126,093, forward strand.
GTCCTAGTGCCACAGTCCTGTACTATTTTTGAGAGAGATGTTTCACCCTCTCCTAATTAGGAGATACTAAGTCATAATTAGGAGATACTAAGTCCTTATTAGGAGATAACTATGTCATAATTAGGAGATACTAACTAGCTTCGCGAATTCGCCATATAACAAAGGGGCATAACCGCACAGCCACGTTTACTAATTTGAAAAGTATTAAAAAAAAGTAATTATGACTAAGTATTTCCTAATTAGGAGATAGTATCTCCTAATTAGGACTTAGTGTCTCCTAAATAGGAGATAGTATCTCCTAATTATGACTTACTACTCTCCTAATTAGGAGATAGTCACTCCTAATTATGACTTAATATCTCCTAATTAGGAGGATATTATCTCATAATTAATGACATAGTATCTCCTAATTAGGAGATAATATCTCTCAAAAATATTACAGACTGTGGCACTAGGACGCTTCCCATAGTGATTCAACATCCTTACCGAATGTAATAGAAATAGGCTTAACGTTTTTTTTTTGCAAATTTAGTATAATATTTCTAAAATAAAATGTAAGATTTGAAAAAAAAAAAAAACCTGAAAAAAAACCAAACAAGAGGACCAAGTGATGGTCCTATACCTATACCTAATAAACAAAGTGACCGGGTGGTGCCATATTTGACCCAAGGGCTATAATTTGAACAATCTTGGAAGGGGGTCCACTAGATGAAGCTACATACCAAATAACAAAGGCCTGTGCCTTCTTCTTTTAAACAAGATTTTAAAAGTTTTTTCCCTATATAAGCATATGTAAAACAAGTTATTCCCCGGAGTGGGGGCTAGTCTTTTAACCCAGGGCGAAGATTTTGAATAATCTTGTTTAGAGGTCTACTAGATGATGCTGTTATACCAAATATTTAAAGGCCTGTGCCCTCTTCTTTTAGACAAGAAGATTGTTAAAGTTTTTCCCCTATATGAGTCTATGAAAATCAAGTGACCCCCGGGGAGGGGTCAATTTTGACCACAGGGGCTATAATTTGAAACAACCTTGGTAGAGGTCCACTATGATGATGCTACAATACCAAATATCTTTTAGACAAGAAGTTTTTTTCCCTATCTATGTAAAACAATGTGACTCCCGGAGAGGGGTTATTTTTTAACCCCTCATGGCTATAATTTGAATCAATCTTGGTAGAAGGTCCACTAGCTGATGCTACATACCAAATATCAAAGCTCATGGCCCTCTACTTTTAGACAAGAATATTTTTAAAGTTTTTCCCTTTAAACGAGTCTATGTAAAAACACGGGACCCCCGGGATGGGGTCATTTTTTGACTCCAACGCTATAAATTTGAACAATTCTTAGTAGAGGTCCCACTAGATGATTGCTACATACCAAATATCAAAAGGCCTGGGCCCTCCTTCTTTAAGACAAGAAGATTTTATAAAAAAAAAAAATTCTCTAATGAGTCCTATGGAGAACAAGCGACCCCCGGGGAGGGGTCATTTTTGACCCCAGGCTATAATTTGAACAAGTCTTGGTAGTAGCCCACAATGATGCTACATACCAAATATCAAAGGCCTGGGGCCCTCTACTTTTAGACAAGAAGATTTTTTAAGTTTTTTCACTATATGAGTCTATGTAAAACAATAGACCCCAGCGGAGGGGGTCATTTTGACCTCAGGGCTATAATTTGAAGACAATCTTTGTAGAGGTCCACTAGAAGATGCCACATACCCCAATATCAAAGGCCAGGGCCCTCTACTCTTTAGACAAGAAGATTCTTTTCACATATGAGTCTATGAAAAACAAGTGACCCCGGGGATCATTTTTGACCCCAGGGCTATAATTTAAACAATCTTGGTTTTAAAAAAAAACACCGCAAAGATCGCATGTATATTTCTAATATTAATTTCACTTCCAACCGGGTTGAAATCTTTACTTCACAATATTTGTTTTCATTCATTAATGTTTACTGAATTCGAAAAATCGGTTGGCCCACCAAATTTAATGATATAGTCAACACGTAAACCTTTATAATTAAAATTTAATAATATTATTTGTCTATATTTCGAAACAATTAATTTAAGGACGTAACAAGCAACACACATTGTCTCATTTCGACAGGTAAACATTGTGGGAGGAAGATTTGTCGCGCTTGATCATTTTTGACGTTATTAAAACTTGTTTATTGTTCCTGTATTCGCTATATTGGCGAATTTTAAAATCCCTGTTTAAAACAGCGTTACACTCGAATCAATTAAACACCCTCGGTATCATTTAACCCTTTCTCAAATATCCTTGGCATATTTACTTAATGTCTGGTATTTAAAGATAGTTTCTCTCTCTCTCTCTTTCTCCTCTTCCCTCTCTCTCTATCACTCTCTCCCCTCTCTCTTTCTCTCTCTCTCTCTCTCTCTCACTCACTCCTCTCCTCTCTCTCTCTCTCTCTCTCTCCTCCTCCCTTCCCTCCCTCTCTCTCCTCTCTCTCTCTCTCTCATCCTCTCTCTCTCTCCTCTCTCTCTCTCTCTCTCCTCTCTCTCTCTCTCTCTCTCTCTCCCTCTCTCTCCCTCTCCTCTCTCTCTCTCCTATCTCTCTCACTCCCTATCTTTTTTGTCTCTCTTTCTCTGTATGTCCATCTTCTATCTATCTGTCTCTCTTTCTATTTCTCTTTCTCTCTCTCTATTAATGTCTCATTCTCTTTCTGCGTCTCTCTCTCTATCCCTTTGTCCTCGCCTCGCTTTCTTTTTCTATCTCTCTAATCTCTCTCTCTCTCTCTCTCTCTTCTTTCTCCACCCTCTCTCTCTCACTCTCCTCGCTCGTCATGAGATAAACAGGGGAGACAATGTACCACTGCTTAAGTCGTACTAATTATTAAACTAATTTGACTGTTATCTGCTCTTGTTTATCATTTTACTAATTAATGAAATTACGGTGTTTACGTTATATTTCGGTATGTAAACATCGATAGTGATGCCGGAGGGCAGTAAAGAGATAGACAGGACACTACTTCAGCGGAAAGTCGCAGTTTCTATCCACCAGGGACGTAGATACGTCCCTGTATCCGCCGAAGCTGTCCTTTAACATTTTCTTTTTATTTTATCAGGGACCTTATCTACGTCCCTGATTGTTAAAAATGAGCGACTTAAAACTTGTATGATGTTTTCAGGGACGTAGCTTGGCAATAATCAATGTGTAGGGCCGTCTCGTGAGAAAATCGACATTGTGGATGGACTCTGCGTAAAGTATCGACCCGGATCAGCCTAAGCATGCCACACAGGCGTACTCGGATATACACTTTTTTGCCTCCTGTAGATTTTCTGTTTCAGGAATCACTGCTCTATCTATCCCCCCTTAGACGGAATGTGTCGGCCGGATCCAGTCTGCGCGGACAGCGCAGGCTGTCTGGCCGATACATTACGCAGATGCTGCATTTTGGGGGCATTTTTAGAAAAAATGTGTAGGCCTACAATGCCTAAAAAGGGAGCTACGCCCCTGGTTTTTAGCGATACGCAGTTATGTTTTGAGTCTTCACTGTTCTCAGTTGCACAATTTATAATACCTGTTTACTAAGAGTATGCACTGTGATATCAATCAATATAAAATTGCATCAGTCTTATCATAATTGTTAGTTATTGTTTCTTTTAAATTACCGACTGTCAAATTTGCATTCATATTCCCATGTATTAAATAAACATTACTGAGCTATGTAATGACGAGTATTTATATTGAATTCGTTCATTCAGAACCAATTTTTTTATAAGAATCGACATTATTGTTTTATTGATTAAATTTACAGAAATGTTTTGATTCGATTTCTCGTAACTGTTTTACCCTTTCCCCTCATGTGCCATTTCTGCAGCAGACGACTTTGAACATATTTGGTAAAAAAATAGAAAATCTCTATATTGAATGGATAACATATGAATAAAAGTGGAAAACATTGTGGCAAAAGGAGAAATTTATTGTTTTGGCAATTTCTTTCTTTTGTCACTGGTTTCAAAAAGCCGTCTGCTGCAGAGGCGTCCAGAAAGCGTATATATGAGGGTAAGGGTTAAGATATGCAATGATTCAACATAATGTAACCGGACATGTTTTCAGTCTGATTCGTTACATACAAAGATGTTCGGTTATGAGTGTTTGTTGACGATGGTCCGTCATTGTTCAAAGCCATTATTTTGAATATTATTTAATGTTCAGGGTCCTGTTCCACACAATTTTCCCTTAGCGATAAGTTATACTTAAAAACATATTTCATCATTTTTGTTTTCCTAATAAGAATAATACATGTATTTATGAGGATATTAATACGTCTTCTAGGTGTTTTTTTTATGCAAATTTTAAAACTCTATTAAATGTTGAGCGATATTTATATACAGACATCTCTTTCTATGTTAAACGTTCTTTAGCAAGATTTAGATGTTCTAATCATGAAATGAATTTAGAAATTGGGCGCCATTTTGATGTTGTCAGAGATGATAGAATTTGTATATACTGTCTAATTCAAAAAGACGCTTTAGTGCTAGAAGATGCATATTATGCTTTTTTTTTATATGCGACAAATTTGCTGATACTAGACGAAAATATCTATACAGTTGGTACAATGCTACACCTAGCATAGAAAACCTTAGCTCTCTCCTCAATACCGAGAATCATGCTGTTATAAGGAAAACAGCCGTCCGTTTTCGTTTCAAAACTACTTGAGCATATAAGTCAATAAAAACACAAGTAAGAAAATAAGTAACCAAGTAAATTAGCAAGAAAGGTAACTAAATAACTTATCTGAAATCCATTAAATAAATACATGTGTATATAAAGTTTAATTGGTAAAGAAAATTGGTAAAACGGTGCATATCATGATTGTTAAAAATTATAAACCGATATGTCAATGTGTTCAATATATGGCGAACACATTTCATAAGATTATTTGAATTGTATACATATATATGTTGTATTATGGGCCGGAGGCCTAATTACTTTAGTAATAAAATTGTATTGTATATTGTAATGTATTTAAGTAAATAATTAAGTTGACATAAATAGTTACCTTGCTGATTAACAATAGTTTTCATGACATGAATTATTTTGGCATTTCTATTAGGGAAACAAAAATGTAAATTTAGAAATGTTGAAACTTCACCAAATATTGCTAATAGTGAGAAGTAAGAAATAAATAGTTCAAAACTATTTTGGCGGTAAAAGTTGAAAAACGGTCATGAAAATGTGCACAATTTGGCTTACTTGGTATGTCTACCCAGTAAAAAGGAAGCAATAGAAGTCACGTGATGATTTTAAAGTTGTATCTAGAAACATATAATAAATACCAGTCCTCCCTCGGGATGACATGTTTTTCAACGGATCGGAGTAATTTGAAAATATTTTTATATGGTAATTCCAGGAACAGTTGTGTCGAATTATTTTCAAATCAGGCCAGTACATTTGTACAAGTTAGTCAATAATTATTACTATATACATAAAAGGAAAACGAGCACCGACCTCTGGAGGCCATGCTCTTCAAAGGATCAGAATAAGTTTATCACTCTCGGTAGAGGATCACCTAAAGAACAATATTTTAAACGAGCCTGTACTTTCGGACAATGAGATTTTTTATGTTTTTAACGAGCCCTGTCCCCTGGCGGCCATGAATTTCAACGAATCAAGAAAGGTTGAACGATTTTGGTCAAGAAACATTTGAGCCAATTTTGTTTTCATATCGAGTCAGTACTTCCCGTTAACGTGGCAGCCAGATGATTTCTTTTGGTATCTAATTCAATTGTTTGAACTGCTTTGAAATGAAACCAGCCGAGCCCCGGTAGCTCAGTCGGTAGCGACTTGAGCTGTCAATCCAGGGGTTGTGAGTTCGAACCCAAGCTCGGCCAACATTCTTTCCTTCGTTTGACAAAAAGTCACTTTGACAAGCGTTATTCGTCTTCAACCAATGTGCTAACAGTCTATGTGGAAAAGCAGCCAGTTGCTTGGAGAGAATGTTGTGTGCAGTATTGATGTAATAAAAGGCAGGAAACACATGAGTAGGTGAACTGGTCGCCGTGATATGACTGACAAATTGTTGAAAACGGCATTAAAATCCAAATCAATCAATCAATCAATTGAAATAAAACCACCCAAGGATAACTCCTATGAAATCTGTTCATTGGTTGAGAGGAAGTTGTTGTCTGTTCGGAAATGTGAACATGTGTGCAGTACGGTTGGTTATCATCATACATAAATAAGAATGTACCTTATGGCAGAGACTTATAAACATATGTGTTTATATGTCTCTGCTTAGGGTCGTTTAAGAGTTGTCTACTTTACTTTTTGAAACAGGTATTGTAAGTTAGTAACTTTGCTTTTCTAGCTATTTTTTTAAAAAAAAATTATTCTCAAAAGAAGAAGTATGCAGAGAAGATGAATGTTAAAAAACCTAAATTGTACAGGCAACAACATAAACCGCCCATGCGCACAGGAAGGATTATCTGGCTTAGTGGAATGAATGATTTCTTTTTAGCTCACCTATGCACGAAGTGCAAGGTGAGCTATTGTGATCACATTTTGTCCGGCGTCCGTCCGTCGTCCGTCGTGCGTCGGCCGTCGTGCGTCGTGCGTCGGCCGTCGGCCGTCGTGCGTCGTCAACATTTGAGCTTGTTAACACTCTACGGGCTACATTTTGCATCCAATCTACATGAAAGTTTATCAGAACGTTTATCTCCATAAAATCTTGGACAAGTTTGAAACTGGGCCATATGAGGTCAAAAACTAGCTCACTAGGTCGAATTGAAGGGAAATCTTGTTAACACTCTGGAGGCCACATTTTCAACTTGAGCATATTGAAACTTTATCAGAATGTTTGTCTTGATGATATGTAGGTCAAGTTCGAACATGGGTCACGTCGGGTCAAAAAATAGGTCACTAGGTCAAATTGAAGGAAAATCTTGTTAACACTCCAGAGGCCGCAATTTTTGCTTAAGTAGTTTGTCTTAAAAATATCTAGGTCAAGTTTGAATATGGGTTATGCCAGGTCAAAAACTAGGTCACTAGGTCAAATTGAAGGAAAATCTTGTTAACACTTTGGATGCCGCATTTTTTGCTTCAGCAGCTTGAAATTTGGTCAGAATGTTTGTCTTAGTCAAGTTTAAATACGGGTCATATTGGGTCAGAAACTAGGTCACTAGGCCAAATTGTGGGGAAATCTTGTTAACTCTGTAGAAGCCGCATGTTTTGCTTCAGCGGCTTGAGATTTGGTCAGAATGTTGAGCTGAATGATATTTAGGCCAAGTTCGAATATGGGTCATGTCGGGTCAAAAACTAGGTCACTAGGTCAAATTGAAGGAAAATCTTGTTAACACTTTGGATGCCGCATTTATAATTTCAGCATGATGAAACTTTATCAGAATGTTTTTCTTGATAATATCTAGGTCAAGTTTAAATATGGGTCATATTGGGTCAGAAACTAGGTCACTAGGCCAAATTGTGGGAAAATCTTGTTAACACTCTGGATACTGCATTTTAAATTTCAGCATGATGAAACTTTATCAGAATGTTTTTCTTGATGATATGTAGGCCAAGTTCGAATATGGGTCATGCTGGGTCAAAAACTAGGTCACTAGATTAAATTGAAGGAAAATCTTGTGAACACTTTGGATGCCACATTTTTTGCTTCAGCAGCTTGAAATTTGGTCAGAATGTTTGTCTGAATTATATCTAGGTCAAGTTCGAATATTGGTCATATTGGATCAGAAACTAGGTCAATAAAGGAAAATATTGTTCAAACTCCGGAGGCCGCATTTTTACTTTGAGCAAATTGAAACTTTGTCAGAATGTTGTCTTGATGATATCCAGTCCATGTTGGAATATGGGTCATATCAGGTAAAAAAATATAGATCACTAGGCCAAATGAATGAAAATATTGTTAACACTGTGGAGGTTGCATTCAGAATAATTGTCTTGATGTGTTTTGCATTGCAGTACATTGTATAATTAAGGTGAGCGATCCAGGGCCATCATGGCCCTCTTGTTTAATTTTAATCCACAGTTTATTATGTATATGATTCATAACATTAGTGTTGTAAATTGATAGTTGTTCAAATGGGCGACTTTTGCTTTACATTTTAATGTTCGTACGTGTAATTCTTATAAACCTCTTCCGTGCACGTAATACAAATAATCAGAAAGGATTATTTGGCTGAGTGACAATGTGGGAAATGGAGACATTATTCGTGACAAAGGAATGTGAAAAGGTGTTTTTAAGGAAACCCAAACAATTAAAAGCTCTTAACTCTTTCAGCGCCAAAGGCAATATTGAGCTTTTGCAAACAATACTGATTCAGGTGAGTCAGCTCGTAACGAGCTGTCTCACCTGAAATCAGCATTGTTTGCCTTGTAGTTATCCAAATATTCCAAAACATTTATAACATATGAAATAGAGTCGCCCGACTTTGAACATGGAAGAGTCTCCTTCAAACAATTCGGCGCTGAGAGAGTTAACAAGAAGCCAACGTTGACGCTAACGATTCAGAACATAGTTAATGAGCCGTCCCACGAGAAAACCAACACTATTATCTCTGCATATTGTATCGACCCTGATCAGCCTTCGCAGTCCGAGCATATTAATCTGGGCTGACACATTCCGTCTCAGGGGGATAAAGTTATGATTCCTGAAACAGAAAATCCACAGGAGGCAAAAAGTGTCTGTCCAGGTTTTCTCGCGGGACGGCTCAAATAATGTTTTGAAAACTTAAGTGTTAGTTTTAGTTTGTCTTATTTGGGTTCAATATCATTTTAGTTTTACTGTATGAAAAAACATTTGAGCCGTCTCGCGAGAAAACCAACATTGTGGACTCTGCGTAAAGTATCGACCCGGATCAGCCAAAGCATGCCGCGCAGGCTTACGCGGACTGACACTTTTCGCTTCCTGTGGATTTTCTGTTTCAGTAATTATTACTCTATACCTCCATCTCAATAGACGATATGTGTCGGTCCGGATTAGGCTGCGCTGATTGCGCAGGCTGATCTGGTAGATACATTTTTACGCAGAGGCCATAATGTTGGTTTTCTCGTGGGACGGCTCGTTTATTCATGTTCCTTAGGTAACAGACCAGCGCTTGGCTAGGAAATGTGCCGTGAAAAGGGGCAATCAACAAAGGCCGCCACCAGCTAGGTCAGATTTCACCGCGTTGAAAACGTTGCGTGTAAAAGAAAAATTGCTCGTTTGAGCTATTTATTTCTTTTTGCATATCGGCTAAAAAAAATCGAATCCCAATGGTGGGTGCACCAAAGTAAGCGTACATATGTATATTATTTTTTAAATGACACGGCTATCGATAACGTTGATAACAATCAGTATTAAAGTTACCTATCAGGTATAACAATTACATCCAACATAAGGTTATCTAATTTCAATTTAGTTTTTTTAAGTGTCGATAGGTATGTCTGGTTCTCACAATAAGACGAGTCTGGAAAACACCGACGGCTACCAATTTAGGGGACACGTGATTATACCTTTAAACACAACTAGCTAACATTAATACTGGAATAAATGTGTAGCAAGAAGACTGTGATGGTCCTCTATCGTTTACCGGATTAAAAAGAACTTAAATAGAAGTCACGTGATGTTTTTAAAGTTTTATTTATAAACATATAATAAATACCAGTCCTCCTTCGGGATGATATGTTTTTCAACGGATCGGAGTAATTTGAAAATATTTTTAGAGGGCAAGTCCAGGAACAGTATTTTCAAATCAGGCCAGTACATTTGTACAATGAAGTCAATACTCATTACATCAACGGAAAACGAGCACCGACCTCTAGAGGACCACGCTTTTCAAACGATCAGGATAATTTGAAGACTGAGGGTCATCTAAAGAACTATTTTTAAAACGCAAATAACGAAAACGAGCCCTGTCCCCTGGCGGCCATGAGTTTGAACGAATTAAGACAAGTTGAACGATTTTGGTAGAGGGTTACACAAGAAACACCACAAGATTAGTCCTATGAAATGTGTCCATTGGTTGAAAGGAAGTTGTTGTCTGTTCGGAATTGTGAACGCTCGGACGGACAGACGAAGACGATGCCTGACGGTTGATTATCATCATACCTCACTCAACAATTCATGCTCTGACGAGTTTTAAAACAAGACTTCCCTGTCTTGAGAATATGACGGATACTTGTTGCACATCCATTACTAAATAACATAAGGATTATGGATATAAAACTCTGTCTGGCTAAAGTTGTTGATTGACCCACTCGGTGCTGCTGTAGTCTTAGAGCATGCGAATCGGATGCAGGAGGTCGATGGTTCGATTCCCGGCCGTGAGTGTGGGGTGAGCCGTACGACTATCTGGCTTGTGTCAGGATGAATGGAGCAGTAGTGCTGATAACTTACCCAGGTTAGTATTACGACTGACTGGCTTGTGTCGGGATAAATGGAGCAGTAGTGCTGATAACTTACCCAGGAAACGTCGTGATATAACTAAAACAATGTTGAAAGCGGCATAAAACAGTATCCAACCAAACAATTATGGTTTTGCGTTAGAATTTACATCTATACCTTTTCAACTGCAAATCGATAGGTAAGATTTTGGTGAGACTGAATGTATACACGGGATCACTTGAATCTTCTCTGCTCTCATGCACTGACGTCATAGCTCCGTCATTATTCAAGGTCAAAGATAAGCAATTAACCCGTTCCCACATGCAACAACTCGACTGCAGACTACTTTGAAAACATACCCGAACAAAATGGAAACTCCCTTTAAATGAAGGTACACTAATTGAATAGAGTTGAAAACATGATGACAAAAGGAGAAATTGCTCTTTTCAATTCATATTTGAACACATTTCAACTCTCAATTGTCATACTTAGTTCAATTTAAAACATTTGTGGCTCTTTCATTATATACTCTAGTTGCAGTATCAGCCAAGCAATATAGCATGTTTTTGGTATAATTTGACTTCAAAGCGCTTCTAATGTGCGCCCCTTTATACAGTGGGGAAACCGCTCCAGGTGTAACCACAATGGAATTGGGTCCGGTCGAAGTACCATCAATTAGTCATTTTTGTAATTTTGAAGTACCACTTCTACCAAATTTCATTACGATGAGAAGTCGGACAGTTGTAATGTTTTGATTGCTTTTCAGTTTTATCATTCCTGTATCATTTATGTGCGTTCATTTGTATATGTTGCAGGACTATTTTGTGCTGCGACATGCCTAGGAGGCTTGGGTCGATGCAGGTCGGCGAAGGTAAATGAAAACATTGTTCGCTTGCAATCACTTAGGGACCTCGATTTTTCCGTATATGCTGTCAGCAATGATGAAGACGATGATGCAGTTTTGTCTCAAGTACCTGGATAACAATCTTTTCAAGATGCTGATGATGAATTAGCTCTTTCATCGCCAAAGGCAATATTCAGGTATTTGCAAACAATACTGATTCAGGCGAGTCAGCTCGTAACGAGCTGTCTCACCTGATATCAGCCTTGTTTGCCTTTTAGTTATCAAAATAGTCCAAATTTGAATTATATGAGAAATGGAGGCGCCCGATTTTGAACATGGAAGAGTCTACTTTAATCAATTCGGCGCTGAAAGAGTTAAAATGTTAGACACACAACGAATACGTGAAAGAACAGATACGTGTATGTAATGGTGACGTCACTAGGTTACTGTTGTACAAAGATCATTTGTGGGATAGGGCTCTATCCTTTCCTGATTGTCCAGCCAGACTATTGATGTCCCGTAAAACTACATCTAAAAGCAGTAAAGAAGAGACGGGTTTGATATTTGTGAGAGGGAGACCCGTGTTCGATCCTTGAGGGCGGGCAACATGGGTTTGGTCTCTGTGAAGTGGGACACCCGCTTTCGATCTGTGAACGTGGGAGATCTGGGTTCGATCCTTTTGGCCTGGAGACCCAGGGTCGAACCTTTGATGGGGAAGGATATATTGGTTCGATCCTTTAGAGCGGAAAGCCCGGGTCTGATCCTTGTGGTCGATATACCCTGGTTTGATCTTTGTGAGTGGGACACTCGGCTTTGATCCTTGAGGGTGGGACACCCGGGTTCGATCTTTGAAGGAAGGAGACAAGGGTTCGATCTTTTTGAGTGAGATATCCGGGTTCGATCCTTTAGAGCGGAAGACCCATGTCTGATCCTTGTGGGCGATATACCCGGGTTTGATCTTTGTGAGTGGCAGGCCCGAGTTCTATCCTTGTGATAGGGAGACCCAGGTTCGATCCTTGGCGGCGGGAGATATGGGTTCGATCTTTGTGAGTGGAAGACACGGAATCGATCAAGGAGGGCGGGAGACCAAGGATCGAACCTTGCATGGTGAGACATTGGTTTGAACCTTTAGGACGGGAGACCCCAGTTTGATCTACGTGAGTGCAAGACCCGTGTTCGATCCTTGAGGGCGGGAGACCAAGGGTCGAACTTTTGATGGGGATACATTGGTTCGATTATTGTGGGCATGAAACATGGGTTCGATCTTTGTGAGAGGGGGACCCGGTTTCGAACTTTGTCAGTGGGAAACCCGGGTTCCATCATTGTGAGAGGGAGAACGGGTTCGATCCTTGGGGGTGGGAGACGTGGGTTTGATCTTTGTGAGAGGGAGACAAAGGTTTGATTCTTTAGGGTGGGAGACATGGGTTCGATCGGGAGGTATTGGTTCGAACCTTGGGGTCGGGGAACAAGGGTTTGATTATTATGAGGGGGAGATACGGGTTCGATCCTTGTGAGAAGGAGACCGTGCAGACTGATCAGGGCCGAAACATTCCGTCTCAGGGGGATAGATGTATGGAGTAATTATTCTTGAAACAGAAAATCCACAGGAGGCGAAAAGTGTCTGTCCGGGTAAGCCTGCTTGGCATGCTTAGGCTGATCCGGGTCGATACTTAACGCAGAGTCAACAATATTGGTTTTCTCGCGGGATGGCTCATATATTTTTTGACTTTGCAAACTTGCTAACTTGTACGATTTATAAGTGTCTTCATCTCAGTGATGTGATTTGAAATCTCATATTGGATTGTTGCAAGACAGCATATCGATCTCGGTGAATGACAAAACATTATCCCCTGAATCGGCTTGTCTAATTTCAAGATAATTCAGCAGAATAACACCTTAGTCGATCCTCTAACTTATCGAATAGTGCTGAAATGTTAACGGTTTGAATAAAGATGATTTTATTTTTAGCAATTTCACCTTTTGTCACAGTGTTTTCAAAAGTTATCTGTTCATATGCATCACATTTTGTTTGCAAGTTGGATCAGATGAAATGTGAAACTATGTTGAACACAATATGAGAACATGTCGGTCCTATATCAGTAGTAAACCGAAAGTAGACACCGGAAATTGGAATTTTTTAACACTCTGCATAAAATAACAAATTTTACTGATATTATTCATATCATTTTATTATATATATTCTATTTCTATATACATGTACATGTAAAATTACATTAAAAACAATTGATAATTGAAATAAAACTAAAGTTTATATTTTATTATTATTTATAGTCTGTTCTTTTACATGTAAGAGGTTACTAAATTTTGATTCAAGTGTTTTTACTGAGATAAGGGTTCAATCTGGTAAAATGCAGTAATAATGTTAGATTGTGTTTATTGTTGTTAAGCAATCAAAGCTCACACGAGAATGAAATTAATCTAAAGAAGTTCCAGCATTATTCGAACTCTTAATAATTGCTCACAACGAAAATAGTATGGTTGGCAATTGAACACAAGCATGATGGTCACAGTCAATAACCAATTGGTGTTTAGTTTATAGCAAGTGCATAACGGTTGGTTTACGGAGAGCCCCGCTCTTTCTAATTTAGCCGTGCTCAAGGAAAACCAACCCTGGTATGATCAAGATATGCCTGCATGTTCATGAAGTTTGAAACTTTCTATGATTAAATAGTAATGCAGGGTTAGATCTATATAGTAATGCCGAGTCTGATTTATATAGTCAAGACAAGTCAACATTGTATTGACATAAGCTAAAACAGCTTCTAGCCACTACACGCAATTTAACATATATATTTACATGACATGTCACCTTTCAAATAAAAAATAAGCGAAGTGTTTATGAAAGATAGATTGAAAATATATAAAAAAATTTTTTTAATAATAATGAAAAAAAAAAAATCAGTGAGGTTAGTCTTATAATAAAAACTGTTAATGTAATTATTTCTTGTTTCTAAAGCGTGTTTAATATATTTGGCCAAATCAAGCAAAAATTGTCATACTCTTCCTTTAAAACATTAAAATCATTTTGTGCATAGAAGGACGTTTATAGTAAATTTTCCATAAATAATTTAAATATAAATTTCTTATATGATCATATTTGTTGCTGACGAAAAGGAAATGAAACTCATCTTCTATGTCATTTTCATTGCAAATTAAGCATAGACGATGATTTTTACACCGTATAGTCCAGTTTCTATTCTAAATTGGTGAAAGGATATAATAGTCTTGGTATAGAATGAAAATTCTAAGATGAGTTGGCAAAATATTCAAATAATGTTCAAGTGAATGTTCATTTTCAATATGCATTTACGTAGAAAGGAGGCTAGATTAATGAACATCGTCATACTAATTCTGTTTAAAAATATCAATTAGACAACCTTTGAAAGTGAAATGAAATGTTATCAAATTGATTCATGTGGGGTATTCCAAACATATCCAAATCCATTTTCTTCTTACAATTTCTTAACATTACTGCACCAATTTTTATAATAATGCCGGGTCACATATATATAGTAATGCCGAGTCAGATCTATATGTGTGAAAAAGAATGTACAGCACTGTTTAAAGCTGAAGTGGAAAACAGGAATGCAATGGTAAAACTTAGACCTCTCGAACGAAAGGTTGCGGGTTTGAATTCCTTGATGAGCGGGTTCCGTGTTTTGGAAATTCCCTACACAAACAACCCGGGGACTTGTGAGCTTTACAGGAAGCAAAACCGAGCGGGAAGAAAAGGTAGTTTCGCAATCCATGTAAATATATAAGTTACAATTTAAAACTAGTAAAAGCCTTTATTTCTGTCGTACCGCTCAATTCTTTAACACCAAATAGTTAATTTGGTTAGTTGAACGAACCACATTCCGTTGAAAGGATAGATAGATAGACATTTCTTATTTAGTAATGTAAATTTTACATAGTTGCTAGTTACATACAAAAACTAAAAAAAGTCTATTAACAAAGTTATGAATGGGCTGTGAGCATTAATCCGATATAACACATACATACATGGAGGATGAACCAAACATAGATATTTTAACTATATACATAATATACTTCATCAATATATTATGTTATAAAACAATATTGAAATGAGCATCAATCATGGTAAATGTCAGATTAGTTTTCTATAAATATCAGCAAAACCTAGAATGAATGCTCTCGGATATATTTAGCCAAAATAATCAATGATTTATTGTTATCACATGGTAAAGGTTTAACATGGTTTGATTATGTAGAAGCGTTTTCAATATTTAGTTGACATTCGTCTTCAATGTCTCTTTGATCACAACAGGTACATATCTATGAAACACGAACAAACAGATATATCCACAAAACACTTCAGTTATTGGCCCATTGGCTCAATATGGATACTCTTTCTTAGTTTTCGGTTTTGCCTTATACACACGACCCTTACCGCTTCTTTATTACGCTATTTACATCGGTTATCTCCCCTGTTTATAACTAACGATTTTGTAGGAAAAACATTTGTTTTACAGATTCAACAGGCATTCATCCGAATCTGCAGTTATTTACAAACCAATCCGTTGATCCTGGAACGACTGCGAAAATGACTGTAGTGTCACAATTAGTGATGGATGCGTGATTGGCAGACTCCAGACATACGGCGCCCGATCTGGCTTATTCTATAAAAACAAATCAAAGAAAAGATAAACCTGTGGGAGCCTCTTAAATATTATAAGCTTTTTTTGTAGATTGTAAATAAAACAGAAGACTTTGAAAACGCTAATCCGCAAATTACTTTTGAGCAAGAGGTTCGTCAAAGCCAATTGCTATAGCACGTGAACTCTGTAAACAGACGTCAAAAGCCTGTATATTTAATCCGCCAAACCATTCTGAACAAAGTTTTCGTTGAATGAAAAACAAAAAGGTACTTTTAATTCCACTGACGATGTCATGCCTTGATCGCGCATGAAGGCATGAACACCCGGCCCTGTATTATTATGTAGGGGATTGTAACCGAAATAGAATGCTGAGTCACAGTAACATAATAGTGAAGTCGTTGACGTAAGGAGCGAGCGGATAGCGTTCTAGCCGAGTTGTAGGCTTTAACTTTCTGATCACTTTTATTTGTATGTCTTTTCCCTTATGCATTCACATTCTTGACAGAAGACTTCTTCTTAATATATTGTGATAAAGACACAATAATACCAAATAGATCAATTTCAAACGTGCAGGACTTACCTCAGTAACATTCCGTATTATTTCTTACGTAACCTTCAAAGCAGGTACACGTGTTTGTTGTGGGAGAACATACCGCAAAGTCACTCTCGCACCAACCCCTCTCACAAGTTTCATTCAGGAATATCTCTGTAACAATTAACAAAGAAATATGAGCATATTTAAATCATTTTTTCTGTAACAAATCTGAACCACAATTCTATTAGTATACGAAAGGTTTATTAGACGTTATTTTGGTAAGATGTTTGTACTACACTGGATGTCACAAATATTGGTTTATTCGGCAAGGTGTATGTTGAACATTGCTTGTCTCAATCATTGGTATATTCGGTAAGGTGTTTGTAGTACATTGCTTGTCTCAATCATTGGTATATTCGGTAAGGTGTTTGTAGTACATTGCTTGTCTTAACTATTGGTATATTCGGTAAGGTGTTTGTAGTACATTGCTTGTCTCAATCATTGGTATATTCGGTAAGGTGTTTGTAGTACATTGCTTGTCTCAATCATTGGTATATTCGGCAAGGTGTATGTTGAACACTGCTTTTCTCAACCATTGGTATATTCGGCAAGGTGTATATAGTACATTGCTTGTCTTGATCATTGGTATATTCGGTAAGGTGTATGTAGTACATTGCTTGTCTCAATCATTGGTATATTCGGCAAGGTGTATGTTGAACACTGCTTTTCTCAACCATTGGTATATTCGGCAAGGTGTATATAGTACATTGCTTGTCTTGATCATTGGTATATTCGGTAAGGTGTATGTAGTACATTGCTTGTCTCAATCATTGGTATATTCGGCAAGGTGTATGTTGTACATTGCTTGTCTCAATCATTGGTATATTCGGTAAGGTGTATGTAGTACATTGCTTGTCTCAATCATTGGTATATTCGGTAAGGTGTTTGTAGTACATTGCTTGTCTTAACTATTGGTATATTCGGTAAGGTGTATGTAGTACATTGCTTGTCTCAATCATTGGTATATTCGGTAAGGTGTATGTAGTACATTGCTTGTCTCAATCATTGGTATATTCGGTAAGGTGTTTGTAGTACATTGCTTGTCTTAACTATTGGTATATTCGGTAAGGTGTATGTAGTACATTGCTTGTCTCAATCATTGGTATATTCGGTAAGGTGTTTGTAGTACATTGCTTGTCTTAACTATTGGTATATTCGGTAAGGTGTATGTAGTACATTGCTTGTCTCAATCATTGGTATATTCGGTAAGGTGTTTGTAGTACATTGCTTGTCTCAATCATTGGTATATTCGGTAAGGTGTTTGTAGTACATTGCTTGTCTCAATCATTGGTATATTCGGCAAGGTGTATGTTGAACACTGCTTTTCTCAACCATTGGTATATTCGGCAAGGTGTATATAGTACATTGCTTGTCTTGATCATTGGTATATTCGGTAAGGTGTATGTAGTACATTGCTTGTCTCGATCATTGGTATATTCGGTAAGGTGTATGTAGTACATTGCTTGTCTTGATCATTGGTATATTCGGTAAGGTGTATGTAGTACATTGCTTGTCTTGATCATTGGTATATTCGGTAAGGTGTATGTAGTACATTGCTTGTCTTGATCATTGGTATATTCGGTAAGGTGTATGTAGTACATTGCTTGTCTCAATCATTGGTATATTCGGTAAGGTGTATGTAGTACATTGCTTGTCTCAATCATTGGTATATTCGGTAAGGTGTTTGTAGTACATTGCTTGTCTTAACTATTGGTATATTCGGTAAGGTGTATGTAGTACATTGCTTGTCTCAATCATTGGTATATTCGGTAAGGTGTATGTAGTACATTGCTTGTCTCAATCATTGGTATATTCGGTAAGGTGTTTGTAGTACATTGCTTGTCTTAACTATTGGTATATTCGGTAAGGTGTATGTAGTACATTGCTTGTCTCAATCATTGGTATATTCGGTAAGGTGTATGTAGTACATTGCTTGTCTCAATCATTGGTATATTCGGTGAGGTGTTTGTAGTACATTGCTTGTCTTAACTATTGGTATATTCGGTAAGGTGTATGTAGTACATTGCTTGTCTCAATCATTGGTATATTCGGTAAGGTGTTTGTAGTACATTGCTTGTCTTAACTATTGGTATATTCGGTAAGGTGTATGTAGTACATTGCTTGTCTCAATCATTGGTATATTCGGTAAGGTGTTTGTAGTACATTGCTTGTCTTAACTATTGGTATATTCGGTAAGGTGTATGTAGTACATTGCTTGTCTCAATCATTGGTATATTCGGTAAGGTGTATGTAGTACATTGCTTGTCTCAATCATTGGTATATTCGGTAAGGTGTATGTAGTACATTGCTTGTCTCAATCATTGTTATATTCGGTAAGGTGTATGTAGTACATTGCTTGTGTCAATCATTGGTATATTCGGTAAGGTGTATGTAGTACATTGCTTGTCTCAATCATTGGTATATTCGGTAAGGTGTATGTAGTACATTGCTTGTCTCAATCATTGGTATATTCCGTAAGGTGTATGTAGTACATTGCTTGTCTTAACTATTGGTATATTCGGTAAGGTGTATGTAGTACATTGCTTGTCTCAATCATTGGTATATTCGGTAAGGTGTATGTAGTACATTGCTTGTCTCAATCATTGGTATATTCGGTAAGGTGTATGTAGTACATTGCTTGTCTCAATCATTGGTATATTCGGTAAGGTGTATGTAGTACATTGCTTGTCTCAATCATTGGTATATTCGGTAAGGTGTATGTAGTACATTGCTTGTCTCAATCATTGGTATATTCGGTAAGGTGTATGTAGTACATTGCTTGTCTCAATCATTGGTATATTCGGTAAGGTGTATGTAGTACATTGCTTGTCTCAATCATTGGTATATTCGGTAAGGTGTATGTAGTACATTGCTTGTCTCAATCATTGGTATATTCGGTAAGGTGTATGTAGTACATTGCTTGTCTCAATCATTGGTATATTCGGTAAGGTGTATGTAGTACATTGCTTGTCTCAATCATTGGTATATTCGGTAAGGTGTATGTAGTACATTGCTTGTCTCAATCATTGGTATATTCGGTAAGGTGTATGTAGTACATTGCTTGTCTCAATCATTGGTATATTCGGTAAGGTGTATGTAGTACATTGCTTGTCTCAATCATTGGTATATTCGGTAAAGTTTATGTTGTACATAGCTTTTCTTAACTATTGGTATATTCGGTCAGGTATTTGTTATACACTTGTTTTCTCAACCACTGGTAAATTCGGTGAGGTATATGTAGTACATTGCTTGTCTTAACTATTGGTTTATTCGGTAAGGTGTATGAAGTACATAGTTTTCTTAACTATTGGTTTATTCGATAAGGTATATATAGTACATTGCTTGTTTTAGTCATTGGTATATTTGACAGAACACTGTATCAAGGACACTGGTTGTACTTTCATTTGAAAATTCATGGCGTCTTAACAATTTGTGCATTATAAGGGAGACTGTCAGTACGCAGTGTTCTCTATATACAGAGACAACAAGACCATTAGGCGCCTGACGCGGTTAAACTTACTAGGCATACAGTTTCCAGATGTAAAATCGAGGTAGTGGTCAGCCGGACATCTGCATGTTGATGGCGATCCAGAACATTCCGAATTGTTTCCATTGCATTCGTTTGACACAGTGCAGGTATCGCCGGCATATTTTACTTGAAAAGAAAACCCGCAAAAAAACACCAAAAATAAATGTTTAATTTACCCTTTTAGCGTGAATCACATTTATCATTATAATAAAAAGGAAATTTTCGTTCCCTGTGATAACTGCATTAAACGAATTAAACACATTAAATATGTGGTACTACTATTTCACTAAGGTTGATCAAATATATGGTATGCCCTTTGTTTGCTTTTATACATACACATATTGATAAATCAAAATGTAAGTACCGCATCGGTGATGTAGTGTTTAGGCCGTCCACCGCGAGAGCCGTGTCTGGTCATACCAAAAAATACCGTACAAACAAACAAACAAAATGGTTTACTATTTGCTCTAATATTCTCGGCGAGAAAAATGCAATTGATATATTCATTGCATGTCCAACAAGTAGTCTTATGTTCCACTAATAAAGCCATTTTTGATAAAAGTTTATTTCATACGTATATGTCCAATGCCTCTTCATAAATAAAATGACACTTATGAAAAGGTTCCATGGCACTAACATAATACAGATAAAATGGTTCCATCACATTTACGAGGGTCGATCTAAAATCAATAGGACTGACATTCATACTATATGTTTATTAGTTTTTGATCTACTGTATGGCTAATTAATATTTTTAATATTGTCATTAGTTTAGTTTTAAATCGGTGTCCTAGAAACGAGTTGAGGCATAGGCGGGTCACATACGTAATTTGAAAGTACCAGTTTAAAATATACACCGACAGAAATTAACGAAAATTCGAATGAAATTAATTCATTGTTTATGTTGTTTTAATGACAATAGTTTGTTCCATGACAACCATAATAATAGTCAAGTTGCTTAGAACGTCATATACAAATGAAAAATGAAACATTGCTATATATATTTCTCGACGAATACAAAAAACAAAATAATCTTTGGAAAAGATAATTCAGTGGAGTTCACCAGGAGTCTATTTGTCAGTAGCGATGCATACATACATTTTGTCATAGGTGGAGGAAAGAAATCAGTGGTCAGCTCATTTCACTTGCAAGAGAGCCAGTTCTGACGTTGAAATAAATATCGCCAGCGTCGTTTTTCAACACAAAGAGTGTCATTTGTTACACATCATATGTTACGCATTTCGGTGAACAGTGGTTATGGAATATATTATAGCAATGGTTACTGGGGAAGTTCATACAAAAAGTATGTTGCAATATTACTTGTTTCGCTTAGAACGGCGACGTCAGAATGACGTTTTTATCGTGGCCGGCCCCAATGGTACTTACAATTTTGATAATATCACAGAAAAAAATTAATTATTCAGCCAATTATTTAAGTATTTGTCATGTATATAAGAGAAGTGATGATTTTTGATTAAAATGAGGACTATTTTCTACAAGTTCTGTTTGTGTTGATACAATAACAAACGTCCTAATACTTCTGGACCACTCCTTCATTATACAAATGAAATAGTTCTATCAAACTTACATAATACACATGCAATAGTGGCATCGTACTGATATAATACACATTAATTAAATTAATCAAATATAAATTATACAAATTAATTATACATTGTACTTACAAAAGAAACACGAATCACTTTCATTATAGTAACCAGATCTACATGTACACACTCCCGATTCACATTCAGCATTTGAGTCCAAACATGCAGCACTGACTGGACAGCTGGATCCCACAGTCACCTCTACAATGGATATACATAATCTTTACATGTGTATGTAGCACACTGGTTGTCTTAACCAGTATTATATGTTAACACTTCCCTCATCGTGGCCATTGAAATCGAGTTACATAAAGTGAGCCCTGTCAGGGGCGTAGCACCCTTTAGGCACTGTAGGCACGTGCCTACATTTTTTCTCTAAAAATGCCCCATAATGCAGCTGCGGCGATACACATCTGCGTAATGTATAGACCAGATGATCCTGCGCTCTCCGCGCAGACTGATCCGACCGACACATTCCGTCTAAGGGGGATATATGTATAGAGTAGTTGTTCCTGAAACAAAAAATCCACAGGAGGCGAAAAGTGTATACCCTGCTCAAGCTGATCCGGGTCGATACTTTACGCAGAGTCCACAATGTTGATTCTCTCACGAGACGGCCTACACATTGATTATTGCCAAGTAAAGAGAAGTATTTCTTGTCTCCGATCAGCGATCACTTAAGGTTTTATATGGAGATCAATGATGATACATCAATGGCTATACTACATGGCATCGCGTTAAAACCAGACCTAGGTTCGGTGCAGTTTCCATGGCAACGCGTTAAAACCAGACCTAGGTTCGGTGCAGTTTCAAATGCTTGAAAAGGTCTGATGACTGCCTATAACGGGTCGTCCCGGATTGAAATCTGCTTCAGCCAATCAACTTGTCGCCTACGAAATTGTTAGTTATCAAAAGGGGATATAAACCCATATAAATAAATGAGATACAGATTGTGGAGGGCTCCGATTGTATAGAAAATGTTAAATGTTTTGGGTAGATTTCAGACGACTTTATGCTGTGCTGTCACATCTAATATACCGACAACGAAGTATTTTTTTCTGATTAAGAGATTATATTACATGAAGTCGGACTGTACGCAGTGTTCTATATACATAGAGGTAACACGACATTGAATCGACTGACGCGGTTAAACTTACTAGGCATACAGTTTCCAGTTGTAAAATCGAGGTTGGTCAGCCGGACATCTACATGTTGATGGCGATCCAGAACATTCCGAGTTGTTTCCCTTGCACTCATTTGAAGCAGCGCAGTTGTTGCCGGCATATTTCACTTACAAACATAAAGAAAAACAAAATGAATACACCAGTGAATCCTTAGCTTCTCATATGAATCACTGTTATCATTATAGTAATTCTGACTTTCGCGTTGACTTCGAAAACTAGCACGACGCACTCTCTATTCACTAATACTTTTCAAGAAGGTTCATTGCACCTACACATTGATGAACAAGAGTGTAATCTCGATGTATATTCATATATAATACAAATCAATTAACATTGTACTTACATAAGAAACACGAATCACTTTCATTATAGTAACCAGGTTTACATGTACACACTCCCGATTCACATTCAGCATTTAAGTCCAAACACGCAGCACTGACTGGACAGCTGGATCCCACAGTTACCTCTAAAAGGAATATATAGTGCCATGAGTTATTGGATTATATCCTAGAAACATTGAACTTTCATTTGATATTGAGTTGAAAACAATGTTAAAAAATTGATTGCTGAAATGAAGCAGTATGTTTTCTCCTTTCGGGTACAATGTTTTCAATCGCAACAATTAACTGAATTATAATGACTTTAAAACGAAAGGACATGCTTAGCAGAAGTAAAACAAGAGCTGTCCGTAAGACAGCGCGGTCGACTATTCCACCGCTTTTTTGTTAATGATATATGGACTCTAATGTAGTTGCATGCAAAACATAAACCAGAATTTCTCAAAGGGTGATAATTTGCATTAAATACTGGATAGAGTTATGTTACTTGATTATTTTCATATGTGTTATGGTTGGGAAGGGTCTTATAAGGTGTAATGCAGTACAATAAGTATTTACTAAAATACAGACTCATAACATGCAGAATAGAGTTATCTTAAGTAGTAACTGAGATATGGACTCCTAATGTAGTTGCGTGCAAAACTATAACAATAATAGCTAAGTTGAAAAAGGGCCATAACTTGCATAAAATGCAGGATAGAGTTATCTGACTAATTATTTACATAGGTATGATAGTTGGGAACCATTGTAGACAGTTTCAATTATATACATCTAGTAGTTACTGAGCTATTGTGAAATATATGTACTTTCATGCAAAATCTTAAGCAGGGTGTGACGTTGACGCCGACGCCGATGCTGACGCCAGGGTGAGTAGAATAGCTCTCACATTCTCCGATTAGTCAAGCTATAAACAATGACTAAAGGAATTATATTTCTCATGTTTTCACCTCCTGTGATATATTTATTCATTATTACAGCGACGTTATTTGAGGGAATCATTTATTTTGTTCAATGTTTACTGTTCGATGTCTGTTTTGAATTTGAATAAACGACTCTTCTTTTAAACGAACACTTTGCTTTGGACATTATGATTAAACAAAAAAATGCCAACATGATTGATATATGTTTTAGATTTATATGTGTTCATTTCAGTTATTATCATAACACAACTTTGCGAGAACTTTCTCAATTTTAATGTTGACCTTTACAGTAAATATCGGGGTATTTCACTTTCCTTTATGAAATCCAACATTTCCGAAAAAGTTGGATACAGATAAATGTTCACCGATGAGAAAAGAAAATCGCTCATAAGAACGCATATTGATGCCTATGCAGCAAACGACGTTTAAAAACATTGTGGCAAAGATGATATAGCTCATGATGAGGAATTTCTCCATTTGTTTCAGTGTTTTTAGATCATATAATAATTAAACTTCAATATACACAGATTATATATATTTATGCCTTGACAGTGATGTCTGTTGCAGATTTGTTGTACGTGTGATAGCGTTAACTCTTTTAGCGCCTAATAATTTAAATTAGACTCTTCCATGTTCAAAATCGGGCCTCTCCATTTCTCATGTAATACAATTTTGGACTATTTTTATAACTAAAAGGCAAACAATGCTGATTTCAGGTGAGACAGCTCGTTACGAGCTGACTCGCATGAATCAGTATTGTTTGCAAAAACCTGAATATTGCCTTTGGCGCTGAAAGAGTTAATAACATTTGAATGACATACTTGGCTGACACGTTCCTGTGTTGTTGAAGTATCCAGTTCTACACTCACATATCAATGACTCACTGCACGTGGCGTTCGAATCTGCGCAGTCCGCATGGCAACCACAAACTGGGCCCAATGGTCCTATAATAAGTAAGGTGTTCGGTTAATATCAGGGGTGTCAACGGTTAACCGGTAAATCGGTTAACTATATGGTATTCGATTAATCGGTTAGTAATTAAAGAAACCGAGTACTCGGAAAAAAAGATAAAATATATACACAGTTGTGTTTCGCCTTTTGTATATGATTCAATTTGTCACACATAACTGACCAGAGATTAATTATTCACAACTCCATCGGGAATTTTTCCATAACTGGGAAAAGTTAATGATGACCGTTTGTTTGTGTAGTGTTAATACAAATATTTTATTGTGTTAAACAAACAATATGCTTTTAGCAAAATATACAAATAAATACATGGCTTTTTACAGAAGAACATACAATTATTCGACAACATTGACAATTATGGGATAAACTTGACTCTTTACAAATTAGCATAGTATATAAATTTTGATATATTTTTAGCAATAATAATATACTTATGGGAGAGTATGTTTGTGAATGTTTGAACCGATGGCCAAGTAGACGCATCCAAGGGTAAACCATTTGATTGCCGGAACCAATTCTGTGATGCCTGAGTCACCAGTATATATAGAGCCAGTCAAGTCGGCGTATCCAAGGCTTAACCATTTTATTGCCGGAACCAATTATGTGATACCTGAGTCACCAGTATAGATAGAGCCAGTCAAGTCGGCGTATCCAAGGCTTAACCATTTGATTGCCGGATCCATTTCTGTGATGCCTGAGTCACCAGTATAGATAGAGCCAGTCAAATCGGCGTATCCAAGGCTTAACCATTTTATTGCCGGAACCAATTATGTGATGCCTGAGTCACCAGTATATATAGAGCCAGTCAAGTCGGCGTATCCAAGGCTTAACCATTTTATTGCCGGAACCAATTATGTGATACCTGAGTCACCAGTATATATAGAGCCAGTCAAGTCGGCGTATCCAAGGCTTAACAATTTTATTGCCGGAACCAATTCTGTGATACCTGAGTCACCAGTATATATAGAGCCAGTCAAGTCGGCGTATCCAAGGCTTAACCATTTTATTGCCGGAACCAATTCTGTGATGCCTGAGTCACCAGTATAGATAGAGCCAGTCAAGTCGGCGTATCCAAGGGTTAATCATTTGATTGCCGGAACCAATTATGTGATGCCTGAGTCACCAGTATAGATAGAGCCAGTCAAGTCGGCGTATCCAAGGGTTAACCATTTGATTGCCGGATCCATTTCTGTGATGCCTGAGTCACCAGTATATATAGAGCCAGTCAAGTCGGCGTATCCAAACCGTTTGACTAGGCTCTATAACGTTGGCTATTAAAAAGATACATACTCTTGATATTCTTAGAATTAGCTATGAAACCTTCCAAATGTAAAGCTGGACAAGACAATGTTGAACATGTTAACTTACCACCTGTTGGCCTGTATACACCTTTACCAGTTGGATAAGGTTGTGTTACAATATACCTTGACTCACCAATCCCGGGGTCACGTGATGTTGGAACATCCATCCAAGGTATATGCCTCCAAGACGTTGTCAACGGCTTTAATTGTGTTGGTGGTTTAATTTCTGAAATATACAGGAAGCAAACATAGAACAATGCAATAAAAACTATGGAATTGTACGTATAAATGTTTCAATGTCGTTATAGATACATCTTTACCATAACATAAGCATTCTGTATGTTTTCTTTTGTGTTCGGAGAACAAGGCCAGTAATCAATCGGAATATCTCGGTGATGAATGCTTCACCAACGATAAAGGATGACGGAATTACCCGAGGCATTCAGATTGGGCCAGATGACGAGAACAGACGAGAACGAATTAAACATAGTCAAGATGTATACATGTTATAAACATACACTGGACTTAATAAATATAAGCATAACAATTGTATATGTTATATACGCCATGTCAGACGATAAGCATCCTTATTTTGACATCTGTTACCCTCACACTTATTCTGAAGCAGACGATTTCGAAAAGATATATATACATTTATATACAAACACATACCTAATATGTATACAAAATAATGCATAATATTGAAGTTGGAAATATTGTGACATAAGGTAAATATTTCACTTTATGTACATTTTCTCTATCTTTCTTTTTTTTAAATCGTCTGCTGCAGATGCGGCTCTATATTTTAAAGGTTTAAAATGGACTTTATTTCGTCGAAGTTACATCTGTTCTTTGTATAGAAGCTAAAGTAAAGAGATTTCTATATTGTAGATGTGCCTTTGCACATATTTGCAAAAGCTCTCAATGTTCGTACATGCTTCTTTACTGAACGCGGCTCATACATGGCCAATTATCACAATAGCAATGTACGGTATGGTAAGGGCGATGTCACGCGAAAACCGACCTCAAGAGGTATTGACTAACAGAGTATTTACGATCAAATTACACTTTATATTCAGTTGTTGATAATAACCGTTCACGAGAAACATCCATGATGATTGTACTGCAAGATAGCAAATATGAAAGATCCACAACAGATCGCGCAGAGGCGCAAGCTGAGCTAGATCCTTCCTGGTAATAAAACCACGAATGTCTGTTTTCGTAAAGCGTGACCATATGTCTCTGGATACAGAATCTTAGTCATCAGCGTGACCATATGTCTCTGGATACAGAATCTTAGTCATCAGCGTGACCATTTGTCTCTAGATACAGTATCTTAGTCATCAGCGTGACCATATGTCTCTGGATACAGAATCCTAGTCATCAGCGTGACCATATGTCTCTAGATACATATTCTTAGTCATCAGCGTGACCATATGTCTCTGGATACAGAATCCTAGTCATCAGCGTGACCATATGTCTCTAGATACAGATTCTTAGTCATCAGCGTGACCATATGTCTCTAGATACCGATTTTTAGTCATCAGCGGCTACTTTTAACCACACTCATACAGAATGAATGTGATCGAGTTTTAACTTTCATTAATGCATTTTAGTCAGTGTTCTTGCTATTTATCAAATTATGTGTATGTTCACTGTACTGACAAAAGTACAGCATAATATTTCCAATATACATACGTTATAACAACAACGTATTTTAACCGTTATTATATTAAATGCACAACATAAATATTTTCACTGTTCTTACAATATTACAGCATAGTAGTCTGACTGTACATACGTTATAACAATAACAAGTACTTTAACCGTTCTTATATGAAATGCTCAGCGTACATATTTTCACTGTACTTACCATATAACAACATATTTTCACTGTACTTACCACACAACAACATTGTTTCACTGTACTTACCATATAACAACATTGTTTCACTGTACTTACTATATGACAACATTGTTTCACTGTACTTACTATATAACAACATTGTTTCACTACATCTACCATATAACAACATTGTTTTACTGTACTTACCATTTAACAACATTGTTTCACTACATCTACCATATAACAACATTGTTTTACTGTACTTACCAATTAACAACATTGTTTCACTGTACTTACCATATAACAACATTTTGTCACTGTACTTACCATATAACATCATTGTTTCACTGTAGTTACCATATAACAACATTGTTTCACTACACCTTCCATATAACAACATTGTTTCACTGTACGTACCATATAACAACATTGTTTCACTGTAGTTACCATATAACAACATTGATACACTACACCTTCCATATAACAACATTGTTTCACTGTACTTACCATATAACAACATTGTGTCACTGGCTCGTCCATGCGCGTTGGAGGCGTGACATGTGTAATATCCAAAGTCTTCGTATTGAATGTTTATGATTATCAAAAGAATCATTTGCTCGTTGTTTCCTTCATCATATATTTCCTCCTTGAATTTATACTGATCGAGCGGGATGACAGTACCGTTGCGTTTCCAGATGGTCCATGCTTGTGGCAAGGCGGATACATAACATTCTAACAAAGTTTCACGTCCCAATCTCTGTCCTCCTCTTTTAATTTTCAGATACACTTCGGGTGGAACTAAAATGGATCAGATAAGGAAGGTTAAACTTGCTCCAAACTTAAACAAAAAAATAATAATTACTCCATGTTATGTATTTGTGCTCAAGTATCTGATTGATCATAAGTAAATTCATTCTCATAATAAACCAATTATAAATTGTATTTGCTGCATAGCGTTCATTTTTGTTAATACATAATTATTATTGTTCAAGCTTCCAACCTTGGTGTTTTTCACACTGTATCTCTTTATCTGTTATCACATAGGATAAAAAGGGGTAAAGTAAGGATGATGTCTGATGGTTTTGAAGAAAATAAGTCTTAAAACAGCATAGCATACATTGTTTGAACATTAGTTCAGATATGACATTTTAATATTGTCCGCTTTGACACCATCTTAGATAGATATTGTAATATATTAAATACTGAAAGCATACGTTTAAAATAAAGTTGAAAACATTTTCGAAAAAATGAGACATAGCTCAATTTTCAATATTTCCTTTTATTTTAAATGACTTCCAAAGTCGTTCGCTGCCCAGTGTTTTAGATTTGTGTTATTGTCAATGTAATGTTTATCTCCCCTTCACCACATTCCTACAGGTGTAACATATCTGATGCTGACGCTTTGAAAAGCATCTAGTCAAAGCTATAAAAACAACTCTTTTTAAATCAAAGTATACATTATGAGCATTTTCTCTTTTAGCTACAATAATTGCAAGCGTCGTTTGCTGAAGAGGTGTCAAAGTGCGTCTGCAAGAGGGAAGGGGTTAACTAACGTAACTTACATTGTACGGTGATTTCGAATGTTTTTGTGGCCACAGGTGGTACGCCGTTTTCCGCATTACATGTAAATTTCCCTCCACATAATCTACTAATGTTTGGAAACCGTAATACTTCGCGTGCTACATTATGTTTAACTGGTAATACAAATACATCATCGGATTAGAAATTAACAGTTACCTCTCACTTTGACAATTTGTATGTTTTAAAAACGATTTGGTGTGAAAATGTCAACTATTTGAAACTGCAATTGAAGCCCAAAAGAGTTGTTGAAAATGTCAGGCCAAAATTATATTTAAAGAAAAGATTAAAAGTATGTTGGCAAAGTGAGAATGAACCGAAATAACGAGAAGCACCAGTGTTGTCTTGTGGCAATCCAATCTTGCAAATATGAACGGCTATTTGGGATAAAAAACAGTATTGTTCCTACAGAAATAACATTTAGGTAAGTGTTAACGTCAGGGGCGTATTTTTGCAATAATGAATGTGTAGGCCGTCTCGTGAGAAAATCAACATTGTGGACTCTGCGTAAAGTATCGACCAGGATCAGCCTAAGCATGCCACACAGGCCTACCCGGATAGACATTTTTCGCCTCCTGTGGATTTTCTGTTTCAGGAATAACTACTCTATACATCTATCCCCCTAAGGCGGAATGTGTCGGCCGGATCAGTCTGCGCGGACAGCGCAGGCTGATCTGGTCGATACATTACGCAGATGTCTATCGCCGCAGCTGCATTATTGGGCATTTTGAGAAAAAATGTGTAGAAATAATATATAAGTGTGTGCGGTTAGTGAATACTACGGTGAGACTGTGTGGATGCAATCTTCGCTGGTGCAATATAATCCGTTTTTAAACAACACACTGTAAGATACTGTTAATGGAGTGTTGGCGCCTGCTTGATTCAGTTCGACAATCAATCAACTATTTTTACACCGCATTTCCAAAGTAAGACTGTTTGTTCAATGTGTAAAATCGGGCGGCTCCACTTTTCATGTACTTGGATTTGTTGAACATTTTGATAACTAAAAGGCAACCAATGCTGATTTCATGTGTAAGGACATGTCTCGACTGGATCTGTATTGTTTTAAAAGTCTAAATATTGACATTGACGTTAAAAGAGTTTCGTTCGACAATGAATCAACCGTTTTAAACACCATTAACGTATGAATCAGTGTACACGTATAAACTACATTTGCTAACAAATGGACCAAGATTAGCTGTCACATTCGCGTAATCTATTTTTGGTCTACATTGCTCGCTTCTAAATCATTAAAACACATAACATATCGTGGAAATTGATATGACTATCACAGACGCAGAAAAGGTGGGCTAATTTCCATATTAAATCATATTCAACCGGCATATAAAACATAACTAAGCTATGATCAAGCGTTACACGCATGCGCATTGCGTAATTTAAACCCGACGAGCCTCGTCCGTCACGAGGACATCATAGACTCGGACGGCTGTACCTTATCGTACTGTTTTAACCCTTTTGCCACAATGTTTTCCATTTTTTTTGTCATAGGTTAATCCATTCAATTATGGAGATTTTCTATTTTTTGACAAAATACGTTCAAAGTCGTCTGCTGCAGAATTGCCGTATGAGGGAAAGGGTTAAAGCCATTTCAGGTATCAACCTCGTTGTATCGTTTCAATGAAATACAATTATACACTGGCCGCCATAAAAGAACCAGATTTTCGGATCATTGCATCTTTTGAGGACATGATCGGCATGTGTCTTCGCGCAAGCCTCTGTAGAAAAGTTATGTCAACAACCTTACTATACAATTATGCAGAGTAACTCGAAATGACATTAACTCTTTCAGCGCCAGAGGCAATATTAAGCTTTTTGCAAACAATACTGATTCAGGTGAGTCAGCTCGTAACGAGCTGTCTCACCTGAAATCAGCATTGTTTGCCTTATGGTTATCCAAATATTCCAAAACTATTAAAGAATATACAATAGAATCGCCCGACCTTGAAAATGGAAGAATCTTATTTAAACAATTCGGCGCTGAAGGAGTTAATTTTAAAAAAAAATCGATTGTCAGTGTTCGTGTCACGTGGCCCTCATATATGGGCCGCGTCAGACGATAAGTGGTCCTAATGCACTTGCTTAAAGGAATTATTATTATTTCGGGGCATTCATTGTCCGTCCATCATTCTTTTATTCAGGAATGCATCAATTGGCAAGATGACAAGAACTGTAGACCCATTTAGTTGCAGGTCAATTCACCTTGATATAATCCAGTTACTGAGGGTGAATACGATTTCAAATCGCAAGACACTGCATATTTGAGGTAAAAACGGAAGTATCACTTTGGGCGTTTACTGGTGCATTTCCGATTACATTATTGTTTGTGAGAATTTCTTTTGATGCATTGCCCTTTTGTCGGTTTGCATTCTGTATATCTTCACGAGATATATCGACAAAAGTGAACACTCCAAGTGGCTCTCCTTACTGTCTATTTCCAGCGTTGTTTTATAACAAATAGACAAATATACATTAATTGTGTTGATATCATACTTACTGGTACCTTCAATAACATTCGATACTTTATTTAAATATTACATTTCCCCTTTCCAGCTTATACATTTACGGATGACTCGGCGCCACGAAACAAAGAACATTGTATCTGTACTATAGTTACCGTAACGCTTATAATCTGCATATTGTCTGTACCACGTGACAATTGGGAGGGGCACACCTGTAGCATTACACACGAGTTCTATCGTGGTTCCTTCAAGAACATAGATCTGGGTGTTTTCCCAGTCTTCCATTATCTCAGGCGGTACTGTTTTGTAATTAAAGAAAACAAGTCAAATTTTTTTTCCCCACTGCAAAATCCCATGCTCTGGGAAAGTGTATGTGGGCAAGCGTATACAATCCATACTTAATACTATGAATATACAGTGTCAGATATAGGCGTGTTGGGTGCTTCTTTAACTTTCCATTGACCAGATCCAGTTAAGACTGCAAGGATGGGCATGGTAATCTGGTTCTACACTAGTTGCAAGTTCCCTTAGATGGACTGTTTTCGGAGCACCACTCATTGTAGGTCAAGAAACACCTATGAGTAGTTTTAGCAATACCACATACTCGTTTAATTAACTTAATTCGTTAAGAATCTGAATAAATATCCTGGGATAATGAAGATGGCATATTTATGTAATTTGAACTGAAAAGTCTATAGAGGCTAATAGGGAAAACTGTGTACACCAACCATGCAATCTTTTTCTTAAAAACATTATTTATCTTTTGAACCCGTCCATAAACATAGAAATAAAACATCCACTCTGCCGGGTTAGATCCCCAGTCGCGGCACGACGGTCATGGTTGAGTACCCTTGGGCAAACTACATTTCCTAGCCTAGTACTGGTTTGTTTACCCAGGGATCATGAATATGTGGACTGTCGCCGTGATATAACTGAAATAATTAAAACGGCGTAAAAGCTAATAAAACAAAATTGGACCCGTCCATGGGAAAAGGTACAAGTTGGTATTTGTTTACTGTGTAGATTAATATCAGTCTGATATAGATCTATAATGTGTTCATATCAATTTCAAAAACTTGCTTGAAGCTTCTATCAACATGTAAACAGGTTTATCTGAACATACACCGTTGAAAAATGCCTAATTGTACCTTTTTGCATAGACTGACTTGTTTATATTGCCGACATTTGCTGATTTCTGCTTTTCACTAGTCGTAGTCAATGTACGTCTCCTGTGTCCTTTGGATGATCAATTTATAAGTACTGGGAAGCACTGCTAACCCCCTTTTTCTTCATACAAAAAAACTCTGAAGTAAACTGATGACACTGAAAATGTGTAGTCAAGTATTGAAAACATTATGGCTAAAGAACACATTTCCCATGATAAACAATTTTGCGTTTTGAAAGGATTTTTCCAAAGTCATCAGCAGTAAATGTATTAAAACGGCCTTTGCATATGGAAAAGGGTTGAAATGTCACGTTCGTGTATGTTAAAGGTTCAGCAGATGTTTGGAATCAAAGACAATACACTCTTTGTAAGAATCCTCATAAGAAGGGCAAGAATATCTTCACCTCTTAAAAACACAGCACCTTTGTTGAGCGAATCTCTTTTTAGAAAAGCAGACAATTTATTATTTCAGATTTATTGTAAATTGAAAATCTGGACTACATGAAGAAAAACATGTAATTAAGTGAAAATAATTGTGGGAATAGGATATGTTCCTTTCTACAATGTTTGCATACGTTGTCTGTTTAGATATGTCACAATGTGTAGATTAACCTCTAAAGACCGACGCCTCTCTAGAACAGCTGTGGTTTTGTTTGTGCCTGATGTTGCTCTGGAGCAGGTTTACTTGTTAAATCACCTGACTGGTGTATTACGGCAATGTCAGAAGCACTAAGAGCAATCTGGATCATTTTATAATTTGAAAAAAAATACGCAATTCCGAAAAGAAAACGCAGGAACTGTACTTCTACAATTTATTTAATCTTTGCCATGACTTTATTGAGGAACGAATAAAGCTCATTTTACCACAATAGTGAAAATTATGAGACGAACTGTTGGAGATTGTGACAATGTGGAAAAGACCTATCTGTACATCCGTTCTGTCTTTATTCAGCACATATTTGCTGTTGGAATATGTTTGAGAGTTTCTATGTCTTATTGTTAAAACATACAGCACTAGACTAGGCTTACAGCACGCACAGGATGATCATATTTCTATTTGTAGTAAATGTCTTTAGGTTTGGATTTATAGATTCTCACCTTTAACAGAGAGGTATATGTCTTTAATCAACACCGGTCTGGTATTAATCTGACACATATACCGACCGCTGTCATCATATCGATATATGGCCTCTCGACGCTGAATCTAGTATCGTCTATATATCGACTATCATCGCTACTAATAAGTGCCATCCTTGGATCTAACCATATAACCTGGAATTTTGGACCGTGTAAGGCAAAAGCGGATGTTAATGCATCTACGAACAGTGCAGAATCAGGCGAGTCATCATACAGACGTGTAATCTTATCAAAGCCTTCGATTACAATCCAGAAGTAGACGACTCATTTATATAAAAAGTATTGAATTATAAATGTATCTGTTCTGCCTTTGTACTTTTATTCACCCTTTGCAAATATTGTGGCAAAAGAAGAAATTAATCATTATAATTGTCTCCATTTCATTTGAAAGGACAACACCTCCTATGAATACACAATTTCATTAAAATCAGATCAAAATACTTTGCTAACGACACCGCGTACAAGGTCGTCTCGAATTGACCCTATACATTTAAATATCCATATGCATGTGTTCATTTAACGTTCCAGTGAATTCGCACGATACAACCGACGCTCGATTCTGCTATAGAAATAAATGTACAATCGGAACTCTGGGCCATTACCGCTTCCCTTAACACGGTGAAATGAATGAGTTAACTCCTCTATTGATACCTAACGAGTTTGTAGGCTAGCGCTAAGGTATATCTGGTAATACCGGTAACTGATAGTCATCAGAGCTAAACTGGATTGATGTAATAGGCTAGCGCTAAGGTCTATCTGGTAATACCGGTAACTGATAGTCATCAGAGCTAAACTGGATTGATGTAATGGATACCACATCCCTCAAGAAACTGGCATTTAACGTTTCTGTATGGACAATAACGTTTCAACTCAGATATACTTACACATACATATGATTTATATGTTTTGATCATACATAGAGATAAAGCCGTATTCAAAAACGAGTCTAGTTTCATTCTAAACTTTAACAAGAAGAATATTCTAAGTTTCAAAGGACTAGAAAGCTTTAGACACTCAGGAATGAATTAACTGTATACATTTTGAGTAATAATTATGATACTATTTAGCACGATTTGTGAATACAGGCCCTATTCTTCGAGAATTGTAAATTGATGTTTAAGCAAATATCAAATAAACTTGTCATCTGCACAGAAGAACATCTGGGTTAGTTTCTTAGATTGTTTCCGACTCCATCGAAAAGAGTAAGGTTTTTCTAGCGCGTTGCTGTTTTACCTTGAATGGTCCCTTGATTTTGACAGTACACGGTAGTATAGTAATATGTCCAGCTATCGCTGTAATGTTTGCTGTGTCTGAATCAAAGACGGGTAAAGGCGTTTCTTCTCGGACATCGGTTGACTCTCCTTTTAAGGCTGCTGTTGCTGAAAATATATAATAACATAGTGATATTGGGTATAGACCTATTCTATAGAAATTAAAAAGGACTGTACTCCAGGCACGATTTTAATTCTAATCACATGCTAAGATCTACTTTACCGTTGTTAATTCAATGCAATAAAACATATGCTAAAACGTAAGGCCTTACTTACAGCGGTCATGTTTAACAGATCGAAACAACCGTCTACCGGTGTATATTCAATACAATGAAACATGTGCTACAACATATGGCCTCACTAACAGCGGTAGTGTATGAGAGATCCAAACATCCGTCTACCGTTGGATAATTTTTACAGTGAGACATTTGCTTCAACGTATGACCTTACGAACAGCGGTCGTGTTTGACAGATCGTGACATCCGTCTACCGGTGTATATTCATTACAGTGAGACATGTGCTTCAAGGTATGGCCTCACTTACAGCGGTCGTGCTTCGCAGATCCTAATATCTGTATACCGTTGTATATTCAATACAGTAAACCATATGCTGCAACATATGGCCTCACTAACAGTGATCGTGTTTGGTAGATCCAAGCACCCGTCTACCGCTGTATATTCATCACAGTGAGACATGTGTTGCAAGGTATGGCCTCGTAAACAGCAGTCGCGTTTTTCAGATCCAAACATCCGTCAACCGTTGTATATGCACTACAGTGAAACATGTTCTTCAACGCATGGCCTTTCTAACAGAGGTCATGTTTGACAGACCCACACATCCATCTACCGTTGTATATGCACTACAGTGAAACATGTGCTGCAAAGTATGGCCTTTCTAACAGAGGTCGTGTCTGACAGATCCAAACATCCATCTATCGTTATTCATAACGGTGGATCATGTGCTGCCGCGTATAGCCTTTCTAACAGCGGTAGTGTCTGACAGATCAAAGCATCCGTCTATCGTTGTATGAACAATACAGCGAAACGTGTGCTGCCACGCATAAGGCCTTTCTTACAGCGGTCGTGTCTGACAAATCCAAACATCCGTCTACCGTTGTATATTCAATGCAGTGAGATATGTGCTACAGCGGTCGTATTTGTGTGCTGTTTTATAGGGGTCTGTTTGTGTGCTATTTTATGCCACTTTTAATAATATTCAATGCAGTGAGATATGTGCTATAGCGGTCGTATTTGTGTGCTGTTTTATAGGGGTCTGTTTGTGTGCTATTTTATGCCACTTTTAATAATATCTCAGTCATATGACGACATTTCCTGGGTAAATTACAAATACTGCTGGTATGTTTGTCCTAACACCAGCGTAACACTAGTATTACCATCCCTGTCGTGCCCCCGGTAAGTCAGTCGGTAGCGACGCGGGCTGCAAATCCTGTGATTGTGAGTTCGAGACTCGTCCAAGTCGAAAATTGGACCACTCCGTTTTTCGACCAACAGAACATTTGGTAAAGTTTAATGTCTAAGTGGCAAATAGTGCAGATTTCAGGGGAGACAGCTCGTTACGAGCTGCAAAAGCCTGTTATTGCCTTTGGCAGCGAAAGAGTTAGACCTAAATCAATCAAAGCTATCCAAGGAAATCTGATCGTCAATCGGGGGGAAACCCACTTCTGCCAGTTTAAAAGTGTCAATAAGATTAAATGAATCATTCATCATTATCACAACATATTTGACAGGGGACTCTAACGGTACTTTCGTGAATTTCCGTGAGTTGGATTATTTAAAGCGACTGGGTGATACGATCATTCACGACGGTACATTCGTGAATGTTCGTGACTTGGATTATTCAAAGCGACTGGGTGATACGATAATTCACGACGGTACATCCGTGAATATTCGTGACTTGGATTATTTAAAGCGACTGGGTTCAACACACGAGGAGTATCAATTGTTTTGGGAGCTCGATGCATCTGAATCTACGTACAGTGAAGAGTTAGACCAGTCAGTGTATATGCATCACAGTCTCGCCAAAGTGTTCGACGTCCGCAAAATTGTTATGCATACCTTAATGAACATTAAACAAAATACAAATTCAAGTGAAGGGATGATACTATTTTATCGCAGTATGTGTTTAGTTGGTGAGAAAATGACAGACCTTTCCCTGAGGCGGTTCAATTATTCACCAATTTCCCATTACAATTGTTGTTATAGTTTGTTCTTTTACGTCGCTTTCAACACTTGTTCAGTTACATCACGGCGTTTCCTGGGTACGTTACCAGTACTACTGGTCCATATATCCTGCGGACACAAGCCAGCCAGTCGTAATGCTAATCCTGCAACCATGAGCGCAAAGGAGGGCAGCCATTAGTGTAGATTGAGTTAATGATTCGTGTTAACTAACATTATCTTTCTTTTCAATTTTGTTTGAAATTATTGCAACTATGTGCGGGACAACCCGCTTAAAATTTGTATTGTATTCTATATTTGTCTTGAAAATCTGGGTTTAGAAAAAAACGTCACGAATCCTTTTAAATGCCAAGTTAGATTTATGAACCTACATTAGAGTAAATAAAAGACATGAAATATTTGTATCATGAAAATTGAAGCAACTCTACCTTCATTCGGGTTGAGAGGGACAACAACAACTATCGCGAATGCGCCCAGCAAAAAACACGTGTTTCTTCGAACACATACCATTTTGTGATCTGTAATAAAAAATACCATACATGTTTCTTTTCGATAAATAAGGGTGTACATTATGACATAGACATATAAACACATGTGTAAGAGTTTAAGAGTTGTATACTTTATTTTTGGAACAGGAAATGTAAGTTAGTTTTAAAAATCGAACAACTTTGCTTTTCTAGCTTTCGAGTCTTTCTTCTTTTTTTTTATTATTGCCAAATCCAAATATGGATAACCTTCTGCCTGTATTATTGCTTGTTTGTATTTCTATTAATTGCGAAAAATTGTACATGAACTTACAATATCTCCTACATAGGGGGCAATACAGAAATTGTATTATTTTGTATTGTCATAACATTAGTGTTGTAACTTGTTCAAAAGGGCGACTTTTGTTTTACATTATAATGTTCGTACATGTAATTCTTATAAACCTCTTCCGTGTGGGAGCCGGACAAAAGATCCCTTGCTATTTTTGGCAGGGTAGACAAAAGCTCCCACATCATGTTGACAGGGTGGACAAAAGATCCCACTTATATTATATTATATATCAGTCAGTACTAAAGAGATTGAAATGAATAAACTAGATGAATATATAATTCCTAGCCATTGAGCATATGATGTATGTGAATTTCAAGGTAAACAGCCAATTAATGTAGAAACATGAAAGTTATCACCTGCTATTATAAATTACAGGCAATCAAAGTTTAAATTGTGTTGTTAATTGAACTCTTTACATAAACTGTGAAAAGTAAAACATTCAGATGCATTATATATATATATATATAAAACCTTGACAAATTGTCAAATTGTCAAAATGGATATCATTGAGAATAATCAAAGAAGTATGAAGCTCTGCTTCCAGGGCTACTCTTACACTAAGAAAAGATCAACTAAGTCTACAGTCCACTGTATCTGTTCAGAAAAAAGAGGCCAACAATGTAATGGAGCTGTGATAACAGACTTAGCTGTAAGTATATAACTACATATAACTGAACAGAGTAAAAACAGTGTGGGAAAAGGAGAACTTGCCCATCATAAGCAATTTTCTTCATTTGCCACAATGTTTTCAATCTATGACTGAGTACCCAGGGAAAATAGGAAAAACCTGTAAAAACTGAAAAACAATGTGGGAAAAGGAGAAACTGCCAATCATAAGCATTTTCTTCTTTGCCTACAATGTTTTCAAACTGTGACGGAGTACCCAGCACCCAATATACACATTATCAATTTCTCCTTTAGTCATGAGCAATTTCTTCTTTTGCCACAATATTTTTAATTTTTGACTGAGTACACAGTACCCAATAGACGAATTTTGGTGCATCTGCAGCTTAAGACTTTTGAAAATATTGTGGCAAAAGAAGAAATTGTATAGGCATCTTGAAGGAAGAAGTCCCAGAAGAGCTAAGATCTATTTTACAATACTTTGATTCAACATACGTGACAGAGTCATATAGAAGTGTCATGGGACCAGGAGGTGTTGTTCGTTTCCGCAGAGTACCACCAAGAAGTAAATGTACTCAACATCTTTACTGTCTGTCACATTATGACAAAAACCTTTTTTTAAAATCGATATTTAAGAATTAAAGTGCTGGAATTAACATTTGTACGAAAAGTTAAAAATAAATTGAAATCTATAAGAAATATGTTTTCCCGTTGGTCAAAAAACGTTAGCATTAGCCTTCTACCACAGGTATTTGTATCGGTTGATAAATTTACGCCCCTATATAGTGTTAAGGATAGTAATATAGTGACGTTATCTATGAATAATATCGACCGATACAAACACCTGTGCCTTCTACGCCCGAAACTAAATTTTGACTGTATCGTAGCCAAAGAAGCACGTGACGTCATTTCCGTTACACTTCATCTTGGCGTAACGTCAATGGAGCGACGTCGTTTCCCGCAAAAAAGTGGTATCAACATGAAAGACCCCAAATTCATATACATGAGCTATTGACTCAATCATTCAAAGTATAATTATTTATCAAACATTGTGGCAAAAGGATAACATTCTCATAAGGAGCAATTGTTCTTGTTGCGACAATCTTTTCCTAAATCGTTGCATAGGCCTCAGAAACCGTCTCTAATAGGGAAATGGTTTAGCAGAAATGTGACCCCTTACATAATTTGTTCCAGTCATATTGACTGCTTGAAAAAGGCAGTCGCCAGGTGGCATTAGAAAAGGGCTGATCTATTTGCTTCTTTACCATAATGCAGGTGATCGATTAAGGATCATCTTGGCCCTCATGTTTTAACCTCGTTCATTATAAATGTATTCCTTGATTTTCTGAAAGTCTTTACTTTATTATTTTCATGTTCGTAATAATAGACGACAGCAATACGAATTGCAAATATGTTTTGATAATGCAAGACACATGACATTAACAATTTTATTGTCTAGTCAATTACTTATAAATCCTTTTTTATGGCCAAAGTATGCTCTTTAATTTTTGTTTATAATTATCTTGCGTTTTTTTCGTAAATAGGTAGCACCTATAGATATATTATAACGCATAATCTAGAAAACAGCGTTTCACTGATATGTTTACACCAAGATATAACGAATAATCTAGAAAACAGCGTTATACTGGTATGTTTATTCCATGATATAAAGAATAATCTAGAAAACAGCGTTACACTGATATGTTTACACCATGATATAACGAATAATCTAGAAAACAGCGTTACACTGATATGTTTACTACATGATATAAGGAATAATCTAGAAAACAGCGTTACACTCATATGTTGACTCCATGACATAACGAATAATCCAGAAAACAGCGTTACACTGATATGTTTACTCCATGATATAAAGAATAATCCAGAAAACAGCGTTACACTGATATGTTTACTCCATGATATAACGAATAATCTAGAAAACAACGTTACACTGATATGTTTACACCATGATATAAAGAATACTGTTGAAAGCAGCGTTACACTTGAATCAATTAAACACCCTCGGTATCATTCAACCATTTCCCACATATGACTAATCTGCGGCAGATGACTTCGAAAATGTCTGGTTAAATACATTGTACACCTCTCTCTCTCTCTCTCTCTCTCTTTATACATATAATTAAATATAATAAAATACATCGATTAACCAATGCAATTGCTCTCTCTCTCTCTCTCTCTCTCTCTCTCTCTCTCTCTTTATAAATATAATTAAATATAATAAAATACATCGATTAACCAATGCAATTGTCATCAAATTATTCGATGACATCTTTGAAAAAGAAACATTTTTCATAAAAAGGGAAATAACTCTTATCCCATTGATAGATGAGTCAGTCGCAATATTCTTTTTTCACAACAAATGTGTTTTTGCTTTATTTCTTTTTGTTTCATTTTTGTTGTTGTTAAATGCTATTTACGACATTGTTTTAGTTATATCACGTCTTTGCTCTGTTAGTGGCCTGTACTAATAGTCCATTTATCCTGATACCAGCGAATCAGTCGTAATCAGTCTAACTCACATTTCTAAGCGCCAAGGAGGGGAAGCGATTTCCTTCCGTTTTTAAAGTGTTTGGTATGATCCGGTAATGTTTACGTTATATGGGAAAATGAATACGAATGTTACAGTCGGTAATTTAACATAAACATTAAAAACGT
Organism: Serripes groenlandicus; assembly: GCA_031761405.1. Lineage (NCBI taxonomy): Eukaryota > Metazoa > Mollusca > Bivalvia > Cardiida > Cardiidae > Serripes > Serripes groenlandicus. The sequence goes on from JASEVX010000002.1 coordinate 122,168,159, forward strand.
TTAAAGACAGCCTGGATGGATACGTGGTAGAGCGTCCACGGCGGCATCAAAACATTGGCAGTTAAACAAGTATGAGGCTTTAGCGATACGCAGTTAGGTTTTGAATTTTCACTATTCTCAGTTGCACAATTTTGGGGGTTTGGGGGGGAGTAAGGCCATTCGAAGAGTAAACGTCCAACTGTTCAGACCGTTATCAAATTTCCAAGTTCTTATTTCTAAGAGATTTCAATGCAGATTGCGAATTACGAGTTCAGAAATATTAGTTTTGTTTCTAGTTCTGATCCAAATGCAATGACTATTAATCAATTCAAGGTTATTTAATATATACATTTCGAAAATGTATAGTTCTTAGCTAATTCATTATAAGGGAATTCAATTATGAATCAAGTTCTTCTAATCAGATACATGTACTTCTGAAAAATCCGATCCGTTATAATAACGTTTTAATTACATCACAATGTGTTTTAAGAGAAACGAATTTAATAATGTCGGATGTTGGAGGAGACGCCTAAAACTGTGTTTTGTTGTCGATTAACATGTATATGGTGTTGTTATATAATTATGTGTTTAACGTAAGTATATAAATGATTTATGTTCGTTTGAAAGCATTGCATAAGAGCATAAGTTATGTTATGTACAGTTGACGCAGTATTTATATTGAATTCGTTCATTCAAAAGCAATTTTTTGATAAGAAAAAACAACATTATTGTTTTTTTGATGAACCGTAACGGTTTAACATATACAACAATTCAACATAATGTAACGGTATATTTGTTCAGTCTTATACGTACGTTACATAAAAAGATGTTTGGTTATGTGTGTGTTTTTGTACAATAATTCAACATAATGTAACGGTATATTTGTTCAGTCTTATACGTACGTTACATAAAAAGATGTTTTGTTATGTGTGTGATTTTTTACAATCATTCAACATAATTTAACGGGATATCTTGTAAGTCTTATACGTACGTACCATAAAAAGATGTGTGGTTATGTGTGTGTTTTTGTACAATCATTCAACATAATACAACGGGATATCTTGTCAGTCTTATACGCACGTTACATACAAAGATGTTTGGTTATGTTTGTGTTTTTGTACAATCATTCAACATAATACAACGGGATATTTTGTCAGTCTTATACGTTCGTTACATACAAAGATGTTTGGTTATGTGTGTGTTTTTGTACAATAATTCAACATAAAGTAACGGTATATTTGTTCAGTCTAATGCGTAAGTTACATAAAAATATGTTTGGTTATGTGTGTGTTTTTGTACAATCATTCAACATAAAGTAACGGTATATTTGTTCAGTCTTATACGTACGTTACATTATTAGTTATTTGGTCTGTTACTGACCCACTACGGAAAAATAGGGGGTCTGTGGAATTTATAGGGGGCGAGGCGTTAGCCGAGTCCCCCTATACATTCAACATACCCCCTATTTTTCAGTAGTGGGTCAGTAACAGACCAAATAACTGATTTATTTCATCGACCACCTTTCATGAGCAAAAAAAAATGATACTCTTTCATTTACATTAACATTTACAATATTTCTAGATGAAATTTACGGGTTTTGGCGCCAAATCACTAGCGTTATGACGTCAAACCGATGACGTGACGTCATTTTCCTAGTATTTGGTCCCAGTATTTTTAAAATTCCTAGTACTAAACCCACTTTAATAATGAAATGAAACAATATCAATTTGTTTTGTTCATGAAAGGTGGTTGATGAAATAAATCAGTTATAAATGGTCTGTTACTGACCCACTAAGGGAAAAAAAAAATTAACAAGCGTAGGACATGCATTATTTTTATACATTCATTGATTTTTTTTTTTTCTATGGAAAGGGAAGTTACTTTGCATGTATAATACGTACGTTACATAAAAAGATGTTTGGTTATGTGTGTGTTTTTGTACAATCATTCAACATAAAGTAACGGTATATTTGTTCAGTCTTATACGTACGATACATACAAAGAGGTTTGGTTATGTGTGTGTTTTTGTACAATCATTCAACATACAGTAACGGTATATATTGTCTGTCTTATACGTAAGTTACATACAAAGATGTTTGGTTATTTGTGTTGCTTTTGTTCAATCATTCAACATAATGTAACGGTATATTTGTTCAGTCTTATACGTACGTTACATACAAAGATGTTTGGTTATGTCTGTGTTTTTTGTACAATGATTCAACATAATGTAACGGTATATTTTCTCAGTCTTATACGTATGTTACATACAAAGATGTTTGGTTATGTCTGGTTTTTTTGTACAATGATTCAACATAATGTAACGGTATATTTGCTCAGTCTTATACGTACGTTACATACAAAGATGTTTGGTTATGTCTGTGTTTTTTGTTGTCCATACTCATACTTGAGTTAACTCTTTTAGCGCCGAAGTCCCTTAACCCTTACGACAATTATGCAGCAGATGAATTTGGTAACATGGTGTCACAAACGTGAACGATCTCAATAATGGATAGCTTAATTGTTAAATAAAGTTGAAAACATTGTGGCAAAAGGAGAAATTGCTCATCGTGAGCAATATCACCTTTGGCCACAATGTTTTTAAAAGTCGTCTGCTGCTAGTCCGTCAAAATGCGTCTGCAGTTGGGAAAAGTTTAAGTAGATTTCTCCATTTTCAAAATCCGGCGTCTCTATTTCTCCTGTGTAAAGAGTTTTCGACTGTCTTGTTAACTAAAAGGCCAATGATGCTGATTTCAGAAAGCTAAATATTGCTTTTGGCGCGGAAAGGGTTAAATGTACATGTATGAATTTTGACATCTAATTAAAACGAGCGCCGACCTCCGGAGACCATCATGCTTTTTAAAGGATCAATATAAGTTGAGCAATTTCAGTTAAGGGTCACATAAAGAACACCTTTTAGAACGAACGTGCAAAGAACGGAAACGAACCCTATCCCCGGGCGGCCATGTCTTTCAACGAACCAAGACAGGTTGAACGATTTTGGTAGGGTGTTGGGCAAGAAACATTTGAGACGAAATTTGTCCATGCTTTGAGAATATGGCGGATTATTGTTGCACATACATTACGAAATAACACAAAGACTTATGGCTATGAAACCCATCTGGCTACAATTGTAGTTTGACGCATTCGGTGCTGCTGTAGTCTTAATGTGTCCGAATCGGATACAGGCGGTCGATGGGTAGATCCCCGGCCGCTTTGGTGAGAATGTACTTGAATCTTCACTGCGCTCATATGCACTGAAGTCCACAAGTATCAGACGTGGCCCCGTCATTATTCAAGGTGAAAGATTAGCAATTAAATTCATTATTAATTTTAAAATAAATCAATAAATTTCAACTTCAATTGCCACACTTAGTTCAATTTGTAGAATACCTTATATTATTGAAAAGAGATACTTCTCAGCTTTAAAATTAATATTAGACGTTTGGGGTTAATTCATCATATACTCTAGTTGCAGTATCAGCCAAGTCCAACATACAATCTAGAACAGCGTGGCCTCGAGAAAAAAGGGGTAATTTGGTGTAAAATCACTCAACCCTACGGTTTCGTGATTTTAACCAAATTACCCCTTTTTTCCCTTGTGACATAAATTCTATATCAAAAACATGCAGTTAGTTATTCTCTATATATATTATATACTCAATGATAAAATATAGAGATTTCCCAACTTGAGAAAACCTATAACATGCTTTTTGTCTACTGAGCAATATCGCCTAGTGTGCGATATAGCTCACTAGCCGGATTTTCGGAACTACCATAAAATATTACTTAAAGAAATAAAAATAATCCGCAAATAAGAGCTTGAATCGACATGACACATTTACTTCAATCGCGCGTAGTGACGTCACTGCAAAACTGGCAGATTACGTCATTCAGATTTCTCCGCTTCTGAGCTAAAAATAAATGAGCTGCACAGGGGTATTGTCGTTTAAAAACGAAAATTATCGCCGAGTATATAATATATAGTTTAATAAACATTGTTTTCATGATTTGAGAATTAAATCCATCGTGAAAGAGATTCTTGCAAATACAAACTCGTGAACTATGGCGCATTCGTTTTTATATCGTAAGAATCTCTTCCACTTGGGATTTAAATCCCGTATCATGAAAACAATGTTAATTAAACTCTATATATACGTTATACATGGCGAGGCTAGTTACATTATTTAAAACAAAAATAAATCTATAGCAGACGATTTTAAAAACATCTAGACAAAGATGTGTAAACGCTTTATAAATAAGAGTTAGATTATTAATTAGAGTTGAAAGCATTGTGACAAAAGGAGGAATTGCTCTTAATAAGCAATAGCTCGTTTTGCCGCAATGTTTTCAAAAGTATTCTGCAACTGCATTAAAAGTCTTCAGCAGATGGTAAAGGGATAACTATAATAAAGTGAAAACAATGTTATGAAAAAGAATAAATAATTTTGCTAACAAAACTATAATCTTAAAATAAAAGATTGATTTAAACTGTCAGTTACACAGGCTACAGTTACCCACCTCAACGTGACAAAACATGATATAACAAAATGATTATTAAAAGTAACGATGTTATACTTACATGCTACAGCAGTTTCTAAAATAACAGACACATTTCAATTTGATACTGCGTTGAAGATTTAATTTCTAACGATGTATACAGTAATGCGTACTTAGACTTTAATTGACACTTAAACTTTGTTCGATGGATATAGAGAGATCGCGTCGGAATGGAAAAGGGACTATTTGTATCCAGGTTTGTTGTTATTATAACGACTGATACAGAGAGATCGCGTCGGAATGGAAAGGGGACTATTTGTATTCAGGTTTGTTGTAATTACACCGACTGATACAGAGGGGAAATGTTTGGGGCTAAACTTGAATAATGTTCGTCTTGACATGTGGCTTTTCTGCACCAAAACGAGCAATGAAGGTTTCGGTAAAGCATTGCGTGCGTGCCATATCCGTTCACTATGCGTACATTTGCTTCGACCACTTCTTGGCTGAAACAACACAAACTGTTTTTGACTTTTCAGACCATGTCTTATTGCTTCCCTGTAGCAATTTGCATTGGAAACAACTTAGCTTTAACGTTGTCACTGATAATCACAAAGCAAAGTCTTACTGAAAACTCTTTAAACACCTCCTAACTTAGGTAAGGGTTTAAATACCAAGCTTCCAATTTCAAAATAAATTTAAATACTTATGTCAAGTAGCAGACCCAACTTTTAATGGAGACTCATAAATAAAAAGTATTCATTAGCTTCTATTGGACGCGTATTTGGTGACGTCACACCACAGCGGATATGCAGTGAATCAAAGACGTATTGCGCAATGCAGTATTGTCCTCGTCCGATCTTTATACGTTATATTGAATTTCCCCTGGACAACAATGGCAAGAGATCCACGGAATTTAAACCTCAAACATGCGAAAACTCCAATATATCGTTTAACCCTAATCCATCTATAGACGCATGTTGACGCATCTGCAGTAGACGAATTTTGAAAACATCGTGACGAAAGAAGTAATTGATCTAAACTCTCCTTTTGCTACAAAGTGTTCAACCTTTTACAGTAGTTATACCTACAATTATATATTTTCCATATGTTTAAATAGACATTTCCAGAGTCGTCTGCTACAGAGTTTTTGTATTTGGGAAAGGGTTAACTTTCGTAACACTTCCCGGAACGGATTGGTCTTTTGAAACCAGTGTAACAGAAGTTCTCATTGATTCAACGATTTTTCAGAATTGCTGTTGCGCTAGTTTCATGATATTTAGTCATTGGTGTGCTTTTCACAAAAAATACTTAGTGTAAATGAAGTACGAAGCTGCAATGAAAGAAAGGGGGGAAATCTTTGGATCTCGTGTACTTAATATCACGAAACCACTGTTATGCTTCTCAATTATATAAGACAACTACATGTACCATCGTTAACTGAAGATTCAACTTGTTATTCCTGGCTCTGACCATTCGGTGCTTATGCTATCCATGCAAAGGCAAAATGAGCCGTCCCGCGATAAAACCAACATTGTGGACATTGCGTAAAGTATCGATCCGGATCTGCATAAGCATGCCGCGCAGGCTAACCCGGACAGACACGTTTCGCCTTCCGTGTATTATCTGTTCCATGAGTCATTTCTCTATACCTCTATTCCCCTGAGGCGGAATGTGTCGACCCGGATCAGTCTGTGAGGACTGTGCAGGCTGATCTGGGGCGATACATTACGCAGAGGCCAAAATGTTGGTTTTCTCGTTGGACGGCTCATATATAAAATACATGTTTTCAAACGTTAAAATGACAACGTTTATAAACTTTCTACAGCAAAAGGGACATGATTAGAAACAACTGGCGAACAGAATAAGCGTTGGTTGGCCAACTTTATTGCACAAACAATAAACATAATACATATACAATAAACATATTACTATAAACAATAAAATAAGACTATTGTCTTCAGTCTTGTTCTCGCTTCTTTTTGGATGTGACATCTAATAAAGTTACGCATTTCTAAACCAGTTACCCCTTCGATTTCATAAACAGGTCATCTTCACCTTTACAGTTCACTTATCTACTCCCTTCCTACCCAAGTGAAACATGAGGCAGCGATGACATAATAAATAACGAAGTAGAATACATGTACTTAAAGCTATAGAAAATGTAAGAACCCATTCATGTAATTGTACAAGTTGGCTTTTTGAAGAGAGTATGTTTAGAACCAGATCAGCCATATACACAAACTGTTTCGAATCTACAATGTTCAACTATTAATAACACAAGCTTGTTACTAGTTTTTCTCAACTTGTGTTGATTCAAATCAAACGAAGAAGATGCAGAAGCTAAGGTTAACTTATACTATTAATAAATACCAATGTGTACCTTTCTTTATGGACGGGATCAAATAACTGAAACTGCGAGCATGTCTGCCATTTCGAAATATAAATTGTTCAAGACGGATTTACCATGTAAGTACACACACTTTAAAGCAATTAGTGTTTAATTGGTACAGAGTGGTGGTTCCTATAACCAATTATTTTTGTTACACGAAGACATATTCCAATTTAATGTGTCTCGTTTACATGAGCGGCACTTTGTAAAAACCAACCGTTAGACATGTGTGACCAGTGTAGTGAAGATCCTAATAAGCAAGCGCACAGCACAGTACGATTCGACTCTGCACAGTTTGCCAATTAGTCGCGTCGCAGAATGTTACAAGAAACTTCAGTAAAACAATACGCACTCCGATCCTTAACATGGACGCGCGGGCAGGCTGTTTGATTTTTTCAGTCTGAGAGTAAAATGTAATATCGAATTATCGAGGGAAAACTTTTTGAGACGATATACCGAAAGAAAGATAAATACAATGAGTGGACAGAAGTGTCAGAAGAGTTATCTGTCTTGACAGAAGCTGTTCAATCTTTTTTTCAATATAGTTTGCAGATTCCTTGTGTTGCCCGAGCGTAAAAAATGAACAAGAAGAGTATGTATATTATAGCAGGAGTTGGAGTACTTTGAGGCCGGAAGACGCATGTCCATGCGAATATACCGTCGTGATACTGACAATCTGTTCAAAACTGCTTTTAACATTAAAAGTCGACCATCGACGTAACAGGCCTAGGAATTGTTGTTGAAATCGGTTTAGTGTTTTAAGAGAAAATGTGTTGATGACCATGGCTGATGACGACGCATGCTTGATACAGTGTTATGACAATAGCTCTATCAGATAACAATTGCAATGCACTCTTCTATTGACATAACTATACTCTGATAAAAGTATTTGCCGTTTTAATGAATCATTATTGAAATGATGGCCTCTTAAATCTCATTCGAAATATATGTACTTACATATACATGTGTTATAAAAGGAGTTCACCAGGCACAACTTTTCACACAGACAGACACATATTGATAAATGTGTATTATAACACGTTTAAAAAAAAGGAGGTGAAGTTCCTTTCTACATAGTTTTCATAATTTGGCGTAGTTGTTTATGAAGTTAGGACTAAACGTCAATGAAATACAAGTTCTTTCAAATAATTGAGTAACAATAACTACGTATCATATCAGACATACAACAATTCTGCAACAGACGACTTTGAATCAGTTAGTTAAAAATATGGGAACTCTCAATACATAAATAAAGTTAAAAACATTGTGGCAAAAAGAAAATGGCTCAGTTAAGAGTTACATCTACGTTTGCCTTCAAATGTTATCTGCTTGGAAAAAAGTGCTGTGATGTTCGAGGAATGGGGATGTGGCGTATTGTCTCAGTTGAACAATCATGCACAAGTGATGCAACGTCTCATACAAACACAAGTTACATTAAAGATCTATAGCTCGGTCTAGCTCGGACAGACGGACAGACATACACACAACGTTATTTATCGATTTGGTGGATACGTGGTGTGTTTCTTATTTGGAAATTTAATTTCTCCCGCTAATCTTAAATTAAACTAGCCGTTAAAACGGATGTTCAAAATGTGGGCAGTTTGAAACGGCTGTTTTGAAACGGCTGTTTTGACAAGCGTCATTCATAAGAAAGTCAATAAACATATGGGTAGGTTAACTGGCAATAGTGATTTGACTTAACATTTGTTGAAAATGGCGTTAAAACAACATCAATTAATCAATTAGTAAATATATATGCTTTGAAAATATTTATGGAAAACATGTTACATCTAAGAATTTAATCATTTAGTAGTTTACCTTGCGAGAAGAGTTCGAAATTGATCGTTTTAAAATACCCAAAAATCTCCTCCTCTGCAATAATGTCAAGAGTCGTATGTTTCATTAAATTGTCATAGACGTCCTTTAAAATCAATTAGAATTAAACAAATAATAAAAAAAAAGTGAAATCAAATAGTGTAGTATATTAATGTTAACTGATTTATAAATAATTAGATACGTAATGGCACATATTATTAATTCAAATTTTGGCAACGTTTTGACTCTAGACAGTATTTGTAGTATGAACAACATATATACCAACATCGAGGTCAGAAAAATAAAGCATTAAAATGAATGGATTCGAATACCTGTGCGTAGAGATATTACAGATAGTATCCCGCCAAGAAATATGTATGTACTCCGAGGTTTAGGCATCTATTGTTAACATATCAGAATACCATTAGGACCTTTTCGCTTTGAATCACCCTTATTTCTCTGTTCAAAATAAAACGTATTAATTCTTTTGTTACAGCCATCCACAACTCCATTTTAGGATGACAATACTTATTGTGTCTTATCTCTTGCAGAAATTGCCAGGGAGGCGGATTAAGTAAATAATACTTCAGGATCAAAGTGCAAATAGTATTCAAACTCGCGACTCCCTCCAATAACCGGCTTTCTGTGGATTAACGAAAGTCCTATTATGTCTTTGTTTCTCTTTTGTTCTAGCTATATTTAGATATGAACGATAACTCACTTAACCATTTTGTCAGTATTTATGTAATGCATGAATGATATGTACATGTACACCTTTATATAGTTATAACAGCAAAGGATTCATTCTGTGTTATGGTAATGCAAATGGAATGAACTTTTTCGAATTTGAAGAAAATCCTTCTTCCATTTATATATTGCTAATCAGACTTTGCGTTTCGTATATGAGGGAAATGCTACATGATTCACACGGCGTATAAGAATCGCTACTAGCTAATTTATGTATAAAGTAGTTCGAGAAGGCAATACATGTATATAACGCGGAGTTTAAATAGTCCCAACAAACAACCAAATACACAGCAAACCTAAGGTAGGAAACAGTTGAACACATTGTGACAAAACGAGAAATTGCTCGTTTTGAGCAATTTACTTTTGTCTGCTGCAGATGCGTCAACATGCATATTTATGTGGGAAAGGGTTAACATATTAGCTCGTCTTGGTGATGAGGTCCTTTCGCTTGATACAACTAAACGATTGTACCTTATTAAACCAGGACATCTCGGTAGTGAAGGTTGAGCATGCGAGTAAATGGGTTTTTAATTGATTGAACGTGCCGAGACATCCGAACAATGTTGATGACATGGGCTGTGTTTTCAGACAATGCCATCGACGACCTATTCACATACCTTTCTGGAGACCCAATAGGTTAAAGTTGTTATCAGCCATTACAGTGTGCACACTTGACATAGATGATGGGAATACCACTGGTAATTCTTCTAAATCTGGTATTTTATCATGCAGGTGAGTGAAAACTATTTTATTATATATATACATGCCACTTTTCTGGTGCAAATACGTGCAGATTATCATTCGTACATACAACACGACAGATTCAAATTCAGTTTTTGATTATGTCAAATATGGTTATAGCACGTCACCGAAATATGATGTGAAATACGATTTCACATCATTTAAAACGCGATAGTGGGGCGTGATTAGCACGCCATTCATACCTTTCATTTCGTGTTTAAATTGTTTTATCCCGTTATTTTAAATATTCTGTCAGAGTCGTAGCTCCCTTTAGGCACTTTAGTCACGTGCCAACATATTTTTTCTCAAAATGCAGCTGCGGCGATAGACATCTGCGTAATGTATCGACCAGATCAGCCTGCGCTGTCCGCGCAGACTGATCCGTCGACACATTCCGTCTTAGGGGGGTTAGATGTATGGAGTAGTTATTCCTGAAACAGAAAATCCACAGCAGGCGAAAACTGTCTATCCGGGTAGACATGTGTGCATGCTTAGGCTGATCCGGGTCGATACTTTACACAGAGTCCACAATGTTGATTTTCTCACGAAACGGCCTACACATTGATTATTGCAAATCTACGCCCCAGTCTGTCTTATAAGTAATACTAGCTATATAAAAGACAAATCATTTTGCATTAGCGATACATTGCTTTGTATTGTCTACACGGAGCGTGGAGAAATTTACATATCTTTCGACCTTCGGTCTCGCGAGATATTAATTCTTCCACGCGCCTCGTTATACGTATTATATTGTTTCACCTGAAAACAGCACGTTGATGATCTGGTTAGCATGTTAAATGGCGCTTAACGCCGTTGTCAATACGATTTCGGTTATAGTACGGCGAACTCCCCATTGTTGTCGTTGTGTAGACAGTTTACAGATCACGTTTGGTTAAATAAGGACGTACTAATAATTCTTGATTCTCTCATAAAGATTTTAAACCAAATCATATTTAATCAACCCTTTCTTCCAGAAAGATACTTTCTGACGACTCTACAGCAGACGACTTACGAAAAGATAGTTGCAAAAAGAGAAAGCGCTCATGATGAGCAATTTCTCGTTTTGTCACAATGATGTTCAAAACTCTATTTAAGATGTCAAATTCGTCTGCTGCAGATTTGTTGTATGTGGGAAGGGGTTAACCATCTATAGAGTGTCAAGTAGAAAACCCGACTCCGTTATCTCTTCCGCTCATTTGGTAGCTGATAAAGCGTTTTAATTACACTGGAGATTCGAATGAAACTGCAACTTTCACAAAATGTTCATTATACAAAATTAAGTAAGTACATTATTTATGTGGGCGTTTCTCTGCAGCCACCATCTGTTAGACATTTGCGACCAGCATAGATCCGAATCAACAAGGGCATCCGCGTTATTAGATCTTCCCATGCACCGTTCTTCAATCATTAGTCGCCGGGCAGAAGCCCGCGACTTATAATTTTAAAAACCTTTCGGAAAGACATGGGAGGACGAGTTATTATTAGAACAAAAACAAATTTAAATGTCTTGAACATATTACAATTGCGTTTGTTTAAAAACACTAAAAAGTTATGACACATCTAAAATGAAATAAATATTCCGATGTTTTAAGTATTTGAAGTTTTTTTATTTTGACTCGCATTTATGTTGTTTTGTTATTTACGAAGACAAATGAGTAATAATGCGCCTCCCTATTAGACTGGCAGCAGACTATAAATAATGTGTCAAATTCGGGACAAAATCACGTCGAATTCTCCTTTGTTTAGTCAAATAAAGTCATTTTCTCTTTTTAGTAATTGCTCCACTTTACTAAACTTTCTTTTCCAAATTAAAAGACACGTCTTGATTTGTGTAGTTCGCATAAAACGTTATTGCATAAATGTCTTAAATTGTAAAATGTATGGACTGTTTCTCGTCTGCTAATAAAAAAAGGCGTACGTGATGAAACAGGAAATGTAAAAAATGAAATCACCTAATTAAATTTGATTTTAATAGTATATCAAAAATCAATCAGATATTAATCATATTTATTAAGTTATTTCATTTCCTACATTCCTGTTCCATCACATACACACAAAAAGGTGTTGTAGCAGCTTGCTCTCTGATTAGCTAGTTAGGCCTTTGTTGTTTCTTTAATTTACTTTGGATCTTTTAATTCACCACAAAGACTTAAATCATTTTATTTAACACAAAATATATTATTCACAGATAATATAGAATGCTTCTTTTTTCTCGAATGCAGTGGAATGAATCATGCACAAGAGCTTTGTCTGATCTTTTATTCACTATCTTTGATGTCTCAAAGACTCAACTTGACACGAGGTGAACATTTCGAAAGATGCCCAAATCCTAATATTACACACTAAAATGATTAGATATAGGTGGTATTAAATGTTGATTTGGCTTAAAACTAATTAAGAAAAGAACAAACTTTGATAAACAATAATTTTAGAATTAAAGAAAATCGGTCCGTTCGCACACAATTTATTTCATACTTGCCACCATTTAAATTGCAAAGGGACTCGTAACTGGCATTTCTCTTGCGCCATAAATATATTGTATGCATCAAGGATTTAAATAAACAATTTAGCTGATATGTACGGTGTTCCGTTAGGGCCATCGTGTTATCGCGCATACGCGATGACACGATGGTGATGACACGATGACACGATGACACGATGGTGATGGCACGATGGCACGATGGCACGATGGCACGATGGCACGATGACGATGACGCGATGTAATATCGCGTCATCGTCATCGTGCCATCGTGTCATCGCTCCATCACCATCGTGTCATCGTGTCATCGCGTCATCGTGCTATCGTGTCATCACCATCGTGTCATCGTACCATCACCATCGTGTCATCGTGTCATCGTGTCATCACCATCGTGTCATCGTGTTATCGTGGCATCGCGTGTGCTTGTTGACAGCGCGATAGCACGATGGCCCTAACGGTACACCGTAGATATGGTATTTCAAGTGTGGTCTACTTTTTAAACATATGTAGATAAATTTTAACATCTGTGAAATACTTATTATAATTAGCCTATAATTAAAAAGGAGTAAGTTCTTGTCTTCAGCAATTTAACCGTTTTCTCAATGTTTTAAACGTTTAAAGGTTAAACATGGAAAAAGTTAAATAGCTTTTTACTGCATGTAGATTTTAATCCAAAACTGTATTTGTGTGTGGTTTTATTGACAAATACAAAAATCCAAAATTCTTACCAAAAGAAATCCTGAAATTTGTATGTGGAATTTCAAAAATCCTTAATGAAACATTATGTGAATGTTTAGACTAATGAAAATCAAGAAAATGAATGTGTGTTAAAAAATAAATGAATGCAGTCTTTTCCGGCGACATTGATGACTTGCATCAACTTTCTCTTGTAACATTAACTTTATAGAAACTTCCGTAATGCAGTACTCTCTTTTATCCTTTAGTACAGATGTACTTAAAAGTGTTTTTCCACACGTGTAATATTTACGCTAAGGTTTTTATTTCGAGCACCGCTCATCCCCACGTATCATTCTTGAATACAGGACAAAAGATCCCATGGACAAAAGCTCCCGTGCTATTTTTGACAAGGTGGACAAAAGGTCCCATCTCATTTTAACAGGGTGGATAAAAGATCCCATGTTATTTTTAACAGGGTGGACAAAAGTTCCCACACCATTTTGACAGGGTGGACAAAAGATCCCATATTGATGAGCCATCCTGGTCTTTGTCGTAAGGTGACAGATAGTAAAGGTGTTGAGTACATTTACTTCTTATTAAATGATTTCATAGAAAAATAAACCAGTAAAAAACCACAAAGATTAATAAAGTCAAATTTATTTCCTGTATATTAAAATTTTGAGTAAATATATAGCACACAAAATATAGCATATTGTAACCACTAGTGTAGAAAATATAGCACATCATGATAATAATGAAAAGTGGATATACATGTATTTACAAACAAAACTGCTTTCAAAGTAGTTCATAGAGACATATTCAATTAACACACAGTCTGGCCATTGTCATTAGCACAGCTATTTACTAAGTCTAATACACTGTCGAACAACACAAAAGGAATTCACGCACAGTTCGTTGTCCTTCTACACGTTGTGTACATAGTTCCTTCATTGTTTTTGATGATTAACAGTTTTCTTCCTCTGTCTCTTTGCTGGATGTATGTTGATGATGGAGATTTCTGTTTCAACGATTGTCCTGTCTTTCTTTAGGCAGTTGATCGCAGTCCATATAGATGGATGTTGTGCCCAACCAGTTGCTTGAATCCGTTATTCCAAGACTCACACACATTGTTGGTACGATGGCCATCTGTCATTGTTGCCTCATGGACATCCAAGGTATCTGGTGCGAATATTGGTGGTACTCTTCGGAAACGAAGAACACCTCCTGGTCCCATAACACTTCTATATGACTCTGTCACGTATGTTGAGTCATAGTATTGTAAAACAGCTGTTAGCTCTTCTGGGACTTCTTCCTTCAAGATGGCTATACCTTCGCTGACTTTGTCCAATTAACAACACAATTTAAACTTTGATCGCCTTTAATTTAAAATAGCAGGTGATAACTTTCATCTTTCTACATTAATTGGCTGTTTACCTTGAAATTCACATCTATAATATGCTCAATGGCTAGGAATTATATATCCATATAGTTTATTCATTTCAATCTCTTTAGTACTGACTGATATATAATATAATATAAGTGGGATCTTTTGTCCACCCTGCCAGAATGATGTGGGAGCTTTTGTCCAACCTGTTAAAATAACATGGGATCTTTTGTCCACCCTGTAAAAATGACGTGGGAGCTTTTGTCCACCCTTCCAAAAATAGCATGGGATCTTTTGTCCATGGGATCTTTTGTCCGGCTCCCATCATTCTTACGATAAGCTAGGGTTTACAGGAGCACCGCTCATTTACAAAGGTTATGTTGGGTTCTGTGTGGAACCGTTACGGAATAGGTGACTAAGTCGAAATTGCCACTAAGTATGATATTCTTGGGTCTTCAGTTTCTGCTATAGAACTATGTTCGAAATCCGTGACAGTTGGTGATAAAGACGCCAAGAAACATTCAGACCACCTCGATGAAGTATCTGGTAGGTACCATTTTTAACCATTTACCCATTCAACATATTTAATGCAAGATTTGAGCCGGAACGCGAGAAAACCAACAGTGTGGACTCTGCGTAAGGTATCTATTTGGATCAGCTTGCGCAGTCCGCGCATGCTAACCCTGCCAGACAATTTTCATGAATCATTACTCTATACCGCTATACCCCTGAGACGGAATGTGCCGGTCTGGATTAGCCTGAGGCTATGACCCAGAGGCCACAATGTTGATTTTCTCGTGGGAAGACTCATATCTTGCATCAAATAATTTGGAAAATATCTTTAAATAAATTATAATCATTGATTGTATTGCCCCCTTTCATTCTTGAAAAAGGATAAATGGCTCATAATGAAATGCCCGTTTCCACATGCGTTCACAAGTCGTTTGCTGCAGGCGCGTCTGAAGGTTGGTAACGGTTATGTCAGATTCAAATTAAAAACTGTGGATTCTACCAGATTGTAGACGAATAAAAAGAAGATCATATAATTATAATACTATAATGCTGATTATTCATGTATATTGCATGTATATTGCAAACTGGTTAACAGTATGGAAGACGTAGACCTCTCCTAACAGTGTACTAACATATAACTTATAAAACTCACAATGAAGTAGTCATTTGATATGCCACATTCGTTAGCTGAATTCGCTTATTTTTGAGTGTCATATTTAAGACCAGGAACATCTTCCACTCTATGTTCATGAGCAACTTTAATATCATTTTCACAACACAATCGTTTTTATATTACAGGAGTTATGTATCTTGTGTCGTCCGAAATGTACCGTTTTCCTTGCTGTGGACTCATTCATGCAGTTAAAACTCATACTTTAAAGAATGGTGACGTCAGATTCCTTGTTTGGCGACCGACTGGTGATTCCGACACATTTAGAGTAGCTGGCGACTTTAGAATCGAAGGTATAAATTGTTTCATTATTTTCAAAATGCCGATTTCATGATAAAGTATTCGAGCGTATATTCTATACTGCATCTGCTGGTTTGTTTTGTAGTACTGACGAAAAGAAACAATCGGTTGTCTGATGAAATAAGTCTTGATACAGACGACGTATGCGGCATACATTGAATGTTTTCGACTTTCTTCTGCAACATTGTTTTACAGCCAACATATCTTTTTTATATTAAAGTTACCACTGCACCAAGATCTGGCGCAATACTACCAACAGGATCGTTACAATTGCAGGTGCAGCCCGGAGATTTGATTGGATGGTTTGTACAACATTTACATATTGTCAAACGGACATATGTCTGTAAAAAACATACATTTTATCTGTGTATATTAGCTCTTCCTAAGGGAAGGTAGTCAGTTAAACACTTTGTATCAATAAAGCTCTTTAATTTTTTCGAACAAATGGACTTTATCAAGATTTAAAATGAAGAACGGCAATTTAAGTGCTGTCCATTCTTCAAAACCAGAATGGACTGCACTTAAATTTACGATTTCTTTTCAAATCTTGTTAAAGACCAAGTGGTCGAAAATGTTATAATTAAAGAAATATACATTTTATATTTCAGAAAAATATTAAAAATTCATTTTCGACCCGCTCAGACCGAACCTTCGTGCTACCTTATCAGTGTGTTTTCATTGTTCATAGTTTCGCATGATGTGGCAGCATTGAATTGATAAATCAGACAGCTGCATAGAGATGTTTCTTGTTGAGGGTGATAGCATGAAGTTGTTAGCATGGTCTTATTCACCAAGGAACCTTGTCACATCTTATGAGCCTTATACTGTTAGCTGCAAGCCACGTCTGTGACCAGGTTCTTCCCTGCTTGTAATCTAATCATACTGTATCTGATCATTTTCGGAGTGACTATAGCCGAACACTGTATGTTATATACAGCACGCACTTCTAAAAGTCTATTACGATCAAAAGGTTTTAGCGACAAGCGTCGAACACAACTCGTCCTCTAGTCGTACAAGTTTGAAACCTCTTGAGGGTGGTTATAACCGACAATTAACACATACACACGAAACAACAGTGCCCAATTACAGTAATTGAATTCGGTTAAACATTTCACAATATCATGTACATGAGAGCGGCGCAGGCCGACATCATCATTGTCACGGTAAACATCAAAATATTAGTTTAAACATTTTTTATTTTACATCGATTGTGAACAAGCTTTAAGCTTATAGTAATCAATCTCGATTTCTGTTTCCTGGAGACAGAACCAGTACTTAAGTCGTTTGTGTGGATAAGACCCAAAGGCAGAAGCTCATATCCTACTCCTTCTCAAAGTATTCACCTTGATATAACTGGACATGTCGAGGGCTTGGCGTGAAACGGTTGTAACTCAAAACCTATTTTGAAAGCCCTGGATTAGGGGCAATTTTGACCCTTTTGTAAACAATGCAAATTTAGGTGCCATTGCTCAGAACGAGCAATGGCACCTAAATTTCCGTTGTTTACCAAGAAAAATGATTTAACGCTTATAAAGACTTTATGGCGAGGTAAATAACCTTGGTAAAAAAATACCAAATTTAGTTACAACCGTATCACGCCAAGTCCTCGATGTGTTTATGCAATTGTATCGAAGTCCTCATAGCAGCATCACTGAGTTGGTACATGATTTGTATATATCACAACAGGTATAACCCTGGAGAGAGCAGCATACCGTATATAGATAGTGATATTGACGGTCATGTGGCTTATATGACGACAACGGAAGCTCCGAAACTTGGTGATACTATTGACTTCAGTGAAGCCACGAAAGAAACCGGTCGATTATATGCCATCGATGCGAGCTTGATGGAAGGTGATACCCCTTGTTTCAATAATCGTTCTAGTCACAGCTTTGCAAAGCAACGCACCGGCTTTTGTGCATTCTAATTCAAACCAGACGTTACTTTCGCTGCAGTAGCAAACGTTCGTATAGATCTGATGACTGCCTAAAACAGATTGTCTCAGATTTCATTGGACAGAACAATGAGAATCTGCTCTATCATATGACTTTAAAGGAATAGGGTCTATCTGAGACCAACTTTATGCGGTGTTCTCTGATCCTATATACGCACAGCCAAGTATTTTGGTCTGGATTTAAAAAGATTTGTTTTGCTGTTAATATTCATTAAACTAGCAAACTGTCATAAAATATATTGTAGTTCGACCCTTTGCTAATTTAGTTTGAACTTAAAGATTCAAATAATGGTCAATACGTTCTTACATATAGACGTTTTCTGATGCCTCTGCAGCAGATGACTTTTGAAAGCATTGTGAAAAAAGAATGGCTCAATACGTGCAATGAACTCTGTTTTTCATCAAACAATAAATCTGCAGCAGCCGACTTTGAAAACATGTCTTTAAATGGAAGTACAGTTTTTAGTTTTAAAGATGTGACATCAGGAGAAATTGTTTCAGATGCGTCACATTGCATATTTTAGATACAAATGTGCCAGTATTTAAAGGGACGCCATATGATGTTCGGATCAAGACAGACTCTGAAGTCGGTTCACAAGTTGTCAAAATAACCTTGTTCGATCCCCAACTGCAAGACGCCGTAATACTAGCCAACGACAATCCATATTTCCAAATCAGTGAAGAAGGTACGCGATCTAATTTATTTATAAAATACATTGCACTTCATACGATGTGCATGACACGTACACAAAACTTTGCAGGATACTAAATTTAAAAGAAGTAGGTGAACAAAAAGAATTATTTTTAAACGAAAAAGAATAGTATAGAGTTAAAAACATTGTAGCAAAAGTCTTCTGATTCATATGTGTCAAAACATGTGCGCAGGAAAGGTTTGGTATTGATGATGGGATGCGTTTTTTAAAAAAAAATTATACATGACATTTGAATTTACTATCATTATTTTTCAAACTTATCTAAATGTGTTTGTTTGAATGGTGTTTATGCCGCTTTCAACAATGTAATATTCATATATAGGCGAGTCCTGTGTAAACTACCAGTACTACCGGCTTTCTTTAACCTACGAATGAATAATAATAAAAGTACACATAACTATATATACTGACATCATATACATATCTTTGTTATGGTCTTATTTTTAATAATATTGGAGTTGAAAGCTCAACATTGTTATTACGGTATGGGGGCCTTTAGCAGATACTTCTTTACCAAGAGGTCATGGACTAGTTGGCACATCCCTTGATGCATGTCATATTAAACTCAAAAGAAGGCCGTTGTATATGAGTGATAACTATATTAAGAGTCCAATTATAACATCAAAAGAAGACCGCTGTATATCAGTGATAACTATATTAAGAGTCCAATTCTAAGACCTAAAGAAGGCCGCTGTATATCAGTGATAACTATATTAAGAGTCCAATACTAAGACCTAAAGAAGGCCGCTGTATATCAGTGATAACTATATTAAGAGTCCAATTCTAAGACCTAAAGAAGGCCGCTGTATATCAGTGATCGAAGCAAACAACCCTCATCTGTATCTACATTTTCGAGTTAATTCAAACAAAACAAAAACGAAAAATGGTGGCATAATTGTATTGTCTTGTTTGAAATAAATTGTATCATGGTTTTAAATATAAACATTAATTTGTTAACAAAGGTACAATAGGATTGCGCTATTTTGTCTATCTTATAATAGAATAAAAATGAAATGGACATTCCTAGTAATTATTTTACAGGAACATACTTCAACTTAATGGGTCCGTCTAGTATGGTTATATAAAAAGTCACAGCCATCTCTAAACAACTTAACAGTGTCTTCGAAATTCGCCTACTTTAGCAAGTGGCTCTTCTCTTAAGAGTCCCTTGCTTAAAACGCATTGCCATAGTAACGCTAAAGTGTACCTCTCTCAGGATAAAAATGTGTGGTCGGCTAGAAGTCATTTTCCTCGATATAAGGGAAACAACTCTTACTAATAGCCCTGTCACACCAGAACGTTTTAGGCTAACGGGTGAGTAGTGCGTTTAGAATAGTTGATAGACTGGCAAACACAGAACAAGTCAAGTGGAAACATGATTTCAGCGTGTCCATAACGCGTTGATAACGGGTTCATAGCGTATGCCAGCGCGTGAGTAGCGTGTGGAGAACGCGCTCTGCGTGTGAGGACCGCATCACTGATTTATAGATAACATGAGACAACGTATCGCCAGCGTTCGCCAGCGCGTGAGTAACGCGTTAGTTTCGCACTCGATGACTGAGGAACGACTGTCTAGCGTGTGTGTAGCGCGTCAGCGTAGTGTAACGACCACGTGATTGTTTGTATATTGCCGACGCGCTACTACAGTACCAGCGTGTCCCCAGTTTACGCCAGCGCGTGAGTAACGCGTTTGTTTCGCACTCGACGACTGAGGAACGACTGCCTAGCGTGTGAGTAGCGCGTTTCAACGCGCGTCAGCGTAGCGAAATGACCACATGATTGTTTGTATATAGCTGACGCGCAACTACAGTACCAGCGTGTCGCCAGTTTACGCCAGCGTGTGAGTAGCGGGTTGGTAACGGTCGTCTAGCGCGTTCGATGCGTGAGTAACGAACCTCAAGCGTTGCCAGCGTGTGCAGTCACACGCTGGCAAACGCTGGACATGTTAGGCATGTTGAAAAATGTACTTTTGCCTCAGCTTAAGACAGCGTGTCCCAGCGTGAGAGTAACGCGCTCAGCGTGTTGCTAACGCTGGCCTAGCATTGATCAGCGTTTAAATATGTGTTGCCGAAATTATAACACGTTACTCACGCGTTGGCCTAAAACATTCTGGTTAGACAGGGCCATAATGCTTTCAAACCAGGCTGACGACAAACCGTACAGCAGTGTTTACATCCCTTTTGTAGTATTTACTTTGACTCTTCTATGCTGACGCATCTGCAGCTTTTGACAACATTGTTTTTAGAATGTTTTCTTCTGTCACAATGCTTACATTTTAAATCAATTAGTCTACTTATATTAATACTGTTTTCCATATTTCAGCTGCTGATTTGTTGTTTGTTGGAAAGTAGCTATTATACGTTATGATACAAGTTAAATTCCAGCGGCTTGCTAGTATCATGCTTCATTTTAACTGGTTTATGAGATATTTACGGAAGGGTGTTTAGAATATATTTAAATACATGGCGAACAATTTATACCACGATGAAATTGTACAAATACTAATGTGCAGGCTGTTCTTGGTCTACATTGTTCGCACATGATTTGTTTTTAAAGTCGTGCATTGCCGAATCAGCAAATGTGGTTAGCAATCGTTTTAAATCTCTCCCACATACAATTAATCGTACACTTACTATTTATGTCGACGGTCCTAGTAGGGAGACATATTTTTCGGGATCACCTCATCACCATATGTCCGTCCGTCTGTCCGTCAAATAAACCAGTAACTGACATAATGACAGGCTACACGAGAGTTTCGTCGAATACTCTTGTTCTGTTATGTGAAATCGTAAACATGTATTGTAGGACGTAGTGTTGTCTTGAAGTCCAAACCAGAACCAGGTGTTTACAATCTTGTGCTGACGTCAACGAGTCTGTGTGGCTTATCGGACACCACAAACGTGACTGTCACTGTGACAGATGTAAGTCATGTTAGAGATGGCTGTTACTACCGTATATGAGACCGTCTCATGAGAAAACCAACATTGTGGACTCTGCGTAAAGTATCGACCGGATCAGCCTAAGCATGCCACGCAGGCTAATCCGGACAGACAATTTTCGCCTCCAGTGGATTTTCTGTTTCAGGAATCATTACTCTATTCCTCTTTACCACTGAGACGGAATGTGTCGGCCCTGTTTAGCCTGTGCGGACTGCGCAGACTGATCTGGGTCGATACATTACGCAAAGGCCATCATGTTGAGTTTCTCGTGGAACGGCTTATATATGAGACCGTCCATGCAAAAGAGATACAAGTTTTGCATTTCTGAATAGTATAGGTCCAGATCAGTCTTAATCGAACACATTGAGATAATATACTAACAAGTTTATGAGAGTGATATGTGAACAGTGTATATCTTATTTAGACTGTGCGGATGCATATGGTGACTTGTATCTACAAAGTTCACGAAAGTCTACTTGTACCTTATCCCATGGACTAGCTCATATATAATTTTCTTCTCACCCCTACACACTGTATTTGTGAAGTAAGCCATCAAACATACAATTAATGATAGTTAGAAATAAGCGGTGTTCTGTGGATGCACAGAATGATATATGGTTCAGCGCTGTTCACAACAAATGTCAACTTATACATTTTCCAATGGACTGGCATATAGATAAAATTATCATCACCGCTTCACAATATTTGGTGAAGTAAGCATACATGCATGTATTAAACGTAAATAACAGCTAGAAATCAGTGATTTTTATGGAAAAAACAAACTTAAAGGCATTTACGGTAGGTTTAGACTTTTCAATAATACATTGTATTGTAAGTAAAAGAAATATCGCAGAAACATTGTATCAAACAATGTACATTAAGATCACAAATAACATATGCAAATTGATCTGCATTTGTTCAAAATGTTAGAGCAACATTCGAGGACCGTTCATAGATGTTTTCTTTTTATTTCTACATTTCAATTTTAAGTGACATATGTATTTGCCTATGTAACCTAAGAAAACGAAAAGCCTAGATGTTCTGTTGAAGATCGTTATTTGAGCCAGTGCATGAAAAAAAAGCGTACATGTTGGCATTTCTGAAGAGTGTAGGTTCCGATAACCGTGTTCACCTGCTCTGTATTATCAGAACCTTCATAATATGACGGAATCTTCTAACACGCTTAGTAATGCGAGCTGCTCCACGAGCAAACGAACATCATGAACTCTGCGTTATGTATCGTGTCAGATCAGCCTGCGCAGTCCTCACAGGCTAATCCTGATCGACGCAAATTCTGTCTCAGGGGAAAGAGGTATAGAGTAATGATTGCTGAAACAGAAAATTCACAGGAGGCGAAAAGTGTCTGTTCGAGTCGATTATTCATGCACAATGTCCACAATGTTGGTTATCTCGTGGAGCGACTAATATGTGAACAATGTAGTTCTTGATCAGACTGTCCGGATGGACATACTGATCTTGATCCATACCGTTCAAAAAGGCTTTCTTGTTACTTGTCTAATACACTGGCTTATTTATCCTTAATACAGAAAGAAGACGACACCACGACAGAGCAAAGAGTAGAAACAACGGTTACAAAAACACAAGCCCCATTCGATACCGATACTGATCCAAATGGGGACAGAGAAACTACTGAAGATACGTTCCCTGGCGAGTCTCGGGAAAACACTACTCTAGACATGTATTTACTTACTCCAGCAGAAAGCACATGTAAGTGTAAAGCAAACCCTCATTTCGTACAAAAATGATTACTAAGTATATGATTCTTATGATGGAAATACTTGTAAATAAGTCAAGCAATTTTGAATCAATAGAAATAATAAGCTCTGATAGGAGATCATTGAAGTCACAACCAAAATAAGAGAATGATGCATCTTTTAGATTTGAATGTATATGTGTTCAACTAATTGATTATGTGCATGATCCTATTGGAGAGTTATAATAACCGATAGAAACATCAAATAAAATTATGGGAAAAATCTTGTACATTACCACTAAACTACATGTATTGTTGATTATATTTCCAAATGTGATGAATTGATATAAAATGTAATTCATAAAAAATCCCAATTTGAATCGAAGTGGGCACGTGTCATATTAAAGTCAATGTAGATTTATTATCATCCTGTGTTTATTGATTATTTTAGCGTCGCTATGGAAGGTGTTTGCAGGACTATCGACTTCCTTTGTATTACTTGCATGTAGTTTGCTGATATGCAGATATGCTTGGGTGTTGTATTGTGGTAAATTCCGCTCGAAAACGGCAGCAAATGTCGAAAAGGAACCAGTACCGTGTACCCCTGATAAGTTAACGGATGAGGAAACGGATCCTGAAGCAGCAGATGGTGGATGTATTCCCGAAACTCAACATGATGTAACAAATCAAGATGACCTTAGTGTGTCAACTAAAAACGAGGATACAACTGAGGTAGTAACCGAAAACAAGATTTCAGAGATGAATAAAGCTGCCGTGAATTAAAGGATCACACAAAACACACTCAGAGTCGAAGAAAGGTGAAGCCAGAATAAACTCTGAATCGAAGAAACTTAAACGTAAATACAAGATATGGTCCGATAAAGACGATACCAAACTAAACGCTGAACCGAAAAAAAAAATGAAATGCATTTAACTAGCAAATAAAGAAGAAAGAATTTAAGAAAATGAATATTAAGTATTTGAATGCTCATAATAAACAACTTTTCCTTTGCGTCATGTATAGATCCCTTGACCCCATGTAATACCTCACTGTATGGTCAGAAAATATATCACTAAATGGCAAATATATTTGATTTAAAGCAATGTTCCAGGCAAACAGCAGATACTCTGATATGAGCAAGCAGATAAACATGCTGATCGATAGTACATTTTATCGTGCGCTAGAGCAATACGAAGCATCTAATTTTGTGAACAAAACTTCAAAAAAAGTCTTTGTAGTATTATTCGAAGTACTTTTAGTCACATTTATCTGATGCTTTAAAGTGTTTAAGTTAATAGTTATCAATGTTTGTAATGTGTTTTCACGTTTAACGGTAACGTGTAGTATTTATAGAACGGACACCGGGTTTGTAATGTGTTTTCGTGGTTAACGGTAACATGCAGTATTCATAGAACGTAACCCGGTCCTGCTTGTAATGTCTCTTCGTGTTTAACGTTAACGTTAAGTGTTTCTGAAGATGAAATTAAACATTTCCCAATTTACCAAATGCAGCCGCATTTTGGCACATCTGCAACAGAATTCTTTAAATCGTTGTAGTAAAAGTAGAAAAAGTTCATAATACAAGTTTTGTTTCCATCTCTTTTCAATAATTACATTTCCATTCATAGAATCTTCCATACGTTTGTATATATGATTTCGAAATCGTTGTATGTGGTCAAGGGTTAACCAATCTCCAGTTAGGAGGATGAACAAATAAATAGACAAAAGGTCAATCTTCATTACAAAACAGCTGCTTGATCATGATCTACTCTGCTCTCATCTGGGGGTCACAATCATCGTCGATATCAATGAATTACAGTCATGACCAAAACGCGCCTACAGAACTACTTTTGTTTTGCTGTAATTTCCATTAATAATCTAACTACAAAATGTTGATATTTTATATACAGTGGCTCATAGGTTAAAGGGAAAAACGACCCCTGCCAGTTCAGTATTGCAGTGTAGTATCTAACGGTTAGTAGGCCTACAAGATTTGAGAATAATTCATCAAGTGAATTCAACATTGGATGAGCATGTGGAAGAGAGGAAAATAGATGCATCCCTTATTAAGTAGTACAGAAAATTTAGGTTTTGCCTTGAAACATGAACTGAATATATAGCCTATTTGCAGTATAAACAGTAGAATGGAGAGATGAATATTGATGAAAACAAGAAAATACTATATAAACCATCTAGACATTGCAAGTTTGGTTAGAGTATAATATTGGCTTGTAAATAAGAGTCGAACAGTGAGAATAATGTGGCCGATTGAAGTGTTTCAAATCCAAATTAAATTGTGTATACCTCCCTTTGTTACTTCTTTTAACACTTAAGCATATCCACAACATATTATTTTAAAATTATATGAAATCAAGGTTTTGTTTAGTGACAGTAAAAAGTATCGTTGGAAAAGGATAAAGCTACTTTTAAGCAGTATATCCTAGACTATGAAGGTGGTATGTTTCTTCAAAAGTCAACCACTATCCATTGATTGACTTTGTCATATCAAACATCAGTTACTGTTTGCTTATACATTATGGTAAGGGTTTTAATTTGGAGAACAAAATATAACAATTACACTCATGGCAGTTTTTCATCATTTTTATAATTATAGACATAACACAGGAATACTCTTAGTCCCATTTTTTGAATATCCCAAAGTGTAACCATTTCCCATTAAGACAATTAATTGCTTTGAAAACATCTGTCAAATGAGAAATTATGGAACACTTTCTTTGAAAAAGGGAAAATACTTTTTCCCAAATTTCTTTCAAAAACAGTTGCTATATCAGGCAAAGAATAAACACTCAAGTCATTATGTCCTCGGTTTAATACATTTGTAACATAGAATACACCAATTTCAATAAATATATATATAATTTATATATTTTATACAAAATTTTGACTTTATTTATCTGAAATTTTAATGTTTTTTTTTTCTACTTTTCAAACGTCTTGTAGTGAATATAATTGCTGACTTTATTTATCTGAAAATGGATTTTTTTTCCCCCTTTTTATCACAATGTTTTCTTCCACTTTTCGAACATCTTACAGAAAATATAATTACGAAAAAAGGAGAAATTTCTCATTATAAGCAATTAACCAAAAAAATTCATTACAATATCAAGAAGATAAATTAATCCTATGCTAGTTTGTATCTTTTTTTATATTTGTAGACTTAAACATATTGATTTTCATTGTAGTTTTGAAAACATGTTCCTTCTTTTATCCTGTCTCTTGTTGTCCGTTGCTTTATGTCCTGTTTCTTCTTAACCTGTTTCTTACAATCCTCACATTTTTACAATCCAGCTTTAACACATTTTTAATACTGTTGGTATATTTCTAATTAACTTCTAATTGCAGATAACACAGTTCACGTCAGTAACCGAGTTTACAATGCAACGTTTTCATACAAGTCCTGCATCCTTTGCCATTCCATAAAATATGCCATCATTATTTGCTAGTAATGTTTCTGGTTTATCAAACTCTTTCACTACACCGCGATCTATCACTAAAATTCTATCATAATCTATAATTGTGTTCAGTCTGTGAGCAATAGTCAAAACTGTACATTTTTTGAATTCTTTCTTTAAAGTTGTTTGAATAAGTTCATCGGTTGCCATGTCAACTGCTGATGTGGCCTCATCTAAAACTAAGACTTTACTTTTTCGAAGTAAACTTCTCGCCAAACAAATCAACTGGCGTTGTCCAACACTAAAAAATAAGACAATGAATGCATATAGAAAAACGGCACCGTATTGTAAATTATTAAACATTTGCATCACTATTCAAAATATTATTCTATGTTCATCAATATGTTGCGATAGGAATTGGCATGCAATATTTTAGGTGATATAAATGAATATTTGTGATATAACTTATATTTTGTTTCTCGCATAATTATATACAATTATAAATGATATAAAGTGTTCGTTTTGATAATCTAAAACTAACCTTAGGTTTTGTCCGCCCTCCCCGCATTGATAATCCAGTTTATCTGGCAAGGATTCTACAAAAGGTTTAAGATGGGCGTGTTGTAAAGCATCGTAGATTTTTTCATCACTATGGCATCCATGAGGATCCAAGTTATCTTTGTGGGTACCGGAAAATAATACTGGATCCTGAATTGAAAAGGAATGTCATTGTTGTATAGATAAGTGTTGAATACTCATCTTTTAACATTTATGTTTATGACATGTCACCTTTCAAATAAACACAAAGCAAAGTGTTTATGGAAGAAATCTGATTAAAAGTATATAAACTATAAACTAAAATTGAAAATCTGTAAGGTTAGACTAATCATGTTTTCAATTGTTTATGTAGTTATTTCGTGTTTCTAATGCCTATCTAATATATTGGCCAGATCAACCAAAATGTTCGGACTCTATTCTTTGAAACTATTATCGTAAACTGTTCCTGTGGAAAGAATGTAATCGAAGGTCTGAATGAAATATTCTTGCCATTATGAATCATTGTTCGAGAACTGGACATGGACATGTTATCATTTATATTGCATTGTTTATAAAACTAGACTCTATGACCAATTTATTCAAAGTTGGAATTATGTCAATTAATTACTCGTCAAAGTTAGCATATTATTGTAAGTTCAAAAAAGAATTATCTTATGAACAATATTTATATATTATTTCTAATAACAAATGGCTTGTTTTGATAAATTAGAAATTGAATCTGGTCGTTTTAATGGTATTCCAAGAGAACAGAGGCATTTTAAAGTTTGCTCTTCCAACCTAATCGAAAATGAATATAATTTTCTTTTTTATTGTCCAAAAGATTCAGCTATCAGACACAATCATCTTGGTTATATGCAATGTCCAAATATTTGTAAATTTAATAAATTACTGTCAAGTTAAAACAGAAAGTATTAATAAATATATGTAGATATATTTCGGAAAGTTATTCTGTGCGCGATGACGTAAGGACGCATGTTGCTGTTCCTTAACCTATTCTTACTGTGTATCTTTTTCATTTGATATACCAAATATTATTTATCTTACATATTGTATAGTTAAATACGTATTTACTTTTGTCAAAGCCATATTCTTCCACTTTGTAAATGGCCATATTCTTCCAATTTGTAAATGGCCATAGACACATTTTGTCGATAAAGGATTGAATTGAATTGAATAATAAACAAGAGGACCATGATGGTCCTATATCGCTCACCTGATGTAATCAAACTTTTTTACAATGCACATATTGGCGGCCATGTTTTTCAACGGATCAGAAATATTTGAACAAACTTGGTAAAGGGTGCCCCTAGGAACATTTGTGCAAAATAATTTTCAAATCCGGCTTATACTTTTGGACAAGAAGATTTTTAAAGTTTTAAAAATGCACATATACCGATGTCTTCTACTGTTATTACAACACTTAAGACACATTTAATGCATATTTAATAACTTTTCCCCAACTTCCTAGACTACGCATTTGTGATAGTTTGGTTTACGGCCCTGACGACCCGATTCATCAAAGCTCAGAAAAAACTTTCAGGGGATTGTTTTGCCTATTTATAACATTCAGTTGTATTTCTAAACTTAAAACGTTCCTCTCCATACAGTTTGTTCATTCAGACCATTGTATTCTTGCTATATGTTATCTATATATGTAAACTTTTTTATTTTATTTCATAAATGATCATTTTGATAATAGATACCAATAAACTTGTTAAAATTACTTTGTATTGTTTGTTTATATACTCCCGTTTTGTGTAATCTTCTCCTTCCAAAGCTTGTGTTGTTTCACACTTAACTTATAACTAGAGGCAATACACCTTAAGTTTATATCTGTTAATAGTTCAGCACCT
Source organism: Serripes groenlandicus (assembly GCA_031761405.1). Lineage (NCBI taxonomy): Eukaryota > Metazoa > Mollusca > Bivalvia > Cardiida > Cardiidae > Serripes > Serripes groenlandicus. Next base: position 122,197,496 of record JASEVX010000002.1, read on the forward strand.
ATGTTTTTTTGTTATCTATTTAATCTAGTTAGAACAGATTTAAAAACGTTTATTGGTAGAAAGTAAGGAACTTCAGCGTGTATGACACATTATAGTTGCAGTCAATGGTAAGCAAACTGTTAACCAAATGGTTTCAGGACTAAACTTGTCACTTGCCAGGTGATCAATATAGGCACAAATTGGCCTTCTTGTTTAAAATAAAGGGACACTTGGCCTTTTTGCTCAAAACATTTAGATCCTGTCTGTTTGCACAGGTTATTTAAATGTACTGGACTGCATCTGCTTCCTTTAAGTCATGCTTCAATGTCATGCGCGGCGTCTGTGATGATTTGCATCATTATTCATTTAGTTACTTACATTAAGTGTGCTAGAAATATTGTTTTAACGCACATACCTGGGGTAAAATTGTTAATTGTGATCGGAGGTCAAATAAGCCGAGTTCACTTATATCATGGTCGTCTATAGTAATGGATCCCTCTGTGGCCTCGATCAAACGAAACAAACCAAGCGTCAGTGAGGATTTACCGGCACCAGTTCGACCAACAATACCAATCTACAAACAATGAAAGATTATAATTATGAGCCACGTCTAGTGATTTGGTGCCTTCTTCATACTTCCATTTTGTCAACATTTAAAGTTGTATTTGCGGACAATGACTGAACTGTGATCTTATAGATTGTATAGACTAATGGTTTAGGTCCTGTGATATTGTACGGATTCACATATTTCCACGTGTCATTACTGTACGCAGATGCAACACGATTCTCAAGCGCAACACGAGGCTCACATATTCCTTTATGTATATCTTGATACAGTTATACATACGTCTGTCCTTATGAACCACGTGAAATTATCAAAACAATTATGCAGTTCACCTTAGAATTGTTCAAGTAACAAATCATTGTATCACATATAGAATCATACATATTATATTTGATATAAAGTAACCCATAATATCGTCCGTATGGACCACTTAAAATGATGAAAAGAATTATGAGCTTCTCCTTAGAATTATCTATGGAACCCGTATGGTTAACTTAAAATGATCAAAACCATTATGAGTTTCTCCTTGGAATTGCCTATGTAACTAAACATTATATCACACATAAATTAAAAAATATTAAACGCACATCTGGTAGTTGCGCATCTTTGTGTTTTGTGATATATTAATGATACGTCGATAGCAAATTGATAATAAGAGTACTGATATATACCTTTTCTCCGGGATGTACAGACATGTCGATTCCTTTAAGCGGTTGATCTTATTTGTATCTGAATGAAAAGTCACGAATTTTTATCTCACCTTTCGCTGGCCATATGTCAGATGGTGTCACTGATGTATGAGTAGCAGCCTGAAAAGGTTAAGGCTAAATAAAAAACGAGATATGGTTTGACATGAAAATTACTATATGGACAATAAACCGTACAAAAACAATGTAAATTTATATAAATTTCCAAACGCCAGTTCACTGTTGTTTGGTTATTAGTTCTCATTCGCATGTTATATATATATATATATAAAGGTTAATTTTTAGAATTGTTACTGATTGCTCTATATTGTGTGCGTTCATTCAGTTAAAACCATGCAGTGTTTACGTCTGTTACTTAGCATTTTAATATCAACATTTGCAATTTGTTATGTTAGTTATAAGTAGCAATGTGTGTGTTGGCCACAGCCCGAATAAGTTCAAGACGTTTTCAATTTCAAATGAATTGATCACCTGCAATATCAAAGTTTATAATCAAGCAAAGATGTTTAACCCTGATCATTGAAGACCAACTTGAGAGTTTCTGTAAAATATAAAGGACATGCTGCACATGCAAACGACTTGTTACAAATGTGCGTGGTATGTCAAAGAGTTATTTGATAAATTGCATAACAGACTCGATTAGACTGTACGTATCATATAGTTCCTTATGGACATACACATAAGTTAAGTTTAAAATTATTTATTTTAGATCGATTGTGAAATAAACTTTAAGCTTATATTAATCATGCTCGATGTCTGCTTCCTGGAGACGGTACTCTTATATGCATTTTATCGTTATCATATAACTAATAAAACAAGAAAAAACAACAGTATTGACTCTGTGTAATATATCGACTCGGATCAGCCGGCTATTCCGGACCGACACATTCCGTTTCAGCGGGATAGAGGTATAGAGTAATTATTCCCGAAACAGAAAATCCACAGGAGGTGAACAGTTTTTGTCCAGGAGCATGCGCGGCATGGTTAGGCTGATCCGGGTCGATAATTTACGTAGAGTCCTCAATGTTGGTGTTCTCATGGAATTTCTCATTTGTTAAATCAATCATGGGTTTACCTCGGTCTTCTTCGTGGTATATTGATCCAATTTCTCCAGACAGACAACTTGTTTCTGAATCTCGCCGTATTTTCTAACGAAACCATGCATACACCCACTTAGCTACAAAATAAAAGCAGCAGGATGATTCAAATAGTGAGAGTCCAACCGTGGCCCGTAACTAGTAATTACTGTTTTCGTGTACTGATTTCTATTACTTACATTATGATTTTCAAATCTGTCCTTATTAGGCGAGTACATATTTAAATATTGTCACAAAACAAATGCAATAACACTAAGTCAAACATGTTTTGACTTTACACTTAAATAAAGTTATAAAAACTAGACAAAACCTGTATCTGTGGTATGGCAAAATGCTATAAGACATCAAATTGGATTTAAAATAATAGGAGGATCAATAAAGGCAAAGTAAATGAAATCTCAAAAGTTATGCTGGTCCTTATTTCAGGCAGTTCTTTGGTCCTACTTATACAAGATCCGGTACTTTGATGAGATTGAATGATTGATTGGGGCTAAACGCCGTTTTCAACAATTGTTCAGTTTATCACGGCGGCCAGTTTGCCTACTCATGTGTTTCCTAGCTTTCTCACACCAGTACTTCACTCAGCATACTTTCCAAGCAACTAGCTTCTTTTCCACACAGACTGTTAGCCCATTGGTGAAAGACGGATGACGCTTGTCACAGTGACTTTTGTCATACGTCGGAAAGAATGTTGGCCGAGCTTGGCTCCGAACTCACACCCAAGGATTGCAGCCCGCATTGCTACCGACTATGCTACTTGGGCTCGGCCGCAGCGGTGAGAAGTAAATTTGAAAATGTAATTTACTAATGTGTCAGTGAGTGAAATTGCATAGTTATTTGTATGCTCAATATGAACAAAGACTTATATTTATATCCTTACCAATTCTGCCGTATGAAGCACCAAGCCAAGCATAGGTCCGGTCAAAATGTTCCGATTACATACCGCTATTAAAACTGCTCCCGAGATAAAAGCAGCGTTGAGGAAATGGAGTCGAACGTCAAGCCATCTGTAAAAATGAACAGGACTTTATATGTTCTTACAAATATAGTGAATATACTGGTGATGTTATTTTAAAGACTACAAGCTTTTAAAGATAGCAATTAAAGCGTTTTGCATATGAATAAAGCGGACAATGGGAACACTCGAAGTTGTCGAGTTGTTTTGTTTTATCAATGTCTTCTCCTTCATAATGTGCATACTTCATTTAAATCATTACGACATAAAGGAGTATAGACAGATCTAACATAATACATACATAAATACATTCGCATGCATTCTGAGAAAAGTAAACGTGTTCTCAACAAACCTTTCTATCCCCATTTCCATGAACTCCAGTTCATGGTAGTAATCAACTTTGTTAGCAGATTCACTTATAAAATGTTGTTGTTTGGAGAAAGCACGAATAACTGATGTCCCATTGAGGGTTTCTGAGAAGTGGCTGATAATCGGTGCTGTACGTTTGGATCGCATCCTGCTGAGCTGTCGTCGTGTTGGAACATAATATTTCTGTAAATGTATAGAAATTATGATGTTGCAAACAATAACTAGAACGTGTTTAAATTATGTCTATCTAAGTATTTTAGAAAATGTCACATTGAAAAACTGTATTAAGACTAATACTATATTTTAAATGCTAAATGTTCATCTACAATACAACCACGTATTTCAAGTACAACACTGAATAATAGGTTATCTAAATAAAGAAATGCAGAATGAGGGAATAGGCTAAGGATTTATTTTCGTTTTATTGCGGTTTGATGCCTTTTTCAACATTAGTTCAGTTATATCACGGCGACAGTTCACTTATGCATGATCCCTTGGTAAACAAACCAGTACTAGGCTAGGAAATGTGCAAAAGGGCACCTTACCATGACCGCAGCTCAGCGACTAGCTATCGAACCCGCGACGCCTGGTTCAAAATCGCCGCCGCTAATCACTCGGCAACGGCGGCTTGAATTGGTTAAGGAAATTTAAAAAAAATGCATAGTGTTACGGTTCAACTTCTATTTCGTTTCATGACAAGTTTGATGGAACAAGATGTTTTATTCCTAATTTCAAACCATAATAGAGGTACTTTTTTGCCATTCCTCTTAAATTTATCTTAATTCAGAAGCCTAGATACGGAGGCGTCTTTTCCCAGCAACATTTCTCTTATTATTTTAATTAACTAGTAAATCTTTGAAGTTGGAACTCAAAACATAGGTGTTGGAGGTCGAATAAGGATTTTAGAACAACAAAGTCGCCCATTTTCTAGATCGCTTAAATATATTTATTAATGAATATTTTCAATTATCACCTGTATGAAGTAGTATGCTATTCCTAACGGCGGCAAAATCACAAGGAACTCTGGTAAGGTAAACGTCATTACAAACAATACTTGAACAAACTGCAATAAACTACCCATGATTTCTAATCCCTCTTCATACAGTGGACCGTCTAATGGTTTTAAATCACCAGAAAACCTGGAAGGATATTCAAAACGCTAAAACACCACATACATTGACATTGTTACTGACAGGAAACTTGTCCATGTAAGGAAACAATAGATTATTAATTCAAAATCCATTTGACAAGTATGTAGTTTATTAAATAAACATTAATCCTTTTAAACTATTATGCAGCAGACGATTTTGAAAACATTGACACAGAATTGGAAATCTCAATGAATAAAATCACACATATTAAACAAATGAAAATATTGTGGCAAACGATGAACTTGCTAAGTATGAGCAATTTCACCATGTGTCACAATGTTTTCAAATTACGTCTGCTATACAAACGTCAACATGCGTCTGTAAATGGGAGAGGGTCAAATTTACATCACCTTTTTCATGGGAAATTACTTTGGAGAAAGGTCTCCATAACATTACAATAAACACGAATAACATACTAACCCGTGTACGATTTTACCAACGGGTATTTATTGCATTACAGTACAGCGAAACTCTTTCAACATCGTAATGAGAACTCGGCTTTATATGCCAGTGCTATGGTGTATCTTAGAACTCTCTGTTCTATATACGTATCAATAATGCTGTGGTATGAGCTGAAAACATGCAGCACATTCCGGGGCTTGCACACGGGACCTCTCACTATTAGGGCAAGTACACTACCGACCGTGCTAACCGGGCCGCTTACATGTGATCTCTCCAACTGTGTACAACTTCAGACCGCGACATACACCCGTACTTAACTCGAAATTCGTCCAAATCCAAGAATGTCATGAATCGCAATGCAAGCATTGATAGACTGATCAAGCAGTGCTGTCATGGTTCCTTATTTGGCGCCAATGTCGCAAGGAGAGATAAACATGCAGCCAGTCCGGGGCTCCTCGAAGCCGGGACCTCTCGCTTTCAGGACAAGCACTCTATCGACTGAGCTAACCGGGCCGCTTACACATTATCTGTTCATCTACGTACAAGTTCAGACAGCGACATACAAATGAATAATATACTAACCTATGTACGATTCTACCAACGGGTGTTCTAACAAAAAACGACATCGGACCTCGGAGGACATTGTGTAGCAATTTCCGGTGAAGAATATCAGCAGCATGAGCCACGCGAAGTGCAAATATCAGCCGTACAAACGATACACACAGCACTGGAAAATGAAAAGAAAAAACCCCATTACACAATTAAAGTTCATGTGATTGTTCAATTGGAATGAATTGTATGTTTGACTGGGGTTGGTACTCTTATTCATCGATTGTGAAACAAGGTCTTACACCTCAATAGCTATCTATGTATGCATGCGTCCTTTATAATTAACTAGTGCTGAAATCCAGATTATAGATTGTATAGTCAAAGTTTTAAAACTTTCCAAAAGTTGTCTTGAAATATTTGAATCATAATTCTGGAATAAAACTAGAGAAATAATTTCACTTTCCAGTACAATAGACATCTAAATATTGATAGTTGCTGCTTCATTTTTACAGGGTAGACATATTACTTACTTTGTTGTCACAATTAGCAATATTTGCTGAAGTTCCAACGTTTCAAAATGTTCATCTCCACCTGGAGTTCAGCACCTCTAACGCCAATATATGGGAATTCACATTGGATTGTTCTAAATCTAACGAAATTTAAACCGAGGACCTTTAGATCACGGGACTGGCACCCAACATGTATTCTACTGTTTAACATACGTTTTACATGAACATTAACTTTGATGACAATCTAAATTAGCTTATTTATGATTATACTGACTGATTACCTTTTCTTACAACCGTAACTGTCAATAAACAAAAATGTCAATAGCCTATTCTTTTTACCCTGTATATATATTTAAATTACAACGTTATAGATAACAGAGATTAGTTTCAAATACTGGAATGGCTTCACAGGTCGTCAGACAGTTTAGTGTATTTTTGTTTTGTGGTCACATTGTATTTTTTCTGAACAATAAAGAGAAGGAAAAATGATACAAAGTCATATATATTTGATATCTTACAAATTAATGTCATAAAGAAACAGAACACAAAACACGATACAATAATGTAAACTGTTTTCTGAATCCAATAAAAGTTATAATGAACAGAAAAATACACGTTAATGTATAATGAACCAACGTTTTCTGAATACAATACAAGTTATAATGAACAGATCAATATACAATAATGTATACATGTATTGTACTTACGTTTTGTGAATCCAATAAAAGCATGAATCTGCATATAATGGGCATTTTGGTGTTGTCTGTATTCGCTATCACCACTAATCTCAGTCAAATTTTGTAGCTCTGCATCACTTGTCCAATTTCTGATATTATAATCGCCTAGCAGTTCAACAACACGGGCCATGATGAAAGCGCTAAATCCAACGATGCAATACCAGGGCCCAATGACAATTAGGTATGTCTTTAAATGACGAAGTTTCACGTACGATGTAAATATGTAAAAGTTAATGAATATATAATCAACCATGAGTAAACATGCCTTTGTGATTTTTCCACACTAACGGTGCGAGTACTGGTTAGGTCTCCAGGAAGCAGACATCGAGCGTTATTAATATAAGGTAATCAAAGCTTGTTTCGCAATCAATGTAAAATTATTAAGTTTAAACTAAACAAAGTGAATTTGTCCGTTCAAATTTAGATAAATCTAGTACATATCTCAAACAGAACATAATGCAGTTGGTTCTGCTTTATTGAATAATTAAATTCATATCAAGCGTAAGAGTGGATATTTAGCAAAAACAAACTTATTTCATAAATAATGGTAACAATTTTCATAAAGACATACTCGATTCAATTAATTAGAACACAACAAGGTGGGGAAAAAACTATTTTGCAAAAAAAAACACAAAAAGAAACTCACATTTCCAAATTCTATTTCATCCTCGTCCATCTGTTTTCCAGCTCTAGCAGATGTGTGTTCACTAGGATTCAGGACATCAGTTTTTTTTCTGTCTCCGACGTGTTTAAAGACTTTATTATTGGACGCAACACCGTCTTCGTGGGAAATAGCTCTTGAAATCGATCTCTTGAAGGCAACCATCGGCTTCCTGCATATATTATTTAAGCTGAATAAGATGCAATGATTTCTTAACATAATTGAGCCGTTCCATGCGTAATGTATCGACCAAGATCAGGCTAATCCGGGCCGACACATTCCGTCTCATTGGGAAAGAGGTATAGAGTAATAATTCCTGAAACAAAATCCACAGGAGGCGAAAAGTGTCTGTCCGTGTTAGCCTGTTTTATATTAATCATTGATGTGATGGTATGCGTTAGAGGAACTAGATTTCGCTGGCATCCTCATTGAAAGGTTAATTAATGCTTGAAGAAGTAACTCTTTCAAATGAAATAAATCTCTCAATTAAGATAAAAGAACAATGACATTTAAACATGAACAACTCTGGCTGCGTAGCTATTATCGGATATGATACACTTTTAGAATCGGAATGTTTAACTTCTTAACCCTGTGCCACATACAACACATATGCAGCAGATGACTTCGGATTCATATATGCAAAAGTAAGGAATATCTCTATAAGTAATAGTTTAATAATTGAAAATAGTTAAACATATTGTAATAAAAGGCGAAATTGCTCAGTATGAGCTACTGCAGATGCGTCAAAATGCGTCTACATATGAGAAAGGGTTATTATATCGTAACAATGTTGAAATAGGCGTAGAAACTAAGAACTAGGAATTTGTAAGAAGATTTGTAATATGTACTCGTATCACCTGATGTAAACAGATTGTAGACAGATGGTCAGACAAAAATAACAAATCGTCATCATTGACCGTTATAAGAAATGATAGTTATACCGTAAGAGAAGAAGAAGAAATGTATTTTTACCTTGATAAATTATCCACCTCGGTGAATTCACTGATTATTTCTCCGTCATAGGCTTTGAAGTCTTTGACAGTGCCAGAAATAGAAGTAACAGACATGTATCCACTATCTGTCATATATGCTGTACATTCAATGCCATCTAAATAAAGGAGTGAAAATATAAGCAGGGAAAAACTGTAGATCAAGATCATCCCGCGGATTCTGATTCTGACCTGAACTATTCCATAACTTGTCATAAAAGGTTTCGAGAAACTTCAATTGTATCAGTACATGCATGTATTAGAGTTCTCAGCATGAATGTGCACCATTCAAGGCAGAGCGCTGCATAAGAAGTACTTCACATCCCCAAGTCCGTATTAAAAAGAATCGTCTCGGTGAGAACCGTCAACATAGGGTTTAGTTGAGTCATAAGATAGATATTTTTGGGAAAATGCACATTTATTCCTCCTTATCTAGAGCTCTGATTCAAGGAAATAAATACCTTAATATTCAATAACATTCGCATCAATTTACAAATCGGGTGTACATAAATAGGTATCGTTTCGAAAAGATAACATTATTTATCTAGAAATTTACAAACTATTTGACATGAATTACCTACCTTCAGATGCGAATATTTCATCGCTTTTATTGAACGAATATTCTTTGATAAACTGTGCAAAAGGTCCTTCGTTATTCATGAGCTCGTCATAATGACCGTGTTCAGTAATTTGTCCAGTGTCCATAACTATTACCGTGTCAACATAAGGTAGCCATGTTGTACCATGAGTAACAAGAATCCGGGTCTGCAATTATAATATTGTTATTTAACATACTTCTATGAATCGAACACCAAAGAATATCGTTTGCATAAAAGTTAACAGGATTTCTTATCCTCGATATCATCTTGATTTTGTTTTCTATACAATGGTATGTGAGGTCATTATTTTTAAAAACAGATACAAAGACACTAGAACAACTAAACACATGAAATGAAATGTATTTGTATTCCAGCCCTAAAGTAATCGAAATGTAATTAAGAAAAAACAACAGTAGAGGTTATATCAAAATACAAATTACCTTGTTCCTCAAAAGTCCTGAGGTGCCTATAACATGTTCAAAGATGTGTTTACCAACGTGAGCATCTACAGCACTCAGTGGGTCATCCAGTAAATAAATATCAGCATTAGAATACACAGCACGAGCGAGACTAACTCTTTGTTTCTGACCACCACTCAGGTTGACTCCCTAATGTGGAATAAAGAGAGGTGTACATGTATCAATGACTAATTGCTTCGGATTTACCGCCGTTTTCAATACTATTTTAGTCATATCACGGCGGCCAGATCTCAACATACCCATGTACCATCTCTCAACAAAACAAAATATATCCTCATTATATAAGCCAATTTTGGACAAGTAGCTCTATTGTATGTTCCATGGCACAATCGTGTGTATGACCATTAAATAGAAAAGTTTCTCTCGATAAGACACGGGCTTGGGTAAATGCTAACGAAAATTGTTCATATTTTAATATTGGATCATTTTAATTTGATTCATTTACAGTGCTGTTTCATTTCACATGTGCACGAAGTAAAAACCGGGACAGAAATTCTTAGATTTTACTTATGTAGCATAAGATAAATTGACAAAGGTTCTTATGCTGGATTTGAAATAAATGTAAACATACATATATAGTAACCTTCTTCTGGATTATATTTTCACTATGTCGGGTTATATATCTGTGACAACTTAATGTTACCGTTCTAACAAATCACTTAGTAATTTATAGAACTTAAAATGTATATCAATCTTAATCATACTATACGCGCCCATGTCTGTATCAATATGTGTATACATACAGGGTCTATCATAGACCTTGATGAATACAACCTTCAAAGATTTTCTCATATGACGTCAAAGCAGTGTATGTCACGTGACGAAAAAATCGATTTACGTTTTTAACCCTGTCGGATAAAACTCTAAATTATAGTAATAGCAAATAATTGGGACTCGGTCATTCAATTTTTCCGATAGTCGATAACATTCATTGTACCCAATGCACTAATGAGTCCATATAGGAAGGAAGGCAGTTGCCTCAAATGAATGTTGTCCGGAGTACTTGTACTAGAAATACAGGAAAAACGTGTTAGGTGAACTGGTCGAGGTGATACAACAGAAATATCGTTGACAGCGGCGTTAAAACTCAAATCAAGCATTTATCTAATATAAAATAAGTTCATATGTATAAATTAACAACTTAGTGATAGACCACTAGAAAGGTGCTTCAATGAAATAAAACGAATACTTACCCCACGTTTATATACCGACAGACGTGTGAGGCCAAGTCTATCACTCTTAGACAGTTACTACAGATCAAATCACTTGCATAAGTCCGACAAAGCACCCGGAATAGAGACACCTTTTTAGATGTATTTTTATCATCCTGTTTTCTGTAAGAAAGTTGTAGAAACACGAAGGTGAATATGAGAAGAGTACGGATCTACTAATAGCATAATCTTAAAAACGAAAAACATATAAAAGCCTAACGAATGAAAACAACCAGATAAAACTAACACAAACTTGTAATTTTATTAAAAGTGCTAACATGCCACCTGGTTTACTTTAGTTTTTCCACACCTGTACTTACTTAAGCATGTGACGTACCTTTGTATTATTTTTTGGTTATTATTTGTTTCTTTCTCCTTCATGAATTTCGATTACTTTTATGATCTGTTACTTCAACAATATATCTGTTGTAAATATTATCTCAGATTACATTGTGAAAATGTACCGAGAGTAACAAATAAACTTTAAAACGTGTTTGGCATTATTATTAACAGTGGCACACACATTATGATGAGCCTGCCCATGCAAAAGGGTACAACTTGGCCTTTGCGAACAATAATATGAGCCGTTCCACAAGAAAACCAACATTGTACACCCTGCGTAAAGTATCAACCCGGACAGGCTAAAGCTTGCCACGCAGGCTAATTCGGGAAGACAAATTTGGTCTCCTGTGAATTTTCTGGTGTAGGAATCATTACTTTATACCCGTAGCCCCCTGAGACGGAATGTGTCGGCCATAGTCCATAGTGTTGATTCTCTCGTGATACGGCTCATATGTTCTGATCAGCCACCACGCAGTGTGATCTGGATGTACTCTTGCTAAAATTGTTTTTAATTGCTAGTGGGACGAGTTCGTGTGAGTGAGATGTGAAGAGTTTGATAAATCTGAAGACATACACAGCCTGATCTGAACCTACGCTATTTAAAAATGCCAACATGTACCTTTTAGCATGTATGAGTACATATACTGTATAATTCTTATTATGAGCTGCCTCTGGAGATGTTGGGATCATCGGATTAGCATCATTCAACGGTTGATTGATTGATTGATTGATTGATTCACCAGCCCATGCCGCGTTCCATGGTGTTCTCCACACCAGTACTCCACACAACACTATTTCCAACAACTGGCTGCTTTTCCACATATACTGTTAGCCAATTGGTAGAAGACGAATGACGCTAGTCGCATTGACGTTTATCAAACGTCGGAAAGAATGTTGGTAGAGCTTGGGTTCGAAATCACAACCCCTGGATGTATGCACAAGTTCACCAGAGACTTTAAACTGTTAGCAGATGCAACGAGGCATAGATGCGACATCATTATTTAGTATACAAGTACCGTTTTTTCTCCCGTTCCCAGTTGTGTACCAGATTAGACCCAGCTGTAGCACACGTGTCTTCGTTAGCAAGCTTGTCAAAGTCGTCGTCTTCTATATGTCTCGTATATCCGCATACAAGGTACCTGAATAAAGAGACACAATACAGTCATAATTATATATTATGTCGTAAAACAGTTTCACTGTCAAGAATATTATTCGAATTTCATACTTATGAATGAAATGTTTGCTAATACTTATTAATTGTAAATGAACGACATTTCTTCTAGACCAAAGACGTTTTGTTCATATGTGCATTTAATAATAATGTTGTGTTTTTATCTTTGTATCAACGTCTTGCACGCGGTTTAGGCTAGCCCCTGTATGTTCATATGTTTGTAACGATTTAATCTAAATACTTACTTTTGTACCCAGAGATACAACAACCGGGATACGAAAGAAGCTCGGGCAATCGCAGATGGTCTCTGTAGAAAGATGAAAAGTTGTTTCATAGGTGTACTTATATATAATAATGGGATAACATATAACATTAATATTTAAGCCCGTGAATGGCAAATTTGTCATTTCTGAAAAGTGTAGGTACATATCACTCTGACCGTCTCCTCAGGTTTATCAAAATACATGCAAGTTTACAGTTTACAGAAACATCTAAAAGCTAATGCTAATAATGTATGAACAGTGTATATCTTGATCAGACTGTTTAAATACACAGGCTAGTCTGGATATACACTGTTCATACAAAACAGGCATCTTTCCCCAAGAATGGGCTCTTTCCATTCATGACACACTATAATTTCATTGTAGTTCTAGTCTTAAAGAAAACGGGCAGCACGTTGTGATTTGAGGTCGTAATTCATATTCATACGCACATTCTAACAAAAGTCTTTACCTTCTGCGTGCACGCAGTTAACCCCAGCATTTAACTTAAACATACATTAGAAGTGTAGTCCAACGAATGATACTACCATAGTCTGTTAACCGTTTCCCACATATTGACGCTTTCTGACGTCACTGCAGCAGACGACTTTTGAATTCACAGTGGCAAAATGTGAAATTGCTCATACGAGCAGTATCTCCTTTTGCCACAATGTTTTAAACTCTATTCAATAATTGGACTGTTATGTATAGAGATTTTAAATATTTTATCAGCACAATTTTAAAGTCATCTGCTGCAGATTTGTTGCATGTTTGAAAGAGTCATTGTGATTCCGTTACTGAAATGCGGATCCCTATAACTAAACTTGGTCCATTGTTAAAGATGGGGTAAACTGGTTCCTTGGGAATTTCGCTATTACCAAACTCTATGATAAAGTTAATATGGTAACAGTATACAGTCATGTAGTTGTCTGATGTAATCAAATCTTATCTGACAATCCATGTGGTGATATTTGGCGATGTAACAATGTAAACTATTTAAATAGAAATAAAATAATTATTAATACGAATGATGATATCGAATAGCATTACCGACAACAGTTGTGATACAAATAAAAGTTATTTTACCTCTCCCGGTAAGACGAAGGAAGGGTCTGGAAAGCAGATTAGGATGAACTGTAGAATCAAACATGCAAGCACAGATTGAAATGTTACCAACTCTAAGAAACTCATCTCTTTTTTCTGTAACATAAAACTACAATATACAAAGTACTTTATTACTTTAAATGCAAAATTTACCTTCAGTAATTAAAAATAATGTAAAACGTCCAGTGTAATCATTTGGCGTGGACCAAAATAAAAAGAAATAACTGTTCAAATATATCGGTACAAAATCATTTCAAACACACGAACTACATATTATTTTTTTTTATATAAATTGTATAAACATTCTAACAAAGCCTTATTCGTAAAGTGCATGCAGGCATATCTATATATACAAAGCGTATTATAAACATACAATGTTGAGTTTGTATTGCACATCATGAGGTAATTTAGACTTGTTGACGCTTTGACTGTGCGTCAGTCTCTCTTCGAATAATAACATGATTTTATGACATCACTGACAACAGGTAACGATGTTACAATTTCGTTGGCATAACAACACCATTTAAAATTAATACTATAAAATCTAAAGAAAACTAATCAAAGAAATATGAATGGATTTTGATTAATATCTACATTACTTACTGGTTCCATGATTTTACAATAGAAAACGATCATTCCGCAGACTGAGGCTAGGGTCCAATAAATTGTCAGCACGACGGAAGTGACGTAATTCTTTTTTCGTTCAAATTCAATTAATACTAATGTGACTAGCTGTAAAATAAAAATAAAATGTTTCTGTGACGTTAAATATTGTTCAAGTTATCGCAAATCATATTGATCGATGACTTTGTATCCCACACTGACTTGATTAGATCGTGTGAAATTTGGACGATGTGTCTTGGTTAGAAGCAATTGAAAAAGTTAGCATTTTATACCACATACTGACAATAACTCTTTCCCTGCCAAAGGCAATTAAAGGCTATTGCAAACAATACAGATTGAGGTGAGATAGCTCGTAACGAGCTGTCAAGTCTTAAATTTGCATTGTGTGCCACTTAGACATTCAATTTTACCAAATTACCTATTGGACGTAAATTGGAGTCGTCCAAATTTCAATATGGAAGGGTCGACTTTGTGAAATTTGGCAGTGAAATAGTATAACAATCAATTTGTGACAATAATAAAGTCTAAACAGTTAATAGAATAGCACTATGTACATTAATATGTTTAGACTATAATTTGCGAAGACTACCACGCTTCACTTAACATACTGCATCAATCTGTCGGGGAATCTAAACCTTTGGATCACACTTGTTTGCCAATTTTCAAATGTCGTTTGCTGCAGAGATTCCATAGTTGTCTGCATAAGGAAAAAGATTTCTATGAATGTTGTTTTAAATCAAACTAATTAATTTAAAATTTATATTATATTGTTATAACGAAATGCCACCCAGGTACATGGACAATTACTTGTATAAGAGTCAATGGTTGATAGGAATATAGTTTTCAAATGTTATCGACATGTCAATACTTATGTAATAGGAGATTTCAATGTTACCTGACTTTCGATAAAAAGATTGATTGGAATTTAATTATAATATATTTGAACAAATTGAAAATACCACAAAACGTATTGTATTTACATTTTATTGCAACAAAATGTTCAATTTGAGTCCCATGACAATAGTATATCTTCCACAACATTTCGGCCAAGATGCCGATGTCTTGTCAAATATAAGTTGAACACCCCTTGTACACTAATATCGACAATAGTTATGTACTAACTTGTGTTTGATAGGAGATATAAGGTTTTACCAGAATGTTACATAGTACATGTATGTCTGTATACTTACTAGCGCAACCAACACAATACACTCTGCTGTATATTGAGCCATGTTTACGTATTTTGTGTTTAATAACAGATATAAGGTTTTACCAGCTTGTTACATAGTAAATGTCTGTATACTTACTAGTGCACCCAACTCAATACACTCTGATGTATATTGAGCCATGTTTACGTCCTTGGTGTTTGATAGGAGATATAAGGTTTTACCAGAATGTATGTCTGTATACTAACTAGTGCAACCAACTCAATACAGTATGCTGTATAATGAGCCATGTTTAATTCTTTTGTGTTTAATAAGAGACACAAGGTTTTACCAGAATGTTACATAGTATGTCTGTATACTTACTAGTGCAACCAACTCAATACACTCTGCTGTATAATGAGATATGTTTACGTATTTTCCTGCTTCGTTGAAATCGGTAAACATATTAAGTATATCGTTACATCGTATTGATGTTTGGACGATTACAAGGCCCTGGAATAGACGACAGTAAACCATGATTATTAGATACAATTTGAAGGTGCTTGTTATTATTTTATAGGTATGTAACATGTATCTAAATTAGTCGTGTATATGTTACAATAGGGTTATTGTCGAGATGTGCTTCCGACTGGTCAATTAAGACACAATAATACAAAGTAATTTATTTTTCCTTTTCCGATGATATTCGTTTGTATTAACCCTCCCCTAATTCAACAAATCTGCAGAAGACAATTTTGAAAATGTATTGATAAAAAACGTGAAATATCGAAATATTCAAGAATTAATTTATTTAATTGTGTAGAAAACATTGCGACAAAATGCGCTATTGCTTATTATGAGTAATTTATCCATTTGTCACAATTTTTCAAAAGTTGTCTGCTACAAAGGCGTCATAAATCGTCTGCTGCAAAGGCGTCAGAAATCGTCTGCTTTTGGAAAAGGGTTAAGAAATAGAAATGGGCGAAGAACAGTTTGATTGAATTAATTTATGTACATGTATACGTCGATTGAAGATCGAATCATTACTTGAGCCAGGCGTGTGAAGCAATCCAAGAAGATGACATACCTAATTCTATCTGGATTCAACTTGTTGTATTGTTTCGTGTTGCGGATGGTGCTCTAACTCTGCTGAGTCTAATTACCCCCCCCCCCCCCCATAAGTTATTATGTACGAAAACTGATCCCCATGTTCCAGATAGATATCTGTATTTGTGTCTTTTCACTTTTTAAAGAGAGAGAGAGAGATAGATATGAGCCGTTCCAAGAGAAAATCAACACTGTGGACTCTGCGAAATGTATTAACCCGGATCAGCCTCGTATGGGTTTTCTGTTTCAGGACACTATACCTCTATCCCCATATGTCGGCCCGGATAAGCCTGACAGGATTGCGTAGGCTGATCTGGGTCGATACATTACGCAGGCATATGGGGTTAGCATTTCAACTGACTCGCTGATGTAATGATAAATGGACAAGTAGTACTGGAAAATAACCCATAAAACGTAGTGATCTTACTGAAAAAAATGTTGAAAGCGGCATAGTCCACTCCAGACACTGACTTAAGTACAACACAGGGATCTTTATAGACCCTGACAAAACTCACCAATTTTGCTTGGTAAAGCCAGCTTCTTGACATAACGTGGTCTTTTGTCCTAGAAAGTATATACAGGTATATCGGGAAAGTGGCCAACAGCCATAAACTTGGAACCGTTCCTAGCACTAAATCCTGGAAACACTTGGTAAACATCGGGTATGGTCGGTGATTGCCCCATGTCAAGTTCTGGTCCTGAAAACGAATATGTTTTAACATTATAGCATAGCTAGACGTATGAACAATTCTCATGATATATATCTGATACCGATTTTATACCAGTATCAAGATGTTTGAAAATAAAAATTACCGATTTTTGTTCCAATATTAATATGTTTGTGACAAGTAAACGTACCGATTATAGTACCAGCATCAAGATGTTTGACAAGGAAGCGTACCGATTCTAGTACCAGCATCAAGATGTTTGACAAGTAAACGTATCGATTATTTTATCAGCATTAAGATGTTTGAGAAGAAAACGTAACGATACTAGTACCAGCATGAAGATGTTTGATAAGTAAACGTACAGATTTAAGTACCAGCATCAAGATGTTAGACAAGTAAACGTATCGATTTAAGTACCAGCATCAAGATGTTAGACAAGTAAACGTACCGATTCTAGTACCAGCATCAATATGTTAGACAAGTAAACGAACCGATTTAAGTACCAGCATCAAGATGTAAGACAAGTAAACGAACCTATTGAAGTACGCCCATCTACATGTAGATGTTTGAGAAGTAAACGTACCGATTTTAGTACCAGTATTAAGATGTTTGACAAGTAAACGTACCGATTTGAGTACCAGCATTAAGATGTTTGACAAGTAAACGTACATATTATAGTACCAGAGTCAAGATGTTTGACAAGTAAACTTACCGATTTTAGTACCATCATTAAGATGTTTGACAAGTAAATGTACCGATTTAAGTACCTGCATTAAGATGTTTGACAAGTAAACGTACCGATTTTAGTACCATTATCAAGATGTTTGACAAGTTAACGTACCGACTTTAGTACCAGCATCAAGATGTTTGACAAGTTAACGTACCGATTTAAGTACCAGTCTTAAGATGTTTGACATTTAAACGTACCGATTTTAGTACCAGCATCAAGATGTTTGACAAGTAAACGTACCGATTTAAGTACCAGCACCAAGATGTTTGAGAAGTAAACGTACCGATTTTAGTACCAGCATCAAGATGTTTGACAAGTTAACGTACCGACTTTAGTACCAGCATCAAAATGTTTGACAAGTTAACGTACCGATTTAAGTACCAGTCTTAAGATGTTTGACAATTAAACGTTCCGATTTTAGTACCAGCATCAAGATGTTTGACAAGTAAACGTACCGATTTAAGTACCAGCACCAAGATGTTTGAGAAGTAAACGTACCGATTTAAGTACCAGCATCAAGATGTTTGAGAAGAAAACGTACTGATTTTATTACCAGCATAAAGATGTTTGACAAGTAAACGTACCGATTTTAGTACCAGCATTAAGATCTTTGACAAGTAAACGTACATATTATAGTACAAGAGTCAAGATGTTTGACAAGTAAACGTACCGATTTTAGTACCATCATTAAGATGTTTGACAAGTAAATGTACCGATTTAAGTACCAGCATTAAGATGTTTGACAAGTAAACGTACCAATTTTAGTACCAGTATTAAGATGTTTGACAAGTAAACGTACTGATTTTAGTACCAGCATCAAGATGTTTGACAAGTTAACGTACCGACTTTAGTACCAGCATCAAGATGTTTGACAAGTTAACGTACCGATTTAAGAATCAGTTTTAAGATGTTTGACAAGTAAACGTACCGATTTTGGTACCAGCATCAAGATGTTTGACAAGTAAACGTACCGATTTTGGTAACAGAATCAAGATGTTTGACAAGTAAACGTACCGATTTTAGTACCAGCATTAAGATGTTTGACAAGTAAACGTACATATTATAGTACCAGAGTCAAGATGTTTGACAAGTAAACGTACCGATTTTAGTACCATCATTAAGATGTTTAACAAGTAAATGTACCGATTTAAGTACCAGCATTAAGATGTTTGACAAGTAAACGTACCGATTTTAGTACCATCATTAAGATGTTTGACAAGTAAATGTACCGATTTAAGTACCTGCATTAAGATGTTTGACAAGTAAACGTACCGATTTTAGTACCAGTATTAAGATGTTTGACAAGTAAACGTACTGATTTTAGTACCAGCATCAAGATGTTTGACAAGTTAACGAACCGACTTTAGTACCAGCATCAAGATGTTTGACAAGTTAACGTACCGATTTAAGTACCAGTTTTAAGATGTTTGACAATTAAACGTACCGATTTTAGTACCAGCATCAAGATGTTTGACAAGTAAACGTACCGATTTAAGTACCAGCACCAAGATGTTTGAGAAGTAAACGTACCGATTTAAGTACCAGCATCAAGATGTTTGAGAAGAAAAAGTACTGATGTTATTACCAGCATAAAGATATTTGACAAGTAAACGTACCGAATTTAGTACCAGCATTAAGATGTTTGACAAGTAAACGTACATATTATAGTACCAGAGTCAAGATGTTTGACAAGTAAACGTACCGATTTTAGTACCATCATTAAGATGTTTGACAAGTAAATGTACCGATTTAAGTACCTGCATTAAGATGTTTGACAAGTAAACGTACCGATTTTAGTACCAGCATCAAGATGTTTGATAAGTTAACGTACCGACTTTAGTACCAGCATCAAGATGTTTGACAAGTTAACGTACCGATTTAAGTACCAGTCTTAAGATGTTTGACATTTAAACCTACCGATTTTAGTACCAGCATCAAGATGTTTGACAAGTAAACGTACCGATTTAAGTACCAGCACCAAGATGTTTGAGAAGTAAACGTACCGATTTTAGTACCAGCATCAAGATGTTTGACAAGTAAACGTACCGATTTAAGTACCAGCACCAAGATGTTTGAGAAGTAAACGTACCGATTTAAGTACCAGCATCAAGATGTTTAAGAAGAAAACGTACTGATTTTATTACCAGCATAAAGATATTTGACAAGTAAACGTACCGATTTTAGTACCAGCATTAAGATGTTTGACAAGTAAACGTACATATTATAGTACCAGAGTCAAGATGTTTGACAAGTAAACGTACCGATTTAAGTACCATCATTAAGATGTTTGACAAGTAAATGTACCGATTTAAGTACCAGCATTAAGATGTTTGACAAGTAAACGTACAGATTTTAGTACCAGTATTAAGATGTTTGACAAGTAAACGTACTGATTTTAGTACCAGCATCAAGATGTTTGACAAGCTAACGTACCGACTTTAGTACCAGCATCAAGATGTTTGACAAGTTAACGTACCGATTTAAGTATCAGTTTTAAGATGTTTGACAAGTAAACGTACCGATTTTAGTACCAGCATCAAGATGTTTGACAAGTAAACGTACCGATTTTTGTACCAGAATCAAGATGTTTGACAAGTAAACGTACCGATTTTAGTACCAGAATCAAGATGTTTGACAAGTAAACGTACCGTTTTTAGTACCAGTATTAAGATGTTTGACAAATTAACGTACCGATTTTAGTACCAACACTAAGATGTTTGACAAGTAAACGTACAAATGTTAGTACCAACGTTAAATCGTCTGTCAAGTAGGTAGTTGACCAACGGGTGAGCAAGGAAAATGGGTTTCAGTTAATAGAATCGTCTCCATAACGGTCATTTCAATTGCTCGACGCTCGAATCTGATTGACGGATAACAAAGGAACGTATCACCAGGCACGCATTTCCTGACTGTACAAACTAACTAGGCGTATAGTGAACTAGTAGTGAATATTTGTTTGATTATTGAGTTATTTGTGTTTTGGACTTTGTCTATTTCGCCGCATAAGGAGTCCGGCGACTTAAGTTAGACTTCTGTTTTAAATTATGAACTTGAGACTTGAGATTTTATTAAATTGTCAATTATCTAACTGTAAAATCCGGCTGAAGTGTATAAACAATTGAACGTTAATTGAATTGACGTTTCTTTATAACTTGGACATTTGTTACTCCTTCGAATAGGTGTCTGATATTTCTGAACTCGGTGATTACTTTCAACGCTAAACGATCACGATAAACTACAGTGTGTGTGTATATTTATGAAAATGAGGCGTGAATGGCGGTTTGTGATTTTATTGACTGTCTGGTTTGGCATCATTTAAAGTTGCAGTTGCGATATAATAATGGGCCTATACTTCGATGTTTTTGTTGTCAAAATTGCGCCAAGGACTATATTACATGTATAACGGAAGGACAGTTACTGTGCGTATGCATAGGTTCATTCGAGTATTCATAGTACGGAGATGCCTTGACCCTTTCCCAATTAGATACGCTTTTTATGCCCCTGTAGCAATTACTGCTTTTATCACAATGTTTTCAAATTCATTCAACTATTTTCAATATGTTTTCCTAAATCCTTTCCCACATATACACGCTTTCTGACGCCTCTGAAGCAGACGACATTTGAAAACACTGTGACAAAAGGAGACATTGCTTATCACGAGAAATTTCGCATTTGGCCACATTGTTTGAAACCTTTTAAGTATAATTACAAGAGAAAGTTGATGCAACGCATCAATGTCGCCGGATATCCATAGTGCAGTTATGCATAACACTAACATTATAGTAGTTGAATAAACAGTTATCAACTGAGGGGCATATTGGAACATCAGGGGTGGGGTCAAGTGAAAATGTATCATAACTTGCATTGTTTTGTCAACGAAGTGAATGATAATTGAAGCCTTTCATTGTTTATGATCAATCTCCTTTCCAAAGTAGGTTGACCATACACACAACCAACTAATTATTGATCATAAACAGTAATGGAAATGAGTTATCTTGCCAATCATTAGTCTTAGTATGTATACAGTGCTTTCATTAAGGAATAATTATAAGATTTGTGAATTCCACATACACTTTTCAAGATGTTTGTCAGAATATTTGAATTTTATTATTTTTCAATAAAACCACAAAATAGACAATTTGGGATTTGCATGCAATAGCACGTCATTTTACCTTTCTTCTTTTAAAGTCAACAGTGGACACCTTTGCAGCAATCTACTTTTAAAACAATGAGATAAGAGTTAAATCGCTGAAGACATGAGTTTTCTCTTTTTCTCAAAATGATATTAGCTTAGCATCCTAATTATATCATACTTTAACAAATGTTGAAATGTAGTCCAATACTTATAAATTAGACCACCTACGAAATATAATATCAACTAAACAGTTAAATCTCATTGAAATTGTTGTATAATTTAAACTTAATTTCGAACATAAACTTAGCTCTACAACATGTTAATTTATTTTAATTCTTTCCTTCCTTTTTTATAATGAAAACAACAAACTACTCATGTTTTAAAATTATATTATGATAAGCGCCCTTGTGTCAATGATGCATAACAATATGCAGATCGGAAGCAATATGCCTTTAGGGAATTAAATGACACATTTAAAATTGTCAAGGACGAAATAATTGTGTACGAAAGACCCGATTCTTTCTTATTCGCAGAGGTGTCGTTCTTGAAACTCTCTTTATAGGCAGAGAGTGTTCGTTCAAAGTCATTTTTCCATTAAAACCAGTTTTATCTTGGTTTGTTCTTTTCTTCATTTGTTTCGAACCAAATAAACATTTTAAATCACCTATAATTTACTCTTTGTAAGTGAGTGTAAAGAGCGGCTCTCTGCAAAGGAGATTGATCTACGCAGTTGGTATTCGCGAGTAACGCAGGTGCGCGTAAGTAAACAAATTAGACTGCGACGTAAAGGTTTGTAGTTATCGACTTTTGATTACATGTAGTATATAGTGTAAAATAAAGTATACCAGTCTAGCTAATAGGGGCTGTTTTGTCTTCGTAAATAAAACAAAAAACATAAATGCGAGTCAAAATAAAGAAACTGAAAATACCTAAAACATCGGAATATTTATTTCATTTTAGATGTGTCATTACTTAGTGTTTTTAAACAAACACAGTTGTAATATGTTCAAGACATCTAAATGTGTTTCTTTATAATAATAATCCCCCCTCCCATGTGATTTCAGAAAACCTATTAAAAATAGAAGTCGCGGGCTTCTGCCCGGCGACTAATCATTATACACGAGTTGCTAGTGTCACCAATTATTTGCGTCGTTTTCATGATGGAATTTAGTAATGCTAGAATGCGTCTATATCTGGGAAATGTGCGTTTAGTTCATACACACTTGATATATTGTTTTACCTTTAGATGTCGTATACATTTAATGTACACATATGTATCTTATATGTGTGCAATACCTTTTACTTCAATTATCTAATATGATTATTATATATCAATATGTCAACTCATTTCTTTGACGCATCTTGTTTGTTTAATCTTGGTTTTACGCCTTGTTTCAGTATTATTTCAATAATATCAAGGCGACAGTTCACATTTTCATGATCCCAGGGTAGACAAACCAGTATTAAGCTAGACAATTTGCCTTGCCAAAGGGCACCCACCATGCCCGTCGCGACCGGGTATCATACTCGGGACGTCATATGAAACTTCTTGTATCAAACGACGTATCAAACATGGTGAAGGGTATGCTCCTGACTTTTCGTACAGTAGTTCAATTCATTTTCAATTTCAAATTTACTTGTCCAAGAAAATACCTCATCATGAAATAAAGATTTGTATGAGTGCATTAAGGTGAACTGCTCATCGCGATTTTCTATATTTGGCTCGACCAGAGAAGAGGTACGCACTAGCTTTAATGGAAAGTGTTAGTTCAGATCAGGCTGTATATCTTCGCTGTCTTATCATACTCTACACTAGGTACATGTCAGTAATATGTGAACAGTGTATAATCTGATCAGGCAGTGTGGTTTCACAGGCTAATCTTGAGCAACGCTTTTCACAAAAGCTCACTTGTATCATTTTACACGGTTTCATTTACTGTCAAAATAGGCTCATTAAAACATGACAAGTTTCCATTGCGAAATATCTCCTCCCCATCCCTCTTTTGGTGTAACCTAGTTTAAAAAAACAACAACATAATGACTGATAAAAATACATTTTGTTTGCACTTATTAACACCGACTTGTGCAATCTACTGTTACAAGTTAAACCCTTTCCCTCACACAGCACATCTACTGTAACAAGTTAAACCCTTTAGCTCATACAACACATCTACTGTAACAAGGTAAACCCTTTCCCTCATACAACACATTTACTGTAACAAGTTAAACCCTTTACCACATACAACGCATCTACTGTAATCGAACACGAATCAATACATCTTCTTGATGAACAAACTAAAGGGGTGATCGAAGATTCAACCAAGAATAGACTAATATAAGATACTATCCAATAAACGATTAACGGTGGGTATATTATCAACCTTTCGCTGATTTATGGAGACTTTTTGTGTTACTGAAGATACTAAATGATTATAATTAATAAACATTCATATATTCACACAATTTCGTCATTGGTGGGTTTGTAGTTTTAACATTTTATTTTGGGTGCTTAAGCCACTTCAAAAGTAATCCAGCCATAGCACGATCTTCTCCATATTTTGATAACTCGTTTTCTTTATAGATCAATCAATAAAAGGGAGGTTACGGACTCAATAAACAATTAAAAATAAATTTAATTTAATTAAAATAAGTCTGATACATAACATGTATGAGATAAATGTAAAGAGCCATAGGATTATTAAGATGAACGCTTCATACACAACAAAAGAAGTGGAATTTGACGATTTGAGGTCGTATTGACTCTCCGTAACGCGCATTTAAAAGTCTGTTGACGTAAATAAAGTGGGTTACAATTTTAGATGTATTTGTCAAACTACATGTACACGGAAAGTGAATGTATTTTTCAAACGATACATATGGCTTAACTACGTGTATACGGAAAGTGAATACTCTTGTGACACTGGGCGGATGCAAAGGCTCGCCTGGGTCTTCACTATTCGCAGATACATTTTAACCCCTACCTACAAACAGTAAATCGGCAGCAGACGAGTTTGAAAAGATCTTCGCAAAAATATGAAAACACCTCTATAAATTAAAGTATAATTTTTAAGAACAGTTGAAAACATTAGGGCAAACGGAAACATTGCTCGTTATGCAATGTTTCCGTTTGCCCTAATGTTTTCAACTGTTCTTAAAAATTATACTAGGAGAGGATACACATAGTAAAGTGTGAAGGCTCATGGCGATTTCACTGTTTATAAATATCAAGTGAAGCAAGTTTTGTTTGGGATTCCCCCACGTAGGGGTTAAAATGTATCTGCGAATAGTTGGTATATTGGAAATCTAAATATAGGGGTTGCAAAATGACTCACAAAATATAAAAGCGTACACTTATATGTTATTGACCGTACGGGTCATATGGAAACCGGTACTTACATTACAATCTATTTTTGATTCAAAATACTTTCAAGGTTGAAACCTTTTAATGGACTTGTCCAAGTATACATTTGGAAGAGGTCATTGCCATTTCTAAGAATATTCATATGTTGTTGTGTGCAATCGTAAGACCTTTTTAGATGACGCGGATACGTAGGCTGATTTAGCCGTATACTGGTCGCACTGGCTTCAACAAATCGGTTCAAACGGCCAAAAGGATGAAATTGATCTGCATTTAATATAGATGGATTTTTTCTCACGTTTAGGTGACACGATTGCGGAGAAAAAAGATCCGGACCAGGCTGCGAGGAAGCGAATAAAATAGCGTTTAAACCGAAAGTATTATATTTTATGATGATCATTTAAGTGAATATATCTCCTGAAAAAACAACGCACTGCTAAAGAGGGATCGATCCTTCAATGCGTTGACAATGCGATGCATGGTACATAACAGCCTCGGGCGTGGGAGGTCACGTGTTTCCTGGCAATCTCGTACCAGTATTCAGCACATAATTCTTAACATAACAACGTGTATCCTGGCAATCTCGCATCAGTACTCAACACAACATTCTTCACATAACAACGCGTTTCCTGGCAATCTCGCACCAGTATTCAGCACACAATTCTTCACATAAAAACGTGTATCCTGGTAGTCTCGCACCAGTACTCAACACAACATTCTTCACATAACAACGTGTTTCCTGGCAATCTCGTACCAGTACTCAACACAACATTCTTCACATAACAACGTGTATCCTTGCAATCTCGTACCTGTACTCAACACGCCATTATTCACATAACAACGCGTTTCCTGGCAATCTCGCACCAGTATTCAGCACATAATTATTAACATAACAACGTGTATCCTGGCAATCTCGCACCAGTACTCAACACAACATTCTTTAAATAACAACGTGTTTCCTGCCAATCTCGCACCAGTACTAAACACGACATTCTTCACCTAACAACGCGTTTCCTGGCAATCTCGCACCAGTATTCAGCACATAATTCTTAACATAACAACGTGTATCCTGGCAATCTCGTACCAGTACTCAACACGACATTCTTCACATAACAACGTGTGCCCTGGCAATCTCGCACCAGTACTCAACTCGACATTCTTCACATATCAACCTATGTCCTGGCAATCTCGCACCAGTACTCAACACGACATTCTTCACATAACAACGTGTGCCCTGGCAATCTCGCACCAGTACTCAACACGACATTAATCACATATCAACCTATGTCCTGACAATCTCGCACCAGTACTCAACACGACATTCTTCACATAACAACGTGTGCCCTGGCAATCTCGCACCAGTACTCAACACGACATTAATCACATATCAACCTATGTCCTGACAATCTCGTACCAGTACTCAACACGACATTCTTCACATAACAACGTGTGCCCTGGCAATCTCGCACCAGTACTCAACTCGACATTCTTCACATATCAACCTATGTCCTGGCAGAGACCTAAAATAACACAGATATGCTACATGACGTAGGCAAAGAATAAAGGTCACGCGTTATCTCCCAGCGGACGAGATTCGGCAGGTGCGCACATTTTGTAAACAAATCCAGAAGTGGAAAAACCTTCTTTCGTAACTAAGTTTAACGAAGCTTTCTTTCGTAACTAGCGAAATTCTAGCCAGAAATATGCTATAAATCAACAATATTGACGAATACCGATGCAATTACGTAAGTTTTTACCATTTGTTATTGTTATAGAAAGTATATTAACTATTGTAAAATGTTAAAATATATCAGAAATCGAGTAATTTCTGAAATCGAGTCATTTCAGAAATAATTTGTCAAGGAATGTATTTTGCCAGTTTCAGAAGTGTTACGATGTTTTATTCTACCGAGATTGTAACAGGCCTTTCAGCTCTTTTCATAAAACTTTTTTAATGTTCGTCCAAATTTCTTGTTTTTAGTTTTAGAGTTTGTTAAAATGATTTCCCCATACATTAGTAATACCATGAAAAGTGTATCCCGGTTAAGAAATGACATATTAGGATGGAGAAGTTGCAGCACTGTTTGCTGATTCGTTAAAGCCACTCAACGCAGAATGAAACAGGTCTTTCAGCTCTTTTCATAAAACTTTTTTAATTTTGGTCCAAATGGTTTGCTTTTAGTTTTAGAGTTTGTTAAAATGATTTCCCCATACATTAATAATACCATGACATATATGTATCCAGTGAAGAAATTACATTATCTGCTTGAAAAGTAGAGAATTTGCAGCATCATTTTCTTATTCATTAAAGTCAATCCTCCAATAGTGAAACAGATCTTTCAGCTCTTTTCATAAAACTTATTTAGTTTTGGTCAATTTGCTTACTTCGATTATTTTACTTATCACATGTTTTCAGAACAGACAACATTTAAAGAAAAAAAGTGTCATATTAAGTTAGCAATACGTCTCTGTTTGACATCTCTGTAATGACAGTAATTAAACTGAGAATTAATGTAAAGTTACATGTATGCAGAATCGAATGCGTCCCTGTTATTCAAATAGTTTAAGTGAATTACTGCCCTTTCTTAAATTGACCTAATTAGCGGTGTTTTCTTTGGATTGATCTATAACATGAGATATTTCAACTCACACTTGATCAATGCTGACAAAATTGATATATATTGATCAGGTAAGTTATATTTATAATATATTCCATTAGTTTTGTTCATGTTGCTCGATTGACTTGTGAAAAACTGTCTGAAATGTAATATTTTGGATAACCGGAAGTGATAAATCGGGTGCATGGAAATACCGGAATGGACCGAAATGGGCAGGAATGGACCGGAATGGACCGGAATGGACGTATGGAAATACCGGAATGGACTTATGAAAATACCGAAATGGACCGGAATGGACTTATAGAAATACAGGAATGGACCGGAATGGACATTGGAAATACCGAAATGGACCGGAATGGACAATGGAAATACCGGAATGGACCTGTATATTTATACAATCATTTAACATAGAGTTTATTATTTGGTTTTCAATAGTGTACCTTTAAGTACATCTGGACATGTTAATGTGTTAAGTTGGCCTGACATAAGCCGTAAAACATTAGACATTTAAAAAAATGAATGTCTAATTAGACATTAGATATATGCACATTTTCATATCTAGAAGGCAAGTTAAATATATTCAAAAACTCAAATGTCTTATTAGACATCAGACATTCAATTAAACATTCGCAAATTTTAATATCGGCAAATTAGACGTTAGACAATAGACATTAACAAAAAACACGGATGTCTAATTATACATTAGACATTAGGATTTCACATTCTTAAAGAATATCTAGAAGATAAAACAGACATTCAATTATTTCAAATTACTTAGTTAGACATTAGACATTCACAAATTAGAATATGTACAACCCAAATTCGACATAGGTCATTATACATTGAAAATAACGAATGTCGTATTGCCTAGCTAGTCATTAGACATTCGATAAGACATTAGCACATAAGAAGATCTAGAGTCCAAAATAGACATTGAACATTGTATGTTTCAAAAAAACGAATGTTTAATTGGTTAGTTAGACATTAGACTTTCTAAAGTTTCTATCAGACATTAGATTCGATATTGAAGAGACATTTGCAAAATCTAGAACCCAAATTCGTCGAATGTCATTATACATCCAAAAATCGAATGTCGAATTGCCTAGTTAGACATTAGACATTCGCAAATTACCATATCTAGAACCCAATTTCTTCGTAGGTCATTGTACATGTAAAAAACGAATGTCGAATTGCCTTGTTAGATATGAGACATTGAATAAGACATTCGCAAGTTCGAAGATCTAGAACATAAAGTAGACGTTTAACATTTTACATACAAAAAAAGAATGTCTAAATGCCTAGTTAGACATTAGACATTCACAAATAATAATAATTAGAACCTTAATTCGACGTAGGTCATTGTTCATGGAATAAACGTATGTCTATTTGTCTTGTAAGACATTCGATTAGACATTTGAGCAATCTAATAGCTAGAGCCCAACATAGACGTTTGGCACAGGACAATAACATCCAAATGTCTGATTTGCCGATTAAAACAATGAACATTCAACTGTTGTTTTAACATATGATCTTGATTAAGAGTTCTATGTCTCATGTATATGCTGAGGAAATTTCGGGTAAGTAGCTCTGCCAAAAAGGATTTTATGTGTGAAAGAAATTTCCGCGGCTACTTGCCTTGCCAATGTTCTAACCTTCTAATTTGTTAATGTCTAATTGAATGTCTAACTAGGCAATTAGACATTCGTGTTTTCAATGTACAATGACCTACGTCGAATTTGGGTTCTAGATCTTGTAATTTGTGAATTTCTAATCGAATGACTAATGTCTAACTCATCAAGTAGACATTCGTTTTTTTAACGTTCAACGTTCAATGTTCAACGTCTACTTTAGGCTCTAGATTTTCTTATTTGCGAATGTCTTATTGCATGACTAATGTTTTATTGCATGTATAATTTTGTTCAGGTGTGTATAAATTAATCATTCGGCCTTCGTGATTAATTACTATAAAACTGAACTCCAAATCGTGATATAAGAGCCGGTATATCACGCAAAATGAGATCTGTTTCCTAAATTTGCAAACGTCTTATGGAATGTATAGTGGCTTACTAGGCAATTAGACATTCGTTTTTTACATGTACAATGACATACGAAGAAATTGGGTAATTTGCGAATGTCTAACTAGGCAATTCGACATTCGTTTTTTGGATGTACAATGACATTCGACGAATTTGGTTTCTAGATTTTGCAAATGCCTCATTAATATCGAATCAAATGTCTGATAGAAAGTCTAATTTCTAACTAACCAACTAGACATTCGTTTTTTGAAACATACAATTTTCAATGTCTAATTTGGACTCTAGATTTTCTTATGTGATAATGTAATGACTTATCGAATGTCTAATGACTAAAGTTAACTAGGCAATACGACATTCGTTTTTTCTATGTATAATGACCTATGTCGAATTTGGGTTGTACATATTCTAAATGTGAATGTCTTATTGAATGTCTAATGTCTAACTAGGCAATTTGAAATTAGTTTTTTGAATGTTTATTTTATCTTCTAGATATTCTTTGCGAATGTTAAATTATAATGTCTAATGTCTAATTAGACATTTTTTTTTTTTTTTTTTAATGTTTAATTTGCCGTACATATATTAAAATTTGCGAGTGTTTAATTAAATGTCTGATGTCTAATAAGACATATGAATTTTTGAATATATAATAATTTTCTAACTTGCCTTCTAGATATTAAAAGTGTCTGATGTCTAATTAGACATTCATTTTTTAAATGTCTAATGTTTTAGGGCCAATTTCACAAATTAACATGCCAAGACGTACTTAAAGGCACTCATTGAACATCAAATAATAAACTCTATGTTAAATGTATAAAACAGGTCCATTCCGGTATTTCCATGCTTTTCAAATAGGTCCATTCCGGTATTTCCATTGTCCATTCCGGTCCATTCCTGTAATAGGTCCATTCCGGTATTTCCATGCACCCTGATAAATCGAGTAAATAGTGATGACCTTTGTGAATATTTTGGTGTGAAAACAAGTTTTGTAATCATGTAGCACGTTGAACAAACAGTTATCATGGTGTGTAGCAAATCTTCGTGTGCAAGCACAATTCCGTACGAATTAGGATCGTACAATGACATCGATTTTATTGAAGAAATAGAGGTCGTGAATTGCATGTATTTCGGTAATGTACAAAATCCGGATAGTGTCAGACGAAGATATAAGCCCTGTACTTTCGGATACAGATGATTATTATCCAGTTGAAGGGGACTGTGCTTCTGAACAAAATGTTTGTGTTCAGATGTTGGTTTGGACTCTGAAGAAATTAAACAGAGAGATTTTCAGATACATGGATGAGGCTGTACACAGTATCACAGAAAGGCTTGTACTTGTAGTACAGTTGTTATCTGGAAAGTCTTGCTTTCCTATTGACTTTCTTGTATTGAAAAAAACAAGGAAGAACTTGACATGATTATAAAATTTCAACTGTTCAATCAGAGACACAGCGGTTCATTAACAGTTGGTAATAAAAGAAAAAGAAAAGAAAGAGAAAAGCCTCGTCAGACTTATTATGTTGCTGGAAATATTGTTTGACGAAGTGTGTGTGTTTTGCATTAATTTGCACATGGTATTAATAGAAAAACTGTTGATAGAATTGCCAGATCTCTAGATCAGAATGGCTTAGAACCACGTGTCCATGGAAATGATCATAAAAAACTAAAACATTCACTTTTTTGGATGATGTTGAATATTTAACAAAAATTCTAATCAACTATGGTAGTTTACCTTTACCAGGAAGGACACCAAATCATAATGAAAAATACAATCTCCTACCCTCCGACAAAAACAAATCAGACATATACTGTCTTTATTTTAATGCTGCTGATCATGAAAACAAAAGGAAAGTTAGTTAATTCTTCTACATTTAGAAGAATATGGCGTGATCAGTGCCCATATCCATTGTTTATGAAACCAGCTACTGATCTGTGTTTTCTTTAAAATGCCAAAAGCATGTCCATATCCTGTAAAAATCTGGAAATTTAGAGGAGGAAGAACAAATTCAAAACTACCAAGAACACATATCAAAAGTTAAATGTCAGAGGGACCATTATAGGTATACTATCGGTGTGAAAATACTAAAAATGCATTTGATCTGCTGCCAGAAGAGAGAAAAATTAGAGGTATAACATGTCACACAATTTCATTCTCATTAATATTATCATAAATGCTGACCTGGAATCACTCCCTCTTGATTTTCTGTCATGAATTCTAGTGATATTTTAAAAGTTGTCAACTGCAGTAAAATGTCAAAATGAAAAGAAACACAATCACAATATCTAATAATATATTATTAGTTATTGGGTTTGTTACTGACCCACTACGGAAATATAGGGGGTCTGTAGGATTAATAGGGGGCGAGGCGATAGCCGAGTGAAATAAATATAAATGAACACCCTGATGTCACTATTAAAACTGTTACCACCTTCTTGATGTAGTGGTTATAAGGTCCAGTCCCTCTTGAGAACTGCACACCATAATGTATATCATCAGTGAGATGAAGATAACAGTGAACCTTCACTTTGTAGATTAATTATCCAATTTTCCACATACAGACACTCACTGATGCCTCTGCATCAGATAACTTTTGAAAAAATTGATGCACAAGGAGAAAATGCACATTATGAAAATTTTTCCTTTTAACTCGCAGAAGTTATTAATTACTTTTTTTAGAGTCTTACTGAGAGATTTCATATGTTTTACTTATTGTTTTACAAGTCATCTGCTGCAAATCTGTCTTATGTGGGTAAAGTTTTTGAAATATGGACTAAAAAATTCTTCTTTTTCAGGATAAAGTTCTGGAGAGTTCGATATAAAGCTGCTTTGATTATGCACAGCAGGTATTTAACCACCATCAGGCACAACAAGTTGGTCCTCTATATTTCAAGACTCCACGCAAATGTCAGTGTTTTGGAGTATGTTGTGAATCTTCAGGTAATACTAATAGGAATATATATCAAACAGTTCACTAAAACAGTTTACTAGTTAATACTAGTGTAACAACCCTTTTTCTTTATTTACAAATTATTTTTCAGAAAATTAATTTTAAGAAGAGAAATTCATTATGAATAGTTTATACTTTTAACTTTGTTCTACCAGGCCCTTAGTTGTTGTTTCATTTGTCAATATTTTTCTTTACATATCCTTTCAAAAAAGTGTAATGATAGCATATCTATTACGAAAAGTCCCTGCAAATGTATATTATAAAAAATTTAATATGCTCAATAAATTTTACATTAATTACAGGTACTCAAATTTTCTATCTAGTTGATGAAAAATTCCACACTGTGGGTAAAGGTGTTAACAGTGTCACCTCACTGCTCCATCACCATTTTGAGAACCAAGGATATGGGGAAAAACATGCTGTCATGCATAATGATATGGACAACTGTTCTGGCCAAAACAAAATCAATACTGTGATTTGGTAAGCATTAATTGTCTTCAGCTATTTATCTTGAAATTCATTCTTGAAGCTATTGTTTCTTGTCCACTAAATTTTTTTTTTTTCTACTATTTATAAACAAATTAGTATTATTATAATGGAATAAACTTTTCAGAATCATCAGATAATTGTTAACAATACTTAATGAAATATTGGTGTATTAACTACAATCATAGTGTCTTTTGAGTATGAAAACAATACTTGGTTAGCCCTTTCCCCCATGGAGAAGCATTCTGACACATCTGCAGCAGATGCCGTTTGAAAAACATTTTGGCAAAAAAAAGTAATTGCTCAGAATGAGCAATTTCTCCTTTAGCCACAATGTTTTCAGCTCTATTAATTAAACCCTTGTCTGTTGAGATTTTTCATTCATGCCTTTGCGAATACATTTTTAAAGTTGTCTGCTGCAGATTTATCAGGGCTCACGCTGTCGTTCGCCATTTGAGCCATTGGCTCAAAGTGGCTCAGACAAATACGGCATTGGCCCAAGTCCCGTTTAAGCCCTTTTTCCCTATCAAATTTCCAAAAATTCCCAACGAGAAATATCTTTTACCTGTATAGCTATAAAAATCCTACATTCATCACGTGTCGGTTTAAAAAATCAAAAGTCACTGACTGCGGACACAATCTACCACGGGTAGACTTCCAACTCGATGGTTGTATGCAAACGGTTGTAATTTCATCTGGAACACGTTGTAGTTACAACCGTCTTGCATAAATTATAGTAGGTGGGAAAGAGTTTAACATTATTATTACCTACTATGAATCAAAGTATTTGATTGGACGAGAAGCAGTCACGTGTGATTCAATAAAAAATGACTATTTGACTCCTTTTCGCTTTTATTCTAAAATTCAGGTCGAATAGTCCATTTTCGAGTCAATAGTTCATCTGTTATGACGTTATTGTTTGAAATGACGTAATGCACGTGCATAACCAACATTTTAAGGCGCATGTCATGTAACAGTATACTGCATTCTTTCTGCATTTACAATAATAATCCTGTGTTTATGTTAGAATCTACATTTATGTTACATACATTTACCCAATTAAAATTATGACAGCAATGTTATATATAAACTACTTAAATTATGCGTTTTTCATGAAGATATATAATAAAACAGCTATTTACTCCCTTTGAGTTCAATGGTGAAAAACTATTCTTCCTCGCAAATGACTATTGACCCGAAATAGAGAACTATTGACCGAGACGAAGTCGAGGTCAATAGTCATTCACTTGGAAGAATAGTTTTTCACTATTGACCTCAAGAGGAGTAAATAGCTGTATACTATTAATATTATATTTCAAAATCCAATTTCAGCTATGGACTATGGCGCACAATGACTGGAAGGCATGACACCATTGAGTTTAGTGTGATGGAAGCGGGTCATACCAAATTCAGCCTGGATTGGCATTTTGGTTTATGGAAGGTATGTTCATAATCATAAATAAAGATAGATGAATAAGACAAAATATATATCTTGCTTTTCCTAATTCTGAAGTAGCTTTTATTCGGCATCCAATATAGGAGGTCGAGAGGTGCTGTATATCTACTTGTATATATATAATAATATATATATCAATTTTATTAAAATCATAGTTTTGAAAAAAACTTCCACTAACAAATGTTTTAAGGATATAAAATTCATTTATCCTAAACCAATACCATTACTTCTTTTAAAGGTCAGTGAGCCAACTTCATGGTCCCATGTTAGGTGGTAGCATGCTATAACATTTTACCTCACATAATTTTTAAAGAAGTTCATACTTTGAAAACAGTATTCTGATTGTAACACCTAAATAATTGGAATCATAGGTCAAATGTAGAATTGAAAGCATTGCACCTAATGTAGGAGTTTCTCCTCTTTACACATTGTTGTCAAAAACCTTGGTTTGAAATAAACTGTTCTTGTTGTTATGAAAATTGAAGTTGTCTTGTCAAAATGATATATTCCAGGTTCGCTGGAGAAATTCTAATGCCAACTCACTTGAAGATATTGCTGGGACTGTCCGAAATTCATCATGGAATGGTCATAACATCCCACATCTTGTTCTTCAACTGGTCTCCGTACATGTATGAGAGAGTTTTTCAAGCCATTACCTAAGTTACTGTCATACCATCACTTCAGGTTTGATAAAAAATACTATTTTTCAAAATTTGTTATTCATATCAATTGAAGACTTTGCCTCTTTTATAAGTTGTTTGTAATGATATTTGAACTATTGATTGAGCTTCTTTTTTATACCCCCGACAAGCAAAGTTAAGAGGGGATATATTGGAGTCACCCTGTGTTTGTTTGGTCGGTTGGTTGATCCATTGCGATCTTCCTTGTCCAGAGAATAACTGAATATATAATAGATGGAATCTAAGAAAACTTCATACCATTGTAGAGCACAATGAGAGGAAGTGCAGTGTACAAGAACCATAACTTTATAATAGCTTATTACAGAGTTATTGCCCTTTGTTACTTTTTGTTGAGCATAGAATTTCTTCAAAACTACTGAATGGAATTTAATCAAACTTCATACTATGACACATCACATTAAGAGGAAGTGCAGTGTACAAGAACCATAACTCTATTTTAGCTTATTACAGAGTTCGCAGGATAAGTCAGTAGCGGGTGTGACCACCAGCAGTATTCACCACAGCTAAACATCTTCTTCGCAATCCGCCAGCGTCCGAGACAGCCTGGAAACCTACATCAACTAACCAATGCGATTATCCAGAAATGGCGTAACATTCCCATTAACTGTGTGCGTCGCTTGAT
Organism: Serripes groenlandicus; assembly: GCA_031761405.1. Taxonomy (NCBI): domain Eukaryota; kingdom Metazoa; phylum Mollusca; class Bivalvia; order Cardiida; family Cardiidae; genus Serripes; species Serripes groenlandicus. The sequence goes on from JASEVX010000002.1 coordinate 122,233,963, forward strand.
TGTATCAATGCGAAGAATATGTGAATGTTCACACCCGCTACTGACTTATCCTGCGAATTTTAAAAATGCACCCTTAAATCAATTAATGCATTTTATTGTAATGTACTGTGGTATTTTGTTAAGTTTTTGTTTTCATTCTGTTACAAGATAGTTATGTGATACTCTTGTCAAATTGCAGTGTATTTGGTATAATATTAAATGAAATATTGATACATATGGGTGTTGGAAGTTTTGTCTAGTATAGAATAACTTTCATCGCACTTTCTTACTATTTCTTGTCCGGAGATTATCTTTTAAACTACAAGATGGAATTTAAGGTGGGGTTTCTTAATATTCCACTACCTTTCCTATCAGGGCGACATTCGGGGGTATTAATCACATTCAGTGATATTTATAGTTTTAATGAGTATAATGACTTTGTATTTTATATATAGTATCAAAGCTGTAGATCATTTCAAGTTTTTAAAAGCTTCAGATAAAAAATCCTAAGTTGTTAGTATTCAAAATAATCGACTCAGTGAGACGATTCTTGTGATTCTTGTGAGTACGACAACATTGGGTAAAAAGGAATAATATGATAGATATTGTGATAATAATCTTATCAAGGACTCTGCAATATGCTGCGCACTTTTCAATTTGCCTATATACGAAAGTAATTTTTGTTATTTTTAGCTTGACTTTTGAAAAAAAAACGAGAGCTATTGTCATGACCATGGCGTCGCCGTCGGCGTGGTCGTCCGGTTAAGGTTTTTTGTTTAGCTCATTATTTTTTTAGCTCACCTAAGCACGAAGGGCAAGGTGAGCTTTTGTGATCACTCACCGTCCGGCATAATTCATCGTCGTCGTCGTTGTCTGTTGACAATTTCCTACAAATGACTTTTACTACTAAACCAATTGACAGATTTCAAAATAACTTCAAAGGAATGGTCCTTAGGTGGTCCTCTTTCAAAGTTGTTCAAAGAATTTAATTCCTCGTAGAACTTTGGTTGCTGTGGCATCAGAAAAGGGGGAAATTGCCAAATCTTAAAAAATCTTTTGTCCAAAAGTACTGGCCCCCGATTTGAAAATTATTTAGCACAAATGTTCCTTGGGGTCCACTTTACCAAGATTGTTCAAATATTTCCGATCCGTTGAAAAACATGGCCGCCAGGGGGTGGAGCTTGTTTTCCTTATATGTGCATTGTTAAAACTTTAAAAATCTTCTTGTCTAAAAGTACAGGCCTGATTTAAAAATTATTTTGCACAAATGTTCCTTGGGGCACCCTTTACCAAGATTGTTCAAATATTTCCAATCCGTTGAAAAACATGGCCGCCAGGGGGCGGAGCTTGTTTTCCTTATATGTGCATTGTTAAAACTTTAAAAATCTTTTTGTCCAAAGGTACTGGCCCGATTTGAAAATTATTTTGCAATAATGTTCCTTGGGGACCTTCTAACAATCTTCAAATTAATCCGATCCATTGAAAAACTTGGCCGCCAGGGGCGGGGCTTTTTTTCCTAATATGGGCATTTTAATATCTTTAAAAATCTTTTTGTCCAAAAGCACCTGCCTGATTTAAAAATTATTTGACACAAATGTTCCTTGGGTGACTTTCTACCAAGGATGTTCAAATAAACCCGATCCGTTGAAAAACATGGCCACCAGGGAGGGTTGCTTGTTTTCCTTATATGTATAGAGTATAAAACTTTGAAAACTATTGAAGTTCTTAATCAGGTGAGCGATATAGGGCCATCATGGCCCTCTTGTTTATTTTTTCCTCCCTATCAGTCGAGCGTCTGTGCCGTACTCTGTGCTCTTGTTATAATTTGTTTTTACTATTTGTAGGACGACATCAGCCCAACCAGGTATAATGTTTGCTAGACAGCATGCAGGAGATCAAGAGGTGGAAATGTCCGCTTTAAAGAAAGATGCTATACTTCCAGACAGACTCCCAGACATACTTCCACTTCCAGGACTGGAGCCACAACGTTTGTGGTACATATATGCGGAGATTGGACCACTAGAGTTAGAGTGCCTGTCCTAAACCATCAGTCCCAAAGCCCGCTAGCAGGTCATTGAAAATCTCTAAAGTTCAAAAATGTTGAGGAAATTTAATATGGCACTTTCTTCCTCGCTCTGCAAATTACTGCATACTGTTGTTAATATGTTTTGTTCATTTTAATCTAGTCTTTACACTAGGCATTTCATTCTGTGTCAGATTTTTTGTCTGACATTTAAAGGTGTAATATGCTGAGACCAATTCAACATGTAGCTTCAAAAATGAGTATATTGTAAATGAATAATTGCCATCATGCTTCAAAACTTGGGGTAAAGTGTACCATATGGGAAAGCAGCCAGATGTCTGGGAGGAGTGGGATATAGAGTACTGGACATAGAAACCAGGAAGCACGTCTTGTATAGATAAGCTGGCTAAAATAATATCTCAGAAATACTGTTAAAATTGCTTTAACCCTTTCCCAGATACAACAAATCTGCAGTAGATTTTGTAAGAATGTAGGCAAATACACGAAAAAGCTCTTTAAATGTATGTATAATTAAAGAAAAGAGTTGAGAACATCGTTTTGTGCAATTTCTATTTTTGTCACTGCATGTGGGAAAGAAATTATTTAGAGAAAGAATACATTGTATCATGTTTTCAACTGATTTTGAACAAATTATATGTATATATAAATATATATATAAATTATTATTGGAATGTTAAACATTTTTAAGTGTCTAATGATTGCAAATAAGGTTGTGAGCCTTAACCCTTTTCCCTCACTGTCATACAACAGAGTTGAGAAACATAGTGACAAAAGGAGAAATTGCTCGTTTTGAGCAATTTCTGCTTTTTGTCACGGTGTTTTCAAAAGTCGTCTGTATGTGGGAAATAAATAATTTGGAGAAAGAATACATTGTAAATGTTAATTTTTCAACTGATTTTGAACAATATTTATATATATGTATAAATTCAAATATTCATACAATGAATATTTCCCACATACAACAAATCTGCAGTAGATGACTTTAAAAAACATACCCGAAAAAATTTGGAAACAACCTTTAAATGAAAGTACAATAATTGAATAGAGTTGAAAACATGGTGACAAACAGAGAAATTGCTCTTTTGTTGCCTTGTTCTCAAGAATCCGACTGCTGCAGAGGCGTCAGAAAGCATCTATATGAGGGAACGTGTTAAAAGTTAGGTTCATTTAATTTAACTGTGTCGGTTAAAATATTTAAAACACATTTTTCACTCTATAATGGTATTTAATCTTTTTAGTGTGTCTTACTAACCCTTTTCAACATACAACATATTTTGCAGAAGCCTACATTATGACATACTTATGAGTCTATTTTTTTTTTTCTTTTGACTTTTCAAGTATTGATTCATTATATTATATGTTCTTTCACATGTTCATCTGGAAAAAAAAATGGGATGTTTAAAGAATAAATCATTAAATGTAAATTTATGAAATATTTGAGTTTTAGTCACTATTTAAAAAGATATTAATTTAATGAAAACAAGGTCTTACAGGTCCAAAATCACTTTTTAACTCGCCTATTCAAAGAAATAGGGGAGCTTATATAGTCATCCCGGTGTTGGTGTTGCCAGCTTGGTCAAACCTTTGCTTTAAGGCCTTTTCTCAGACACTGTGTATATTGTTCCTTTGAAACTTCACACACTTATTCAGGGTCATTAGTTGACCGTGTATGTCAAGTCCCATAAGTCTGGAATGGATTATGACTGAATTGTGCCCTTTCTTGGACTTAGAAATTTGGTCAAACCTTTGCTTGCAAGACCTTTTCTCAGTAACTGTGTAAGCTGTTGCTTTGAAACTTCACACACTTATTCAGGGTCATTATATGACCCTGTATGTCAAGTCCCAAAACTCTGGAATATTGAAAAGGTGTATTATCTTGCAATAGGCGATACCTAATGCTGTAACTGTTCTGAAGTAGGCCCTGATAGGCAAGCTATATTTTCCTCCGACAACTCTTGTTTTTGATTGTAGACATTTTGTTTACCATAAAAAATATGCATAGCTCAATTTCAACCAGATACCGCATTTGGGCGAATTTTGTCAGGACAAGTCACAGTTATGCCCTGATGTTGTCAAAGTTATATCTTGCCGATTTGAAGCAGACAACTTTGAAAAAATCTAGGCAAACTTTTGAACGTTTCTAAAAGTATCATAAACTGACCAGAGATGAAAACATTTCTGACAAAAGGAGAAATTGCTTGTTTAAAGACATTTCTCGTCTTGCCACAATGATTTCAAATTTCATCTGCTGCAGAGACATCAGAATGCGCCGGTATGGCGAAAACCTGAAAAAATCTCCATAAAAGATAGCTTAACTTAATTGTTGAAAGGGTTAAGGTTACATATCTGTTGGTCATTGTGCTAGTATTGTTTTGAGATATCATGAACAAAACCTGTCAAGGCATAAAGAAGTTTTATTTTTTTATAAAATACTATTACAACCCCATCAGACAGAAATAATAGTTTAAATGATCTGCAGCAGACAACTTTGAAAGCTTCTACAAGTATCATAAACTGACCAAATATGAAAACATTTGTGACAAAAGGAGAAATTGATTGTTTGAAGTCATTTCTTGTCTTGCCACAATGATTTCAATTTTCACCTGCTGCAGAGGCAACAGGATGCGCCTGTATGGCGAAAATCTGAAAAATCTCCATAAAAGATAGTTTAATTTTTAAATGGTGTTGAAAATGCTCATCTCACATACAGGATCAATTTTAGGCATCTGCTGCAAATTACCTTTGAAAACTTTGAAAATAAAGAAATTGCTCAGTCTCCTTTTCCAAATTGTTCCTTATAGTCTTTGATCAGATTATACTATAACCTTAATACTTTAATTAGCAATTCTCAGACACCTCTGAAACAGACAATTTGGGAACATTATGGCAAAAAGAGAAATTACCAATGCTGAGCAACTTCTCCATTCGCCACAATGTTTCAACTTTATTCAATAATTAACCTTCCATTTATAGGGATTTTCAATATTATTTGCTACATGTTTTCAAAGTTGTCTGGGTTGGTTGTTTGTTGGAAAGGGTTAACAAAAATCAGTCATTTGTGCAGATTTGTTGTATGGGGTAATGGGTTCATTACAAATAAATAATTGGAAATTTCCCGCATATTATTGCATTTTGAAGCATCTTCATTAAAACATTATTGCAAAATAACAAAAGTGCTTCTAATGAGTAAGTTCTCCTTTTGCCACAATGCTTTTAAGTTCATAGATGTATATTTTCCTATATTTTCATCTTTATTTAAGAGATTATAAGAGATTTTTCTCATGCTGTTTTCAAAGTAGTCCGCTGCATTAGTATGAAGGGTCAATAGAACTGTATCACACTTATAGAGTTATAATGTCAGGTAATGGGAATGTTTTTAAATGGTATCTGTCTTTTAACCCATGTACATACATACAACAGGTCTTCAGCAGACAGCAGACCACTTTGAAAGTGTCAAAACAATATTGTATGAAAGGGTTAGTTAGAACAGCATTTTACACCTCTTTTAACCCTTTCCCCCATACGACAATTCTACAGAAGACTAATGTTTGTCAAAAAATGGAAAATCTCTATAATTGAATGGATAACCTTAAAAGTGGAAAACATTGTGGCAAAGGAGTAATTGCTCGTTTTGAGCAATTTCTTCTTTTGTCACTATGTATTCAAAAAGCTGTCTGCTGCAGAGGCATCATAAAGCGTCTATATGAGGGAAAGGGTTACAGTAAGCTTATCCTTACATAAATGCATCATTTGTTGAGCTATTCTCACAAACAAGTATTTGTCCCAAATATTCTTCGTAGAAAATAAATTATTTTGGCACAAAAGTTCTTGAGTGTTGAAATGATTCCGACATGACGAAAAACAAACCTCTACCAAGATCATGATCAAATCATTTCAATCAATTATTTCAATCAGTAAATAACATATATATTTTAACACAATAATATGATTATATGCCAGAGTAAACCCTGAATAATATTAACCCTTTCCCCCATAAAGATGCTTTCTGACGCCTCTGCAGTAGATGGTATTTCGAAATTATTGCGACAAAAGAAGAAATTTATCAAAAAGTCAATTTCTCCTTTTGTCACTATTTTTGCAACTATTCAATTATTATACTTTCAATCAAAGGGATTTCCAAAATTTGTTCAGAACTGACAGACTGATTTCTACAATTTTTGCAACAATCTTCTTTATTACCTTCAAACAATACATCTTCAAAACCAAAATATTGAACTAAATATAGGCGCAGACATGTATCATTGTTTCTACAGTACTTAACCATTTCTGTTGTCATTCCTTTCCGGTTTGATGCCAAGTCACTGTTATTGAAAAACATGACTGCCGTTGCCTGCTGTCCAACTCGGCCTGCTCTACCTACTTCCTGCAAGTAATTATCTTAACTCACAGGAGGTCGCATATGCAGAACCTTTTCAACTGAAGGGGCATTAAGTCCCATTCCCAATGCGACAGTAGCCAGAATAAGGCATGTGGTTGGATTTTTTCTGGAGACAGCACTTATGATGTATTTTTTCATGTCCGATGTATAGTCTGTGTGAAATTGCGCAAACACTCTATTTTCAGGAATTTCTTCCTTCCCATTGTATTGTAAGTTTTTTAAAGTCTTTGATAAATACTGGTAACAGTATCCCAGGGCTTCTAAATTCTCCATGTACGCAATTGTTAATGGAAACTTGTCCAGTTCATTTTTTAATTGTTCGGCTAAAGGAATCGTATCTTTCTAATTTCCTAATATTGGGAGGTCTAACCACTATATCAATATATATGTTGGGTCTGTCAGGGTTGACTGCAATCACTTTGTGATCCTGGTACATCAATGACTTTGCTGAATCCTCTATAGTGTTAGGCTTGGTTGTTGCTGTCATAGCTAAATGTGCTATATGTGGATGGAGACATGTCAATTCTCCAAGGCGTTGGAATTTTGGTCGAAATTCCTGTTCCCTACAAAGTTAAAATGATAATAACAACATTTTGCAATTTCTCCTTTTGCAACAATGTTTACAGTTTACACCTTCATTTACAGAGTGTTTATACATTTCTGCCTAGATGTTTTCCAAGTCTGCTGCAGATTTGATGTATCTGGGAAAGGTTAAAACCCAAGGTTCTCTTCCTTGAAATTTAAAAGGTGTTTGTATGCAGATTAATTTGAACAATCTAAGATGAAATTTGTGGCAAAAGGAGATATTGCCATATGTGAAATTGCTTATAACATGCATATTCTCCTTCTGCCACAATATTTTCAACTCTATAATAAGTATTTGTTAATTATTATATTTACTTACATTAATAGAGATATTCCATCTTCCTAAGAGATACTTTAGGAAACATTGACATTTTTTGCTAGTTCATGACGCATGCACTGTAACTTTTCATGCAAAAAAAAGGGCCATAATTTTTGTGCATTTTATATAGATAGGTTTTTCTAAGAAAGGAATGAAGATATTTTCCTCATCTTACAACTTTTTTTAATTTGGTGAACATAAAAAAATAAATAAAGGCACTATAGAGTGCAAATTATCTCATCAACATCTATTTTTGCTATTTCTATTTCAAGGGTGCAACACTCCATTTGAATTAGTTCAATCTCTCTGATTGAAGACAATTAATGAGATGTTTTGTAAATCTAACAACTGAACCATTTGGTGGTAAAACAAACAAATTTCAAGGCATTATACGCCCATTTTGTGTGATAGCCTGAATACTTATAACGAAATAATTATTATGAAAGATAGAAGATCCAGCAAAATATTTCTGAAGTAAGCTGTTTTGTATGTCTATAATTATTATTTAGGATATATGACTAACTAAAAGTAATCATTACCATTCTTGAATCATATGAACCTCATCAATCACGATTCCACATAGATGTTCCTGATACACCTTTGAACGTATAAACCTTGCAATGGCCTTACTCTGAAAGAGACACTCTGGGTGGGTGTAGATAATATTATTATGTCCATTCATCAATTCCTTCATGGTTACTTCTTTAGGGATCACAACCTTTTCTTCCATTCCTGAAATATTTTGAGTTAAAATGGTTGGATTTATTTGCTTGTCTATTTTGAAAACGTTATGTATCAAATAGCAAATATCTAAGCCAATTTTCAAGAAACAATAATTACAATTATTCAATTAGGATTGAAAGTGGTCCCTTTGATGGTAGGCATGTGAGTCAAGTTTCAAGGCAGTATCTTAAACGCTCTTAAATGTGGAATAAATGTTGAGCTCCTAAATATAGGTCTTAAATTTGCATTAACTTGTTAACTAGTATGATGATGACAAACATTTCTGGACTCTTTCTACAACCATATATAATTATATTCATCTTTCCTGAAACATGGCAAATTATATTGAGCTAAATATAAAAGGAAGAAAGAGAATTAAAGTCAGTTTACCATCAGTGCAAGTCTCTTCCATGTCATCTTCTTCCTCATAATCATATGTAGTTCCACCAGATCCAGTATAATTCACATAACATGCCATAATCCCCTTTGAGCGGAACCTAGGAACATAAAAGTTAAAAACAAAGGGTAAAACTTTAAATATTTAAAAAAAAATACCAATAAAACACCACTTGATCATGTTTTTTATCAGTCTTCAGTAAGACTATACGTAATTACAGCTTTATTTATTTGTAACTTCAATGTCAGAGTTCAAGCAGGTCTATGTTTTAAGATGTAAAACAGTGAATATGAAATCCTACTGGTATACTCTCATAATTGTTATAGTTCAATAAAAATACTGGAACCCAATGTTTAAAACTTTAAAATAAACAGTTAACTGCATTTTCCATATAAACCTAAATACAAAGTAACGGAGCACAAGGACTTTAATTTCATAAAAACAATAATTTTTATTACAATTTCAATTATCTGATTGGTAAATAAAGCAGCTGAGCCCCGGTAGCTCTGTTGATAGCGATGCTGGCTGTCAATCCAAGGATTGTGAGTTTGAGACCCAGCTCAGCCAACATTTGTTCCGACGTTTGTCAAAATTCACATGATTTGTATTTCACCATGGGCTAAGAGTTTATGTGAAAAAGCAGCCAGTTGCTCAGAAAGTATGTTGTGTGGAGAACTGGTGTGACAAAGCCATAAAACACATGAGAAGGTGACCTGGTTGCCATGATATGACTGAAAAATTGTTGAAAACGACATTGACGTTTAACCCAAAACATTCAATGATAAATAAATCGCAATTACCTGCTCTTCCATAATGGCATTTATTGGTGCAACTACAATAACTATCATGGATTTTCCAAATTTATCCTGAAAAAAATACAATAAATATTGATGGACGATTTTTTATGCCTCTGCAGAAGACGACTAAAATTGAAAGGAGAATTTTCTCCCTTTGCATAGCTGTTTTCAAAGTTGTCTGCTGCAGATTTGTTATACGTGGGAAAGGGTTAAAAAATTTATTTCAGCTAAAGTATTACTTGAATCAGGACTGTGTATTAGTTGTCCCTGTGTCAGTAGTGTGACTTGAACAGTCAAGCCCATCAGCAGGTTCGAATCCCATCAGGATGATCCATTTCATGGGAGAAGTGAAAAGGAGAGATCAGAGAGAGATGGGAGAAGTGAAAAGGAGCGATCAGATATATAGAAAGAGAGAGAGAGGAAGAGATAAGAGAGAGAGAGAGAGAGAGAAAGAGTGAGAGAGATAACAGATAGTGCAAAAAGATGAGAAAGACATGGATGGAAAAAAAAATACAGATGAGATAAAATTTAAATAAAATAAAAATGTATGAAGTTTATTTAACCACTTACTGCCATCATAAAAGGCAACATTTGAAAAATCAAGCTCTTTCCAAAACCTGTTGGCAGCACAGCAATAGTGTCTTTTCCATCAAACAATGCATGCAATACTTCTAGCTGTTCCGGTTTTGAAATCTGGTGGTAACTTCATTTCTTTAACGGCAGCTTTGACGCAAATTTCAAATTCGGACATTTTGTTTGTTTTTTCACGGTCGTTTTTCTCGAGTACAGTCGTAGTGTTCCGGAAAAACTATTTATTTGCGTATTCTTTTTCCGGCGAACAAAATGCTGTGAATTTGTAAGGATTACGGAATTACCCGAGAAGTTCCGATTGACGCTATGTATGCCGAAACCGGAAATCACGCGTAACGCGCACCTTCGAGACTTCGCCGAGTGAATTGACGAGGTTACGTCATGTAGCATATCTGTGTTATTTTAGGTCTCTGGTCCTGGCAATCTCGCACCAGTACTCAACACGACATTCTTCACATAACAACGTGTGCCCTGGCAATCTCGCACCGGTACTCAACACGACATTAATCACATAACAACCTGTGCCCTGGCAATCTCGCACCAGTACTCAACACGACATTCTTCACATAACAACCTGTGTCCTGGCAATCTCGCACCAGTACTCAACACGACATTCTTCACATAACAACGCGTTTCCTGGCAATCTCGCACCAGTATTCAGCACATAATTCTTCACATAACAACCTATGTCCTGGCAATCTAGCACCAGTACTCAACACGACATTAATCACATAACAACCTGTGCCCTGGCAATCTCGCACCAGTACTCAACACGACATTCTTCACATAACAACCTGTGTCCTGACAATCTCGCACCGGTACTCAGCAATATATTCTTCACATAACCACGTGCTTTCTGGCAATTTCGCACCAGTACTGAACACGACTTTCTTCCGATGCAAATAGTTACGCCCCAGCTTCGGCTATTTATCGCGGCTCGATTCACTTCGTATAGTATGTTACAACACCGCAGTGTGATGATATTTGAAATCAATGTTAAGAAAGGAGAACTTAGTCGTTAAACACCATTTGTTATTTCCTTCGGCGTATTCTTCTTTAATCCTGTATTGTACATGTTTCGATTAAAAGGTTTGCGTTTACAATCCGTATAGAGAGTGTGAGACCTGAGTTCGAGCTCGAGTCAGGTCATAAATTACGGGTACGACCTTTCGAGCAATTATTTGTAGAGAACACAAACGTATTGTATAGCTACAATCGACGAAATGTGGGGATGTCGGATTCATATCACTACATATGTCTTAATAGAGAGAAATATCTTAACCCTTCTACACATACTACACATCAGCATCAGACGACTTTTCAAACATTTTGGCAAAATTAAGGGAAGGTTAAATTATTGAATAAAATTGAAAATATTGTGGCAAAAGAAGAAATTGTTTATCATGTTCTCAATAGTCGAATGCTCCAGAGGCTTCAAATTCGTTTATATGCGGGAAAGTGTAAATATTGTTAGTAAAGAAAAAATAGCAAACAATTAAACGATCGAACGTTTATTTTTGTTTATTCAAAATTCTATATTTAAGTCATACTTCAATGAAAATAGCAACCTAATAGTGCGGTTCTAGTGTCAGTGAAATCAGGTTATTGTTCGTTGTCAAATTAAGTTTATAAAAATAGTTTGTATAACTGCCGACGTACACATAGAAGTGTACCCCATACATTCCACCTATCTTCCCCTGATAGCGTTGAAACAAAATTATTCTATTTCTAATGAGCCATATATGCTCATTTGTTTAGATGTTTATTGTCTCTTCTATTTGAAAAATTCTAAATATAACACATACATCGAAAAGGATCTGTGCGTATTGAGCTCTCCATATCCATCTATTGTAATCAATCATCTTAACATTTTTTCCGTTTACAACAAATCCCTATTAGACGACTTTGGAAACGTGTAGGCAATTTAAGAAAAATCTATGTTAATGAATGTACAAGAGAAAGTTGATGCAAGGCATCAATGTCGCCGGAAAAGACTGCTTTGATTTATTGTTTAACACACATGTATTCTTGACTTTCATTAGTCTAAACATACACATAATGTTTTCAAAAGGTCTAATTGCAGGATTTTTGAAATTCCTCATAGATCTACACATTTCAGGATTTCTTGTGGTCAGGATTTTGGATGTTTTGTATTTGTCAATAAAACCCCAACAAATTAATACATTTTGGGATTTAAATCTACATGCAATAAAAAGCTATTAAACCCTTTCCATGTCTGAAGCAACAATGAAAACCTTTGAACGCTTAAAACATTGAGAAAACGGTTAAATTGCTGAAGACATGAACTTCCTCCTTTTTAATAATAATTATAATAAATATTTCACAGATGTTAAAACTTATCATCATATGTTTAAAACGTAGACCACACTTGAAACAACATATCAGCTAAATTGTTTATCTAAATCGTTGATGCATACAATATATGTTTGGCGCAAGAGAAATGCCAGTTGCGAGTCCCAGTACTATTTAATAGGTGGCAAGTATGAAATTAATTGGGTGCGAAAGAGCAGATTTTCTTTATTTCTAAATCTATAGTTTATCAGAGTTTGTTCTTCTCTTAATTTGTTTCAAGCCAAATAAACATTTAATATCACATATATTTAATCATTTAAGTGTGTAATATTAGCTATCTATGATAGACTATCTGTAATAAGGTGTTTGAGCATTCTTTCGAAATGTTGACCCCGTTTCAAGATGTCAGACATCGAAGAAAGCGAATACAAAGTCAGGCAAAGCTTTAGTGCATGTTTTATTCCACTGCATTCGAGAGAAAAAGGCATTTCTATAGTATCTTTCTTTCTCCTACATTCGACCCATGCACTCGTTTCGTAAAGTTTAAGATATCAATTTGTCGTGCGACATTTTTTGTCTGCATAAACAAGTCACTTTTCTAAGTTTACATTTTACTTCCGGTTACTTCGCTTTGTTTACATTTTGGCAATATGAAACTAGGTCACGAACTGGAAAAGGCGTTTCGACGTTCACGACCGATAAACAGGCTTATATTTGAGACATATTTTCACAAAATATTTCTTATTTTTGTTTCTGTTACCAGTTTATGTTGATACTGATCTATTAAAAGGAGAATTCAACGTGATTTTCATATCGATAGTCTCTGCAAGCAGGTGCGCGTATCTAAACAAATTTGACTGTGCGACGTAAAGGTTTGTAGTTATCGCCTTTTGATTACATAGTTTATGAAAATAAAGTATCCCAGTCTAGCTAATAGGGACTGTTTTGTCTTCGTAAATAAAACATAAAAACGTAAATGCCAGTCAAAATAAAGAAACTGCACATACTTAAAACATCGGAATATTTATTTCATTTTAGATGTGTCATAACTTAGTGTTTTTAAACAAACGTAATTGTAATATGTTCAAGACATTTAAAAAAAAAAATCTAATAATAACCCCCCCTCCCATGTGATTTCCAAAAACCTATTAAAAATAGAAGTCGCGGGCTTCTGCCCGGCGACTAATAAGTTTAAAAGCAAATGAGTTGAAAAGTCGTCTGCTTCAAATGTTTCAGAATAAGTCGGTAAGTAGGAGTGTTTAATTTAACATATTTTAAACGTTTATGATATAAGCTTCAAGGGTCCCATCCTTTAAAAGGTGGCCGCGCCATCGAAAGCTTGCTACCAAATACTACTCTAGATTACATGCATTTTATTACAATACAATAATTAAAGTACTGAAAGTACTGAAAGTAGAATTGCAATACAATAAAAAGCATGCTATCCAGTGTATGATATGGTAGAAAGCTTTCGATGACGCTTTTTATTGTATTGCTTAAATCAAACAGCTGAACTAGGGTCTACCGTGTGATGGATAGTGTTAGTATCACCAATAACCTAGCTTTTGGGGATCTGCGTCGTACGAAAACAAGCCCCGAAACTATAACATTCTGAAAAAGTTCTCGGTGTCCAGAAATGAACTTTATGCTGCAAACTTTTTTTTCTGATTCGTCAATTTAGAGAATGATTTTGATTCTAAGTAACCATATACTTTAACACATATTCAGAGTACAGACTAAACATTTTATTTAACACCAAATTTGAATGTGTTCTATGTTACAGATGGCCCCGGCCTAGGTATTAGCACATCCGATTTGAGTATGGGAGAAGGAAGAACCAGTTCAATTGTTCAGTTTGACAAACACAAAGTTCACGTGTTGTTCACTTGGGAAAGATTTACCAACACTCATTCTCCTGAAGTCATGAAATAAACAGAATATCTTGCCGTTCTCGGTGTGATATCATATTTTATTGGAACCAAACAAAAATACATTTCATATTTTCATATGAAATATGTGAATTGTAACTCTTGAAATGTTACAACATACAACATAATTGCAACAGATGACTTTAAAACACCTAATAAAACGTATGGAACCATCGCTATAAACTAAAGCATTATTTTTGATGTAGGTGAAAACATTGCGGCAAAGGAGTAATTAGTAATTACTCATCTTGAGCATTGAAGCCTTTAACCGCAATGTTTTCTACAGGAAATGCATCAACATGTGAACGCATGTGGGAAATCGTTAAGTTAGTGAGAGTAAATTGCGATATCAACTCGAAGCAATGTCCTATAGGTTGTAATTCAAACAACAATCACATTTACTCTAAAACCGATCATTTTGGGGTTTACAAATTAACACTTGCATACATGCAGCAGACGACCTATATAACAGAATGTGGGAAAATGAGAAATAGTGGAATATTAGCAATTTCTCCTGTTGTCAAAATGTTTCCAATTCTATTCAATAAATACATTTTCAAACCGTTGATGGTGCATGGAAGAAAAGAGAACTCCTATAGTTCTTCAGGCATTTTTTGTTGTTATTTGTATCGTATGTCTGTATCGGTCTTTGTTTAATTGGGAATTTCAAAAAAATTACAATTATCAAATCACCGTTGTCATTTGCACATCGGTCTGTGAATGTTGTTGCTGTTGATGATCATGATTTGCATTTACCAATACATACAATAAACCGACGTCTTCCCTTTCCTTCTTAGTAATTTTAAACATGTGTTATCAGAAAAATAAAATCGATCTGAATGAAACTAAAGCACACCTCAGTACATGTACATATATTCATTCACAAATCTACTCAATACCGGAACACAATTAATAGTTCCTTTGGATGGAACCAACCGCACAACATTCTTCCATCTTTACAGTCTGATCTGAACTCAGAGGCCTCCAGAAAGCTTAATAGTTGTTATGTATTAAAGACTCCGATGAGATCGTACAGGCAAACCATTGTAATAGAGTGATCAAAATGTAGTCATGTGTTTGTATCAAGAAGTACTTATACTGCGCTGCCTTATTTGGCGCCAATGCAATCCAGCTGATAAAAATCGTACCGACCAGAGCTCGAACTCAGGACCCTGTGACACAAAGAGGTACCATACATATTAATATAAAAATACTCGCGTTGTGTTTATACATCTTTATTTTCTATAAACGATATTATTTAATTACACCAGATTATATACGTGTTTTATCCATCTCAGTCACTCAGTCATAAGCCTTATAGCAAATGAACCCTCCATCAGGCGCCTCTCCCGGGCAACCAGCCCGAACAAGACTCCCAATCTCTATCTCTCTTTTTCAAGTCGGTTATATCAAAAAGCCCTCCAGTTATAATCTCCCCCTCGCTGTTTGAGAGTAGAGGCTTATATATCTGGCTTCTCACCATGGTAACATTGTGACGTAAGGAAAGCATCTGTGTGGTAATACTTGAAAGCCCGTATGGTGAAATGTCATATTTTAACAAATCAACATTTGCTTAAATTAAAAAAGTAATGCGAATATTTATAGTCCCATACGTTGGAATCATATAACTTTTCAAAACACCATTGGCTTACAGGCCTGCTGTCTGTGGCAGGTAGACATTTTGTTACAACCCTTGTCCCGGGGGCGCAAGTGTACCACGTCGCTGTAAGTGCTAGCTCTGTAATAATGTTTTTCTCAGGAACTTGCATGTATAATTCTTCTAACCACCAACGGACAACGATACATTTGTTACGACTGTGTGTTTGTATGCACAGGTTTATCAGAGCCTCCACTGCACTCAGATGAAATAAGACTCGAATGCCGATGTATTTGAATATGTACGTGCATGTGTGTTAGTCCGTCGTTTAATATGTTAAGAAATAACGATAGTGACTAAATTCCTTTCCCATATACAACAAATCTACAGCAAAATAATATTTAATCAATAATATGGATACTCTGAAAACGCACGAACAATTATAAAATAAAGCTGAAAACATTGTGGTAAAGGGAGATATAGCTGTTTTTGAGCAATTTTTCCTTGTGTCACATTTTTTCAAACGTCGTCTGCTGCAGAGACGTCCGAATGCGTCTGTATGTTGAAAAGGGTTAACTATGGAACGCCTTTGCTGCCTCATTATACAATATGTGTTTGTATTCTGTGTAATATTTACACGATCATGCCATACTCCTTTATGCTATGTACACTGGCTAATGTGTTGGGTGCATACTCCGTTCCGTTATGTGAAGAAGAGACTGTGCAGTATTGACAAATGAAAGGATGAACATTGCAGAACGTGTGTGAAAAATGATGCTTATGAAAGAAGTATTCATTTTGGATAATATCTCCTTTTTGACATACACGTCAAATTGCATTTCTATCTGGAAGATATTGAACTGAAGTATCAACATATTCATATAAAATATTGATCCACATATATATATATATATATATATATATATATATGTATATGTGCATTTATGTCGATATGTAGGGCATGGATAAATGGAATAGTACACAGGACAGGGAAGACGAGAGAGACAACCGACATTGCATATTTGTCATTGAAGTTTATATGAAGATTTGCAAGGGGGCTTTGAACGCGATTTGATTTACACTAAAGTTAATTAGTACTTTTGTGAGAACGGTATGGTATGGCAAAATATGCGAATGGGCCCTGGTGTTTTTCTTGAATATAGTGATCTAAGCCAAACCAATGGTATGGTTGGATAGAGGAGAGTTTGGTCTAACATCAAATGCCAAAATAACCTAGGATCAGGCTACCCTTAAACGTTTGCGAGGCGGAACAAAAGTGGAATACGCACATTTGCGATCCATTTGGGTATCACACTGGTGTACTTTCTCCTAAATGAATGTTTATATATATATATTAGTTGAATCTCTTTAGGGCCATAGTACTGAACACACTGTGACAAAGGGAGCAATTGCCCGCCCTGCTTTTAGAGGTCGTTTTATTTGTATCGTTGGGTGTTTTAGGCCGTTTTCAACATCATTCCAACATACCAACCCGTCAGTTCACACACTCGTGATCCCTGGGTGAATAATCCCAGCTATGCAATAGACCTGAACACATTGTGGCAAAAGAAGCAATTGCCCGTTATGCTTTAAAATGTCGGTTTGTTTGCATGGTAGGGGTTTTGATCTTGGAAGCGAGTTGTTGCATGACTAAATAAGTGTCGAAAGGGGCATAACATATATGCATGTGGGAAAGGGTTTGTATGAGTTCACTAGTCTTCGCACCTCTGCAGGCCAAATCCCTTTCGGCGGTACATTGAACGATTTTCCCATAACCCCGTTCCCACATCCATAAGCTCCCTATAAATGAACTATCGAAAACATTATGATAAAAACAGCCATTGCTCATCATGTTTTAAAAGGTCGTTTAGCTTGCATTGTTGGGGTTTTAGGCCGTTTGCAACAGCATGTATGCCCAATCTCCATCACAGTTCACATACTCATGTTTTCTGGGTGATTCTAGGCAATAGGACTGAAAACGGAGTGGTAAGAGGAGCCATTGCTCGTCATGTTTTCACAGGTCGTTCTGATTGCGTTGTTGGTTTTTTTAGGCCGTTTTCAACAGCATTTATGTTAAATACCCCTCACTGCTCACACACACATGCTTCCTGGGTGAATCAACCCATCTACGCGATAGGACTGAAAACAGTGTGGTATAGAGAACCATTGCTCATCATGTTTTCAAAGGTCGTTTTCAGTGCACTGTACGGTGTTTTAGTCCGTTTTCAACAGCATTTATGTCCAATCACCCCGACAGTTCACATACTCGTGCGTCCTGGACGAATCAAGCCAACTCTGCAGTAGGGATGAAAACAGAGTGGTAAGAGGAGCCATTGCTCTTCATGTTTTCGAAAGGTCAATGTGATTGCATTGTTGGGGTTTACAGGCCGTTTTCAACAGCACTTATGTCTAATCACCCTCACAGTTTACAAACTCATGGGACCTGGGTGAGTCAACCCAGCTATGCGTTTGGACGACTGAAAACAGTGTGGAAAGAGGAGCCAGTGCTAATCATGATTTCAAAGGTCGTTTCTTTGTATTGTTGGGTGTTTCACGCCGTTTTCAACATTACATATGTCAAATCACCCGCACTGTTCACATACTCGTGCGTCCTGGGTGATTCAACTCAGCTACTCAATAGTACTGAACACACTGTGACAAAGGGAGCAATTGCCCGCCCTGCTTTTAGGGGTCGTTTTATTTGTATCGTTGGGTGTTTTAGGCCGTTTTCAACATCATTCCAGTCACACCAACCCGTCAGGTCACACACTCGTGATCCCTGGATGAATAATCCCAGCTATGCAATAGACCTGAACACATTGTGGCAAAAGAAGCAATTGCCCGTTATGCTTTAAAATGTCGGTTTGTTTGCATGGTTGGGGTTTTGATCTTGGAAGCGAGTTGTTGCATGACTAAATAAGTGTCGAAAGGGGCATAAAATATATGCATGTGGGAAAGGGTTTGTATGAGTTCACTAGTCTTCGCACCTCTGCAGGCCAAATCACTTTCGGCGGTACAGTGAACGATTTTCCCATAACCCCGTTCCCACATCCATAAGCTCCCTATAAATGAACTATCGAAAACATTGTGATAAAAACAGCCATTGCTCATCATGTTTTAAAAGGTCGTTTAGCTTGCATTGTTGGGGTTTTAGGCCGTTTGCAACAGCATGTATGCCCAATCGCCATCATAGTTCACATACTCATGTTTTCTGGGTGATTCTAGGCAATAGGACTGAAAACGGAGTGGTAAGAGGAGCCATTGCTCGTCATGTTTTCACAGGTCGTTCTGATTGCGTTGTTGGGTTTTTTAGGCCGTTTTCAACAGCATTTATGTTAAATACCCCTCACTGCTCACACACACATGCTTCCTGGGTGAATCAACCCATCTACGCGATAGGACTGAAAACAGTGTGGTATAGAGAACCATTGCTCATCATGTTTGCAAAGGTCGTTTTCAGTGCACTGTACGGTGTTTTAGTCCGTTTTCAACAGCATTTATGTCCAATCACCCCGACAGTTCACACACTCGTGCGTCCTGGACGAATCAAGCCAACTCTGCAGGAGGGCTGAAAACAGAGTGGTAAGAGGATCCATTGCTCTTCATGTTTTCGAAAGGTCAATGTGATTGCATTGTTGGGTTTTTGGGCCGTTTTCAACAGCACTTATGTCCAATCACCCTCACAGTTTACAAACTCATGGGACCTGGGTGAGTCAACCCAGCTATGCGTTTGGACGACTGAAAACAGTGTGGAAAGAGGAGCCAGTGCTAATCATGATTTCACAGGTCGTTTCTTTGTATTGTTGGGTGTTTCACGCCGTTTTCAACATCACATATGTCAAATCACCCGCACTGTTCACATACTCGTGCGTCCTGGGTGATTCAACCCAGCTACTCAATAGTACTGAACACACTGTGACAAAGGGAGCAATTGCCCGCCCTGCTTTTAGAGGTCGTTTTATTTGTATCGTTGGGTGTTTTAGGCCGTTTTCAACATCATTCCAGTCATACCAACCCGTCAGTTCACACACTCGTGATCCCTGGGTGAATAATCCCAGCTATGCAATATACCTGAACACATTGTGGCAAAATAAGCAATTGCCCGTTATGCTTTAAAATGTCGGTGTGTTTGCATGGTAGGGGTTTTGATCTTGGAAGCGAGTTGTTGCATGACTAAATAAGTGTCGAAAGGGGCATAAAATATATGCATGTGGGAAAGGGTTCGTATGAGTTCACTAGTCTTCGCACCTCTGCAGGCCAAATCCCTTTCGGCGGTACAGTGAACGATTTTCCCATAACCCCGTTCCCACATCCATAAGCTCCCTATAAATGAACTATCGAAAACATTGTGATAAAAACAGCCATTGCTCATCATGTTTTAAAAGGTCGTTTAGCTTGCATTGTTGGGGTTTTAGGCCGTTTGCAACAGCATGTATGCCCAATCGCCATCACAGTTCACATACTCATGTTTTCTGGGTGATTCTAGGCAATAGGACTGAAAACGGAGTGGTAAGAGGAGCCATTGCTCGTCATGTTTTCACAGGTCGTTCTGATTGCGTTGTTGGGTTTTTTAGGCCGTTTTCAACAGCATTTATGTTAAATACCCCTCACTGCTCACACACACATGCTTCCTGGGTGAATCAACCCATCTACGCGATAGGACTGAAAACAGTGTGGTATAGAGAACCATTGCTCATCATGTTTTCAAAGGTCGTTTTCAGTGCACTGTACGGTGTTTTAGTCCGTTTTCAACAGCATTTATGTCCAATCACCCCCACAGTTCACATACTCGTGCGTCCTGGACGAATCAAGCCAACTCTGCAGTAGGGCTGAAAACAGAGTGGTAAGAGGAGCCATTGCTCTTCATGTTTTCGAAAGGTCAATGTGATTGCATTGTTGGGGTTTATAGGCCGTTTTCAACAGCACTTATGTCTAATCACCCTCACAGTTTACAAACTCATGGGACCTGGGTGAGTCAATCCAGCTATGCGTTTGGACGACTGAAAACAGTGTGGAAAGTGGAGCCAGTGCTAATCATGATTTCAAAGGTCGTTTCTTTGTATTGTTGGGTGTTTCACGCCGTTTTCAACATCACATATGTCAAATCACCCGCACTGTTCACATACTCATGCGTCCTGGGTGATTCAACCCAGCTACTCAATAGTACTGAACACACTGTGACAAAGGGAGCAATTGCCCGCCCTGCTTTTAGAGGTCGTTTTATTTGTATCGTTGGGTGTTTTAGGCCGTTTTCAACAAAACGAACTCTGAAAGCAGGGCGAGCAATGGCTCCCTTTGTCACAGTGTGTTCCGTACTATTGAGTAGCTGGATTGAATCACCCAGGACGCATGAGTATGTGAACAGTGCGGGTGATTGGACATATATGATGTTGAAACCGGCGTAAAACACCCAACAATACCAACAAAACGACCTTTGAAATCATGATTAGCAACGGCTCCTCTTTCCACGCTGTTTTCAGTCGTCCTAACGCATAGCTGGGTTGATTCTCCCAGGTCCCATGAGTTTGTGAACTGTGAGAGTGATTGGACATGACTGCTGTTGAAAACGGCCTATAAACCCCAACAATGCAATCACATTGACCTTTGAAAACATGATGAGCAATGGCTCCTTATGCCACACTGTTTTCAGTCCTATCGCGTAGATGGGTTGATTCACCCAGGAAGCATGTGTGTGTGTGAGCAGTGAGATGTATTTAACATAAATGCTGTTGAAGACGGCCTAAAACAACCAACAACGCTATTAAAACGACCTTCGAAAACATGATGAGCAATGGCTCCTATTACCACACTGTTTTCAGTCCTATTGCATAGCTTGGTAGAATCACCCAAAAACACGAGTACGTGCACTGTGATGTCGATTGGGCATACATGCTGTTGAAAATGGCCTAAAACCACAACAATGCAAGCAAAACGACCTTTGAGAACATGATGAGCAATGGCTGTTTTTTACACAATGTTTTCGATAGTTCATTTATAGGGAGTGTATGCATGTGGGAACGGGGTTATGGGAAAATCGTTCACTGTACCGCCGAAAGGGATTTGACCTGCAGAGGTGCGAAGACCAGTGAGCACAATCTCACCCTTTACCACATGCAGTTACTTTATGCGACTTTCCACACTTATTTAGTCATACAACCACTCGCTTCCAAGATCAAAACCCATACAATGCAAACAAAACAACATTTTAAAGCATGGCGGGCTATTGCTTCTCTTGTCACAATGTGTTCAGGTCTATTGCATAGCTGGGTTGATTCACCCAGGGATCACGAGTGTGTGAACTGACGGGGTGGTATGACTTGAATGATGTGGAAAACGGCCTAAAACACCCAACAATACCAACAAAACGACCTCTGAAAGCAGGACGGGCAATTGCTCCCTTTGTCACAGTGTGTTCAGTACTATTGAGTAGCTGGGTTGAATCACCGAGGACGCATGAGTATGTGAACAGTGCGTGAGATTTGGCATATATGATGTTGAACACGGCGTAAAACACCCAACAATACAAACAAAACGACCTTTGAAATCATGATTAGCAATGGCTCCTTTTCCCACACTGTTTTCAGTCCTAACGCCTAGCTGGGTTGAATCACCCAGGACGCACGAGTAGATGAACAGTGCGTGCGGCGATTTGACATATATGATGTTGAAAACGGCGTAAGACAACCAACAACGCAATCAAAACGCCCTTTGAAAACATGATGAGCAATGCCTCCTCTTACCACACTGTTTTCAGTCCTGTTGCCTAGCTTGGTAAAATCACTCAAAAAACATGAGTATGTGCAATCAAAACGACATTTTAAAGCATGGCGGGCAATTGCTTCTCTTGCCACGATGTGTTCAGGTCTATTGCATAGCTGGGTTGATTCACCCAGGGATCACGAGTGTGTGAACTGACGGGGTGGTATGACTGGAATGATGTTGAAAACGGCCTAAAACACCCAACACTACAAACAAAACGACCTCTGAAAGCAGGGCGAGCAATGGCTCCCTTTCAGAATACAGATTACAGAATACAGAAATTTTATTTGTAAATAAAGGCCTCAGGCCCATAATACAGCATACAACTTTTATTTTTTTCTTGAAAGTGATGTTTGATAACAGATGGCAATACATACATGTGTACAAGTGGGTACATCATTCTCACAATTGATGTAGATCAAGATTTACGGCAATGTTTTGATTGTCGACCATTTTCATAATTTTTGAAACGAAAATAGCTACTTTTCTTAGAGTCACAACATTGTTAGTTTTTAACAAGAAATAAAAACCCTCGCGCTCTCTGTTACCAGTGTACCAGTTAAAAAGGAACTTGTTTCTTTCTTCTTCGAATCTTGGACAAATGTAAAATGCGTGATACTCGTCTTCTAAAATTATAACATCTGTTGTCAATAAACAGTAAAAGCATATTCGATCCTCTCTGTTTATGTTATGATGACGACCCAATTCAATATTAAGTTTATGACTAGAGCATCTAAATCTAGCGAGAGCTTTTCTTAACTGGAACGATAGGTCCATATTTAAATATGATTCGGGGTTTAGTAGGGATTTAAAATATTTATAAGTGTTGCATCTCGAGGATTCATTTATGTCGGCATGCCAATTTTGTGTAACACAGTCCTTGATGCGCTGTTTGAAACTAGATAAGAATACATTGCAGTTACCAACTTCTTGAGAAATCCAGACATTACCAAAGCCATACGTGTATAATAAATCTTTTACTTTTGACGCCCATGTAACTCTTCCCGCATCGTCAATGGCTTTTAACATTAAGTAACAATGTCGTGGGTACCGGTGTTGCGGCATATGCAATAGTTTTAACCAATAAGATATTATTTTTGTAAAATATATAACACATAACGGATATCTTCCACATTCTCCTAGGACCATGCTATTGTTGACAGTCTGGTTAACCCCTAAAAAGTATCTGCAAAAGTATAGTTGGACCTTTTCGACGACATCAGAGTATGAATGACCCCATAGCTCGGAACTGTATGTAAGGATGGGAACAACCATACTGTCAAATAATTTGAATATTTCATGATGTTGAAAGTTACCATAGTTGTATTGAAAGCGTTTAATAGTAAAAATAGCTTTTCTACTTTGTGCACATAGCTTTGTCTTTGCCTTGGACCATGACAGTTTAGGGCTGAATACAAGACCCATATACTTATAGCAGCATGTAACTTTTAAGATTTCGTCATTTAATTTCCATTTTTCGTAGTTTCTTAACGGCCCACCATTTCTAAAAACCATAATTTCAGTTTTCTTTAAGTTTACTTTCATACCAGTGTCGTTGCAATACTGGGAAATAACATTAAGTTGTTGTTGTAGATTGTTTGCGGTGTCTGCACAATTTGCTACATCGTCTGCGAAAAGGAGACAGTATATTTCTGTGACGTTGTTTGTGACAAATATGCCATTACTGCATTTTTCTCTAAGATCTGTACATAGATCATTTATATAAATGCTAAATATAAGTGGCGAACATAAGTCCCCCTGATTTGTTCCAATATTGCAAGAAAATGACTCAGAGATGAGATTACGGTCAATCTTAACTTGCGCCCTTGTTTTACTATACATAGATAAAAGTACATGTAATATGTTACCAGTTAAGCCCTTACGTACTAAGGACGAAAAGAGATTGAAGTGATTTACAGAATCAAATGCCTTTTGGAAGTCTACATATAACACGTAGAAGCGACCGCCAGTCTTAGAGGTATACTTTTGAATAATACTCTGTAAACAGAACATGTTGTCAACTGTAGAATAACCAGCTCTAAATCCAGCTTGAGCTTCATCTATTATATTAAGTTCATTGGCCCAACGGGTCAGCCTATCAGTTAATATACGACAAAAAACTTTGTACATAGTATTAAGAAGCGAAATACCCCTATAATTAGATGGGTCATTTCTTGCACCAGATTTATACAATGGTATGATAACACTTTCTGTCCACATTTCTGGAAAATTACCAGTATTTAAAACATTATTAAATAAAACGTTTAGAAATGGCAATATTTCAAAACATGTTTTCTTATAGAATTCCGCCCCGATTCCGTCCTTACCATGTGCCTTTCCCTTTTTCAATTTTGATATACTTCTAATTATTTCCTCATCTGAAAAGGGAGAATTTAATAGATAATCAACGGCTGTGTTATTTGATTGGGAACTATTAATATTTATGTCCTGTATATGTTGTTGGTTGTCTTTGAATAATAAACTACTAAAATATTTGACCCATTCACAACTGCTAATATGATTTACATTTTCGATTTTATATTTTTGCTTATTCACCAAATACCAAAATTGGTTAGGGTTATTTCTACAATCCAAAAGTAACTGTCTATTGTTACGCTGGTATGCATTTTTCTTACTGCGACAGATATATTTGAAGGAAGTGCGAGACAGTTTGTATAAATTAAAGTCTGACTCAAGATTAGACCATCTAAATCTTCTCAACAATGAATATTTTCCCTGTTTAGCCAAAGAGCATTCTGTGTCCCACCACTGGGGTTTGGAACAGTTTTCCGATTTGTGATGCGTTTTTCTTTTTAAGCCACATGTTATTGCAGTACTCTGATATAAGTCAACTATTGACTGAATACCAGAGTTTGCACTTATCACAATGTTTTGTAAAATATTTTCTGAAACTTCAGTTAGTTTACTATTGAAAACTTCATAAAATGTATCCTCCTTACTATCATCCCATTTAAAACTATCATATGTGTGTAGCTGTTCATTTCCGCATGCAGACGATGAAACATTTTTTGAACAATTAAATTTAAATTGTACATATAGAGGAAAGTGGTCGGAACAATCAACTTCTTCAATATTAAAGTACGACACTAGCGAAAATAACTCGCTCGAGGCAATATGATAATCAACTACACTGTGACCATCGTTCGCTACACATGTATAATTACCATCTTTATCATCAAATAACCTGCCATTAAGAAAATGAACATTATGAGTGCAACATAGTTCCGTTAAGGATTTACCAAAACAATTGTATCTCTCGTTATCTCTGTTGTTACGTGGCATGTCAAAAAGATCAGATTCATAATTACTGATATCCGAGTTATACAAATAGTCAAGGTCGTCAAACAGAATAACATCTGTTAAATCTTTAGTTCTAGCATTGAAGTCGCCAGCTAGTAAAAGATGACAGTCTGGGAAATTCATGCGTAAGTGGGAAACATTATGATCTAACTGTAGGATGCCGTTATTTTCAAGACTATTTGTATAAACTGATGAATACTCCGGAGAGACATAAGCAATATATAAAATAATGTCATTTATACCATAAATGGAACTACATTTCAACAGGAGTACTACACAATCTGTGAAATCGTAACAAATTCTCTTAACAAAGCCTGATTGAAATAGTTCATGTTTTACAAAAACACTTACTCCCCCACTATTATGAATTGATCGGGGTTTACGAGTTCTTACACAATCAAAATGTTTATATGAGGGAAACAATAAATCAAATTCTCCTACATAATCTTCCCAAGTTTCAACTAAACCAATGATATCAAATTTATGTATATAACTATTAAAATTTAAGTCACCATCGTATTTTTTTAAACGACAAATATTCCATGTCACAATGTTTAAATGTTTATAAACAATCTCACGCACAGCTGCTGGGCCTTGGCCTATTTGATAATCACGTGCGCTGGCTTCTTCGGATGGGTGTCGGTTGTTTTCGTCATTCATTCGGTGTACCTCGTTTCCAATTCGTGGGTGTACGATATCACTGGTGACTAGATCTCGTGCAGTACCGTTACGTGTGTTGTATTTTGTCCCAGGCCTTCCACGTGCATCACCTATTCTATAAATAGACTTTGATTGCTCATCATAACCATATACGGAGTTTTCTACTATTAATTTGTCAAAGTTCATTCGTGCATATTTACCACGCTCTCTTTCCTCAACCAATCGTATGCCGAGTTCTCGGCGATGAACACTTTGTCACAGTGTGTTCCGTACTATTGAGTAGCTGGATTGAATCACCCAGGACGCATGAGTATGTGAACAGTGCGGGTGATTGGACATATATGATGTTGAAACCGGCGTAAAACACCCAACAATACCAACAAAACGACCTTTGAAATCATGATTAGCAACGGCTCCTCTTTCCACGCTGTTTTCAGTCGTCCTAACGCATAGCTGGGTTGATTCTCCCAGGTCCCATGAGTTTGTGAACTGTGAGAGTGATTGGACATGACTGCTGTTGAAAACGGCCTATAAACCCCAACAATGCAATCACATTGACCTTTGAAAACATGATGAGCAATGGCTCCTTATGCCACACTGTTTTCAGTCCTATCGCGTAGATGGGTTGATTCACCCAGGAAGCATGTGTGTGTGTGAGCAGTGAGATGTATTTAACATAAATGCTGTTGAAGACGGCCTAAAACAACCAACAACGCTATTAAAACGACCTTCGAAAACATGATGAGCAATGGCTCCTATTACCACACTGTTTTCAGTCCTATTGCATAGCTTGGTAGAATCACCCAAAAACACGAGTACGTGCACTGTGATGTCGATTGGGCATACATGCTGTTGAAAATGGCCTAAAACCACAACAATGCAAGCAAAACGACCTTTGAGAACATGATGAGCAATGGCTGTTTTTTACACAATGTTTTCGATAGTTCATTTATAGGGAGTGTATGCATGTGGGAACGGGGTTATGGGAAAATCGTTCACTGTACCGCCGAAAGGGATTTGACCTGCAGAGGTGCGAAGACCAGTGAGCACAATCTCACCCTTTACCACATGCAGTTACTTTATGCGACTTTCCACACTTATTTAGTCATACAACCACTCGCTTCCAAGATCAAAACCCATACAATGCAAACAAAACAACATTTTAAAGCATGGCGGGCTATTGCTTCTCTTGTCACAATGTGTTCAGGTCTATTGCATAGCTGGGTTGATTCACCCAGGGATCACGAGTGTGTGAACTGACGGGGTGGTATGACTTGAATGATGTGGAAAACGGCCTAAAACACCCAACAATACCAACAAAACGACCTCTGAAAGCAGGACGGGCAATTGCTCCCTTTGTCACAGTGTGTTCAGTACTATTGAGTAGCTGGGTTGAATCACCGAGGACGCATGAGTATGTGAACAGTGCGTGAGATTTGGCATATATGATGTTGAACACGGCGTAAAACACCCAACAATACAAACAAAACGACCTTTGAAATCATGATTAGCAATGGCTCCTTTTCCCACACTGTTTTCAGTCCTAACGCCTAGCTGGGTTGAATAACCCAGGACGCACGAGTAGATGAACAGTGCGTGCGGCGATTTGACATATATGATGTTGAAAACGGCGTAAGACAACCAACAACGCAATCAAAACGCCCTTTGAAAACATGATGAGCAATGCCTCCTCTTACCACACTGTTTTCAGTCCTGTTGCCTAGCTTGGTAAAATCACTCAAAAAACATGAGTATGTGCAATCAAAACGACATTTTAAAGCATGGCGGGCAATTGCTTCTCTTGCCACGATGTGTTCAGGTCTATTGCATAGCTGGGTTGATTCACCCAGGGATCACGAGTGTGTGAACTGACGGGGTGGTATGACTGGAATGATGTTGAAAACGGCCTAAAACACCCAACACTACAAACAAAACGACCTCTGAAAGCAGGGCGAGCAATGGCTCCCTTTCAGAATACAGATTACAGAATACAGAAATTTTATTTGTAAATAAAGGCCTCAGGCCCATAATACAGCATACAACTTTTATTTTTTTCTTGAAAGTGATGTTTGATAACAGATGGCAATACATACATGTGTACAAGTGGGTACATCATTCTCACAATTGATGTAGATCAAGATTTACGGCAATGTTTTGATTGTCGACCATTTTCATAATTTTTGAAACGAAAATAGCTACTTTTCTTAGAGTCACAACATTGTTAGTTTTTAACAAGAAATAAAAACCCTCGCGCTCTCTGTTACCAGTGTACCAGTTAAAAAGGAACTTGTTTCTTTCTTCTTCGAATCTTGGACAAATGTAAAATGCGTGATACTCGTCTTCTAAAATTATAACATCTGTTGTCAATAAACAGTAAAAGCATATTCGATCCTCTCTGTTTATGTTATGATGACGACCCAATTCAATATTAAGTTTATGACTAGAGCATCTAAATCTAGCGAGAGCTTTTCTTAACTGGAACGATAGGTCCATATTTAAATATGATTCGGGGTTTAGTAGGGATTTAAAATATTTATAAGTGTTGCATCTCGAGGATTCATTTATGTCGGCATGCCAATTTTGTGTAACACAGTCCTTGATGCGCTGTTTGAAACTAGATAAGAATACATTGCAGTTACCAACTTCTTGAGAAATCCAGACATTACCAAAGCCATACGTGTATAATAAATCTTTTACTTTTGACGCCCATGTAACTCTTCCCGCATCGTCAATGGCTTTTAACATTAAGTAACAATGTCGTGGGTACCGGTGTTGCGGCATATGCAATAGTTTTAACCAATAAGATATTATTTTTGTAAAATATATAACACATAACGGATATCTTCCACATTCTCCTAGGACCATGCTATTGTTGACAGTCTGGTTAACCCCTAAAAAGTATCTGCAAAAGTATAGTTGGACCTTTTCGACGACATCAGAGTATGAATGACCCCATAGCTCGGAACTGTATGTAAGGATGGGAACAACCATACTGTCAAATAATTTGAATATTTCATGATGTTGAAAGTTACCATAGTTGTATTGAAAGCGTTTAATAGTAAAAATAGCTTTTCTACTTTGTGCACATAGCTTTGTCTTTGCCTTGGACCATGACAGTTTAGGGCTGAATACAAGACCCATATACTTATAGCAGCATGTAACTTTTAAGATTTCGTCATTTAATTTCCATTTTTCGTAGTTTCTTAACGGCCCACCATTTCTAAAAACCATAATTTCAGTTTTCTTTAAGTTTACTTTCATACCAGTGTCGTTGCAATACTGGGAAATAACATTAAGTTGTTGTTGTAGATTGTTTGCGGTGTCTGCACAATTTGCTACATCGTCTGCGAAAAGGAGACAGTATATTTCTGTGACGTTGTTTGTGACAAATATGCCATTACTGCATTTTTCTCTAAGATCTGTACATAGATCATTTATATAAATGCTAAATATAAGTGGCGAACATAAGTCCCCCTGATTTGTTCCAATATTGCAAGAAAATGACTCAGAGATGAGATTACGGTCAATCTTAACTTGCGCCCTTGTTTTACTATACATAGATAAAAGTACATGTAATATGTTACCAGTTAAGCCCTTACGTACTAAGGACGAAAAGAGATTGAAGTGATTTACAGAATCAAATGCCTTTTGGAAGTCTACATATAACACGTAGAAGCGACCGCCAGTCTTAGAGGTATACTTTTGAATAATACTCTGTAAACAGAACATGTTGTCAACTGTAGAATAACCAGCTCTAAATCCAGCTTGAGCTTCATCTATTATATTAAGTTCATTGGCCCAACGGGTCAGCCTATCAGTTAATATACGACAAAAAACTTTGTACATAGTATTAAGAAGCGAAATACCCCTATAATTAGATGGGTCATTTCTTGCACCAGATTTATACAATGGTATGATAACACTTTCTGTCCACATTTCTGGAAAATTACCAGTATTTAAAACATTATTAAATAAAACGTTTAGAAATGGCAATATTTCAAAACATGTTTTCTTATAGAATTCCGCCCCGATTCCGTCCTTACCATGTGCCTTTCCCTTTTTCAATTTTGATATACTTCTAATTATTTCCTCATCTGAAAAGGGAGAATTTAATAGATAATCAACGGCTGTGTTATTTGATTGGGAACTATTAATATTTATGTCCTGTATATGTTGTTGGTTGTCTTTGAATAATAAACTACTAAAATATTTGACCCATTCACAACTGCTAATATGATTTACATTTTCGATTTTATATTTTTGCTTATTCACCAAATACCAAAATTGGTTAGGGTTATTTCTACAATCCAAAAGTAACTGTCTATTGTTACGCTGGTATGCATTTTTCTTACTGCGACAGATATATTTGAAGGAAGTGCGAGACAGTTTGTATAAATTAAAGTCTGACTCAAGATTAGACCATCTAAATCTTCTCAACAATGAATATTTTCCCTGTTTAGCCAAAGAGCATTCTGTGTCCCACCACTGGGGTTTGGAACAGTTTTCCGATTTGTGATGCGTTTTTCTTTTTAAGCCACATGTTATTGCAGTACTCTGATATAAGTCAACTATTGACTGAATACCAGAGTTTGCACTTATCACAATGTTTTGTAAAATATTTTCTGAAACTTCAGTTAGTTTACTATTGAAAACTTCATAAAATGTATCCTCCTTACTATCATCCCATTTAAAACTATCATATGTGTGTAGCTGTTCATTTCCGCATGCAGACGATGAAACATTTTTTGAACAATTAAATTTAAATTGTACATATAGAGGAAAGTGGTCGGAACAATCAACTTCTTCAATATTAAAGTACGACACTAGCGAAAATAACTCGCTCGAGGCAATATGATAATCAACTACACTGTGACCATCGTTCGCTACACATGTATAATTACCATCTTTATCATCAAATAACCTGCCATTAAGAAAATGAACATTATGAGTGCAACATAGTTCCGTTAAGGATTTACCAAAACAATTGTATCTCTCGTTATCTCTGTTGTTACGTGGCATGTCAAAAAGATCAGATTCATAATTACTGATATCCGAGTTATACAAATAGTCAAGGTCGTCAAACAGAATAACATCTGTTAAATCTTTAGTTCTAGCATTGAAGTCGCCAGCTAGTAAAAGATGACAGTCTGGGAAATTCATGCGTAAGTGGGAAACATTATGATCTAACTGTAGGATGCCGTTATTTTCAAGACTATTTGTATAAACTGATGAATACTCCGGAGAGACATAAGCAATATATAAAATAATGTCATTTATACCATAAATGGAACTACATTTCAACAGGAGTACTACACAATCTGTGAAATCGTAACAAATTCTCTTAACAAAGCCTGATTGAAATAGTTCATGTTTTACAAAAACACTTACTCCCCCACTATTATGAATTGATCGGGGTTTACGAGTTCTTACACAATCAAAATGTTTATATGAGGGAAACAATAAATCAAATTCTCCTACATAATCTTCCCAAGTTTCAACTAAACCAATGATATCAAATTTATGTATATAACTATTAAAATTTAAGTCACCATCGTATTTTTTTAAACGACAAATATTCCATGTCACAATGTTTAAATGTTTATAAACAATCTCACGCACAGCTGCTGGGCCTTGGCCTATTTGATAATCACGTGCGCTGGCTTCTTCGGATGGGTGTCGGTTGTTTTCGTCATTCATTCGGTGTACCTCGTTTCCAATTCGTGGGTGTACGATATCACTGGTGACTAGATCTCGTGCAGTACCGTTACGTGTGTTGTATTTTGTCCCAGGCCTTCCACGTGCATCACCTATTCTATAAATAGACTTTGATTGCTCATCATAACCATATACGGAGTTTTCTACTATTAATTTGTCAAAGTTCATTCGTGCATATTTACCACGCTCTCTTTCCTCAACCAATCGTATGCCGAGTTCTCGGCGATGAACACTTTGTCACAGTGTGTTCCGTACTATTGAGTAGCTGGATTGAATCACCCAGGACGCATGAGTATGTGAACAGTGCGGGTGATTGGACATATATGATGTTGAAACCGGCGTAAAACACCCAACAATACCAACAAAACGACCTTTGAAATCATGATTAGCAACGGCTCCTCTTTCCACGCTGTTTTCAGTCGTCCTAACGCATAGCTGGGTTGATTCTCCCAGGTCCCATGAGTTTGTGAACTGTGAGAGTGATTGGACATGACTGCTGTTGAAAACGGCCTATAAACCCCAACAATGCAATCACATTGACCTTTGAAAACATGATGAGCAATGGCTCCTTATGCCACACTGTTTTCAGTCCTATCGCGTAGATGGGTTGATTCACCCAGGAAGCATGTGTGTGTGTGAGCAGTGAGATGTATTTAACATAAATGCTGTTGAAGACGGCCTAAAACAACCAACAACGCTATTAAAACGACCTTCGAAAACATGATGAGCAATGGCTCCTATTACCACACTGTTTTCAGTCCTATTGCATAGCTTGGTAGAATCACCCAAAAACACGAGTACGTGCACTGTGATGTCGATTGGGCATACATGCTGTTGAAAATGGCCTAAAACCACAACAATGCAAGCAAAACGACCTTTGAGAACATGATGAGCAATGGCTGTTTTTTACACAATGTTTTCGATAGTTCATTTATAGGGAGTGTATGCATGTGGGAACGGGGTTATGGGAAAATCGTTCACTGTACCGCCGAAAGGGATTTGACCTGCAGAGGTGCGAAGACCAGTGAGCACAATCTCACCCTTTCCCACATGCAGTTACTTTATGCGACTTTCCACACTTATTTAGTCATACAACCACTCGCTTCCAAGATCAAAACCCATACAATGCAAACAAAACAACATTTTAAAGCATGGCGGGCTATTGCTTCTCTTGTCACAATGTGTTCAGGTCTATTGCATAGCTGGGTTGATTCACCCAGGGATCACGAGTGTGTGAACTGACGGGGTGGTATGACTTGAATGATGTGGAAAACGGCCTAAAACACCCAACAATACCAACAAAACGACCTCTGAAAGCAGGACGGGCAATTGCTCCCTTTGTCACAGTGTGTTCAGTACTATTGAGTAGCTGGGTTGAATCACCGAGGACGCATGAGTATGTGAACAGTGCGTGAGATTTGGCATATATGATGTTGAACACGGCGTAAAACACCCAACAATACAAACAAAACGACCTTTGAAATCATGATTAGCAATGGCTCCTTTTCCCACACTGTTTTCAGTCCTAACGCCTAGCTGGGTTGAATCACCCAGGACGCACGAGTAGATGAACAGTGCGTGCGGCGATTTGACATATATGATGTTGAAAACGGCGTAAGACAACCAACAACGCAATCAAAACGCCCTTTGAAAACATGATGAGCAATGCCTCCTCTTACCACACTGTTTTCAGTCCTGTTGCCTAGCTTGGTAAAATCACTCAAAAAACATGAGTATGTGCAATCAAAACGACATTTTAAAGCATGGCGGGCAATTGCTTCTCTTGCCACGATGTGTTCAGGTCTATTGCATAGCTGGGTTGATTCACCCAGGGATCACGAGTGTGTGAACTGACGGGGTGGTATGACTGGAATGATGTTGAAAACGGCCTAAAACACCCAACACTACAAACAAAACGACCTCTGAAAGCAGGGCGAGCAATGGCTCCCTTTCAGAATACAGATTACAGAATACAGAAATTTTATTTGTAAATAAAGGCCTCAGGCCCATAATACAGCATACAACTTTTATTTTTTTCTTGAAAGTGATGTTTGATAACAGATGGCAATACATACATGTGTACAAGTGGGTACATCATTCTCACAATTGATGTAGATCAAGATTTACGGCAATGTTTTGATTGTCGACCATTTTCATAATTTTTGAAACGAAAATAGCTACTTTTCTTAGAGTCACAACATTGTTAGTTTTTAACAAGAAATAAAAACCCTCGCGCTCTCTGTTACCAGTGTACCAGTTAAAAAGGAACTTGTTTCTTTCTTCTTCGAATCTTGGACAAATGTAAAATGCGTGATACTCGTCTTCTAAAATTATAACATCTGTTGTCAATAAACAGTAAAAGCATATTCGATCCTCTCTGTTTATGTTATGATGACGACCCAATTCAATATTAAGTTTATGACTAGAGCATCTAAATCTAGCGAGAGCTTTTCTTAACTGGAACGATAGGTCCATATTTAAATATGATTCGGGGTTTAGTAGGGATTTAAAATATTTATAAGTGTTGCATCTCGAGGATTCATTTATGTCGGCATGCCAATTTTGTGTAACACAGTCCTTGATGCGCTGTTTGAAACTAGATAAGAATACATTGCAGTTACCAACTTCTTGAGAAATCCAGACATTACCAAAGCCATACGTGTATAATAAATCTTTTACTTTTGACGCCCATGTAACTCTTCCCGCATCGTCAATGGCTTTTAACATTAAGTAACAATGTCGTGGGTACCGGTGTTGCGGCATATGCAATAGTTTTAACCAATAAGATATTATTTTTGTAAAATATATAACACATAACGGATATCTTCCACATTCTCCTAGGACCATGCTATTGTTGACAGTCTGGTTAACCCCTAAAAAGTATCTGCAAAAGTATAGTTGGACCTTTTCGACGACATCAGAGTATGAATGACCCCATAGCTCGGAACTGTATGTAAGGATGGGAACAACCATACTGTCAAATAATTTGAATATTTCATGATGTTGAAAGTTACCATAGTTGTATTGAAAGCGTTTAATAGTAAAAATAGCTTTTCTACTTTGTGCACATAGCTTTGTCTTTGCCTTGGACCATGACAGTTTAGGGCTGAATACAAGACCCATATACTTATAGCAGCATGTAACTTTTAAGATTTCGTCATTTAATTTCCATTTTTCGTAGTTTCTTAACGGCCCACCATTTCTAAAAACCATAATTTCAGTTTTCTTTAAGTTTACTTTCATACCAGTGTCGTTGCAATACTGGGAAATAACATTAAGTTGTTGTTGTAGATTGTTTGCGGTGTCTGCACAATTTGCTACATCGTCTGCGAAAAGGAGACAGTATATTTCTGTGACGTTGTTTGTGACAAATATGCCATTACTGCATTTTTCTCTAAGATCTGTACATAGATCATTTATATAAATGCTAAATATAAGTGGCGAACATAAGTCCCCCTGATTTGTTCCAATATTGCAAGAAAATGACTCAGAGATGAGATTACGGTCAATCTTAACTTGCGCCCTTGTTTTACTATACATAGATAAAAGTACATGTAATATGTTACCAGTTAAGCCCTTACGTACTAAGGACGAAAAGAGATTGAAGTGATTTACAGAATCAAATGCCTTTTGGAAGTCTACATATAACACGTAGAAGCGACCGCCAGTCTTAGAGGTATACTTTTGAATAATACTCTGTAAACAGAACATGTTGTCAACTGTAGAATAACCAGCTCTAAATCCAGCTTGAGCTTCATCTATTATATTAAGTTCATTGGCCCAACGGGTCAGCCTATCAGTTAATATACGACAAAAAACTTTGTACATAGTATTAAGAAGCGAAATACCCCTATAATTAGATGGGTCATTTCTTGCACCAGATTTATACAATGGTATGATAACACTTTCTGTCCACATTTCTGGAAAATTACCAGTATTTAAAACATTATTAAATAAAACGTTTAGAAATGGCAATATTTCAAAACATGTTTTCTTATAGAATTCCGCCCCGATTCCGTCCTTACCATGTGCCTTTCCCTTTTTCAATTTTGATATACTTCTAATTATTTCCTCATCTGAAAAGGGAGAATTTAATAGATAATCAACGGCTGTGTTATTTGATTGGGAACTATTAATATTTATGTCCTGTATATGTTGTTGGTTGTCTTTGAATAATAAACTACTAAAATATTTGACCCATTCACAACTGCTAATATGATTTACATTTTCGATTTTATATTTTTGCTTATTCACCAAATACCAAAATTGGTTAGGGTTATTTCTACAATCCAAAAGTAACTGTCTATTGTTACGCTGGTATGCATTTTTCTTACTGCGACAGATATATTTGAAGGAAGTGCGAGACAGTTTGTATAAATTAAAGTCTGACTCAAGATTAGACCATCT
Source organism: Serripes groenlandicus (assembly GCA_031761405.1). NCBI lineage: Eukaryota > Metazoa > Mollusca > Bivalvia > Cardiida > Cardiidae > Serripes > Serripes groenlandicus. The sequence goes on from JASEVX010000002.1 coordinate 122,270,497, forward strand.
AAATCTTCTCAACAATGAATATTTTCCCTGTTTAGCCAAAGAGCATTCTGTGTCCCACCACTGGGGTTTGGAACAGTTTTCCGATTTGTGATGCGTTTTTCTTTTTAAGCCACATGTTATTGCAGTACTCTGATATAAGTCAACTATTGACTGAATACCAGAGTTTGCACTTATCACAATGTTTTGTAAAATATTTTCTGAAACTTCAGTTAGTTTACTATTGAAAACTTCATAAAATGTATCCTCCTTACTATCATCCCATTTAAAACTATCATATGTGTGTAGCTGTTCATTTCCGCATGCAGACGATGAAACATTTTTTGAACAATTAAATTTAAATTGTACATATAGAGGAAAGTGGTCGGAACAATCAACTTCTTCAATATTAAAGTACGACACTAGCGAAAATAACTCGCTCGAGGCAATATGATAATCAACTACACTGTGACCATCGTTCGCTACACATGTATAATTACCATCTTTATCATCAAATAACCTGCCATTAAGAAAATGAACATTATGAGTGCAACATAGTTCCGTTAAGGATTTACCAAAACAATTGTATCTCTCGTTATCTCTGTTGTTACGTGGCATGTCAAAAAGATCAGATTCATAATTACTGATATCCGAGTTATACAAATAGTCAAGGTCGTCAAACAGAATAACATCTGTTAAATCTTTAGTTCTAGCATTGAAGTCGCCAGCTAGTAAAAGATGACAGTCTGGGAAATTCATGCGTAAGTGGGAAACATTATGATCTAACTGTAGGATGCCGTTATTTTCAAGACTATTTGTATAAACTGATGAATACTCCGGAGAGACATAAGCAATATATAAAATAATGTCATTTATACCATAAATGGAACTACATTTCAACAGGAGTACTACACAATCTGTGAAATCGTAACAAATTCTCTTAACAAAGCCTGATTGAAATAGTTCATGTTTTACAAAAACACTTACTCCCCCACTATTATGAATTGATCGGGGTTTACGAGTTCTTACACAATCAAAATGTTTATATGAGGGAAACAATAAATCAAATTCTCCTACATAATCTTCCCAAGTTTCAACTAAACCAATGATATCAAATTTATGTATATAACTATTAAAATTTAAGTCACCATCGTATTTTTTTAAACGACAAATATTCCATGTCACAATGTTTAAATGTTTATAAACAATCTCACGCACAGCTGCTGGGCCTTGGCCTATTTGATAATCACGTGCGCTGGCTTCTTCGGATGGGTGTCGGTTGTTTTCGTCATTCATTCGGTGTACCTCGTTTCCAATTCGTGGGTGTACGATATCACTGGTGACTAGATCTCGTGCAGTACCGTTACGTGTGTTGTATTTTGTCCCAGGCCTTCCACGTGCATCACCTATTCTATAAATAGACTTTGATTGCTCATCATAACCATATACGGAGTTTTCTACTATTAATTTGTCAAAGTTCATTCGTGCATATTTACCACGCTCTCTTTCCTCAACCAATCGTATGCCGAGTTCTCGGCGATGAACACTTTGTCACAGTGTGTTCCGTACTATTGAGTAGCTGGATTGAATCACCCAGGACGCATGAGTATGTGAACAGTGCGGGTGATTGGACATATATGATGTTGAAACCGGCGTAAAACACCCAACAATACCAACAAAACGACCTTTGAAATCATGATTAGCAACGGCTCCTCTTTCCACGCTGTTTTCAGTCGTCCTAACGCATAGCTGGGTTGATTCTCCCAGGTCCCATGAGTTTGTGAACTGTGAGAGTGATTGGACATGACTGCTGTTGAAAACGGCCTATAAACCCCAACAATGCAATCACATTGACCTTTGAAAACATGATGAGCAATGGCTCCTTATGCCACACTGTTTTCAGTCCTATCGCGTAGATGGGTTGATTCACCCAGGAAGCATGTGTGTGTGTGAGCAGTGAGATGTATTTAACATAAATGCTGTTGAAGACGGCCTAAAACAACCAACAACGCTATTAAAACGACCTTCGAAAACATGATGAGCAATGGCTCCTATTACCACACTGTTTTCAGTCCTATTGCATAGCTTGGTAGAATCACCCAAAAACACGAGTACGTGCACTGTGATGTCGATTGGGCATACATGCTGTTGAAAATGGCCTAAAACCACAACAATGCAAGCAAAACGACCTTTGAGAACATGATGAGCAATGGCTGTTTTTTACACAATGTTTTCGATAGTTCATTTATAGGGAGTGTATGCATGTGGGAACGGGGTTATGGGAAAATCGTTCACTGTACCGCCGAAAGGGATTTGACCTGCAGAGGTGCGAAGACCAGTGAGCACAATCTCACCCTTTACCACATGCAGTTACTTTATGCGACTTTCCACACTTATTTAGTCATACAACCACTCGCTTCCAAGATCAAAACCCATACAATGCAAACAAAACAACATTTTAAAGCATGGCGGGCTATTGCTTCTCTTGTCACAATGTGTTCAGGTCTATTGCATAGCTGGGTTGATTCACCCAGGGATCACGAGTGTGTGAACTGACGGGGTGGTATGACTTGAATGATGTGGAAAACGGCCTAAAACACCCAACAATACCAACAAAACGACCTCTGAAAGCAGGACGGGCAATTGCTCCCTTTGTCACAGTGTGTTCAGTACTATTGAGTAGCTGGGTTGAATCACCGAGGACGCATGAGTATGTGAACAGTGCGTGAGATTTGGCATATATGATGTTGAACACGGCGTAAAACACCCAACAATACAAACAAAACGACCTTTGAAATCATGATTAGCAATGGCTCCTTTTCCCACACTGTTTTCAGTCCTAACGCCTAGCTGGGTTGAATAACCCAGGACGCACGAGTAGATGAACAGTGCGTGCGGCGATTTGACATATATGATGTTGAAAACGGCGTAAGACAACCAACAACGCAATCAAAACGCCCTTTGAAAACATGATGAGCAATGCCTCCTCTTACCACACTGTTTTCAGTCCTGTTGCCTAGCTTGGTAAAATCACTCAAAAAACATGAGTATGTGCAATCAAAACGACATTTTAAAGCATGGCGGGCAATTGCTTCTCTTGCCACGATGTGTTCAGGTCTATTGCATAGCTGGGTTGATTCACCCAGGGATCACGAGTGTGTGAACTGACGGGGTGGTATGACTGGAATGATGTTGAAAACGGCCTAAAACACCCAACACTACAAACAAAACGACCTCTGAAAGCAGGGCGAGCAATGGCTCCCTTTCAGAATACAGATTACAGAATACAGAAATTTTATTTGTAAATAAAGGCCTCAGGCCCATAATACAGCATACAACTTTTATTTTTTTCTTGAAAGTGATGTTTGATAACAGATGGCAATACATACATGTGTACAAGTGGGTACATCATTCTCACAATTGATGTAGATCAAGATTTACGGCAATGTTTTGATTGTCGACCATTTTCATAATTTTTGAAACGAAAATAGCTACTTTTCTTAGAGTCACAACATTGTTAGTTTTTAACAAGAAATAAAAACCCTCGCGCTCTCTGTTACCAGTGTACCAGTTAAAAAGGAACTTGTTTCTTTCTTCTTCGAATCTTGGACAAATGTAAAATGCGTGATACTCGTCTTCTAAAATTATAACATCTGTTGTCAATAAACAGTAAAAGCATATTCGATCCTCTCTGTTTATGTTATGATGACGACCCAATTCAATATTAAGTTTATGACTAGAGCATCTAAATCTAGCGAGAGCTTTTCTTAACTGGAACGATAGGTCCATATTTAAATATGATTCGGGGTTTAGTAGGGATTTAAAATATTTATAAGTGTTGCATCTCGAGGATTCATTTATGTCGGCATGCCAATTTTGTGTAACACAGTCCTTGATGCGCTGTTTGAAACTAGATAAGAATACATTGCAGTTACCAACTTCTTGAGAAATCCAGACATTACCAAAGCCATACGTGTATAATAAATCTTTTACTTTTGACGCCCATGTAACTCTTCCCGCATCGTCAATGGCTTTTAACATTAAGTAACAATGTCGTGGGTACCGGTGTTGCGGCATATGCAATAGTTTTAACCAATAAGATATTATTTTTGTAAAATATATAACACATAACGGATATCTTCCACATTCTCCTAGGACCATGCTATTGTTGACAGTCTGGTTAACCCCTAAAAAGTATCTGCAAAAGTATAGTTGGACCTTTTCGACGACATCAGAGTATGAATGACCCCATAGCTCGGAACTGTATGTAAGGATGGGAACAACCATACTGTCAAATAATTTGAATATTTCATGATGTTGAAAGTTACCATAGTTGTATTGAAAGCGTTTAATAGTAAAAATAGCTTTTCTACTTTGTGCACATAGCTTTGTCTTTGCCTTGGACCATGACAGTTTAGGGCTGAATACAAGACCCATATACTTATAGCAGCATGTAACTTTTAAGATTTCGTCATTTAATTTCCATTTTTCGTAGTTTCTTAACGGCCCACCATTTCTAAAAACCATAATTTCAGTTTTCTTTAAGTTTACTTTCATACCAGTGTCGTTGCAATACTGGGAAATAACATTAAGTTGTTGTTGTAGATTGTTTGCGGTGTCTGCACAATTTGCTACATCGTCTGCGAAAAGGAGACAGTATATTTCTGTGACGTTGTTTGTGACAAATATGCCATTACTGCATTTTTCTCTAAGATCTGTACATAGATCATTTATATAAATGCTAAATATAAGTGGCGAACATAAGTCCCCCTGATTTGTTCCAATATTGCAAGAAAATGACTCAGAGATGAGATTACGGTCAATCTTAACTTGCGCCCTTGTTTTACTATACATAGATAAAAGTACATGTAATATGTTACCAGTTAAGCCCTTACGTACTAAGGACGAAAAGAGATTGAAGTGATTTACAGAATCAAATGCCTTTTGGAAGTCTACATATAACACGTAGAAGCGACCGCCAGTCTTAGAGGTATACTTTTGAATAATACTCTGTAAACAGAACATGTTGTCAACTGTAGAATAACCAGCTCTAAATCCAGCTTGAGCTTCATCTATTATATTAAGTTCATTGGCCCAACGGGTCAGCCTATCAGTTAATATACGACAAAAAACTTTGTACATAGTATTAAGAAGCGAAATACCCCTATAATTAGATGGGTCATTTCTTGCACCAGATTTATACAATGGTATGATAACACTTTCTGTCCACATTTCTGGAAAATTACCAGTATTTAAAACATTATTAAATAAAACGTTTAGAAATGGCAATATTTCAAAACATGTTTTCTTATAGAATTCCGCCCCGATTCCGTCCTTACCATGTGCCTTTCCCTTTTTCAATTTTGATATACTTCTAATTATTTCCTCATCTGAAAAGGGAGAATTTAATAGATAATCAACGGCTGTGTTATTTGATTGGGAACTATTAATATTTATGTCCTGTATATGTTGTTGGTTGTCTTTGAATAATAAACTACTAAAATATTTGACCCATTCACAACTGCTAATATGATTTACATTTTCGATTTTATATTTTTGCTTATTCACCAAATACCAAAATTGGTTAGGGTTATTTCTACAATCCAAAAGTAACTGTCTATTGTTACGCTGGTATGCATTTTTCTTACTGCGACAGATATATTTGAAGGAAGTGCGAGACAGTTTGTATAAATTAAAGTCTGACTCAAGATTAGACCATCTAAATCTTCTCAACAATGAATATTTTCCCTGTTTAGCCAAAGAGCATTCTGTGTCCCACCACTGGGGTTTGGAACAGTTTTCCGATTTGTGATGCGTTTTTCTTTTTAAGCCACATGTTATTGCAGTACTCTGATATAAGTCAACTATTGACTGAATACCAGAGTTTGCACTTATCACAATGTTTTGTAAAATATTTTCTGAAACTTCAGTTAGTTTACTATTGAAAACTTCATAAAATGTATCCTCCTTACTATCATCCCATTTAAAACTATCATATGTGTGTAGCTGTTCATTTCCGCATGCAGACGATGAAACATTTTTTGAACAATTAAATTTAAATTGTACATATAGAGGAAAGTGGTCGGAACAATCAACTTCTTCAATATTAAAGTACGACACTAGCGAAAATAACTCGCTCGAGGCAATATGATAATCAACTACACTGTGACCATCGTTCGCTACACATGTATAATTACCATCTTTATCATCAAATAACCTGCCATTAAGAAAATGAACATTATGAGTGCAACATAGTTCCGTTAAGGATTTACCAAAACAATTGTATCTCTCGTTATCTCTGTTGTTACGTGGCATGTCAAAAAGATCAGATTCATAATTACTGATATCCGAGTTATACAAATAGTCAAGGTCGTCAAACAGAATAACATCTGTTAAATCTTTAGTTCTAGCATTGAAGTCGCCAGCTAGTAAAAGATGACAGTCTGGGAAATTCATGCGTAAGTGGGAAACATTATGATCTAACTGTAGGATGCCGTTATTTTCAAGACTATTTGTATAAACTGATGAATACTCCGGAGAGACATAAGCAATATATAAAATAATGTCATTTATACCATAAATGGAACTACATTTCAACAGGAGTACTACACAATCTGTGAAATCGTAACAAATTCTCTTAACAAAGCCTGATTGAAATAGTTCATGTTTTACAAAAACACTTACTCCCCCACTATTATGAATTGATCGGGGTTTACGAGTTCTTACACAATCAAAATGTTTATATGAGGGAAACAATAAATCAAATTCTCCTACATAATCTTCCCAAGTTTCAACTAAACCAATGATATCAAATTTATGTATATAACTATTAAAATTTAAGTCACCATCGTATTTTTTTAAACGACAAATATTCCATGTCACAATGTTTAAATGTTTATAAACAATCTCACGCACAGCTGCTGGGCCTTGGCCTATTTGATAATCACGTGCGCTGGCTTCTTCGGATGGGTGTCGGTTGTTTTCGTCATTCATTCGGTGTACCTCGTTTCCAATTCGTGGGTGTACGATATCACTGGTGACTAGATCTCGTGCAGTACCGTTACGTGTGTTGTATTTTGTCCCAGGCCTTCCACGTGCATCACCTATTCTATAAATAGACTTTGATTGCTCATCATAACCATATACGGAGTTTTCTACTATTAATTTGTCAAAGTTCATTCGTGCATATTTACCACGCTCTCTTTCCTCAACCAATCGTATGCCGAGTTCTCGGCGATGAACACTTTGTCACAGTGTGTTCCGTACTATTGAGTAGCTGGATTGAATCACCCAGGACGCATGAGTATGTGAACAGTGCGGGTGATTGGACATATATGATGTTGAAACCGGCGTAAAACACCCAACAATACCAACAAAACGACCTTTGAAATCATGATTAGCAACGGCTCCTCTTTCCACGCTGTTTTCAGTCGTCCTAACGCATAGCTGGGTTGATTCTCCCAGGTCCCATGAGTTTGTGAACTGTGAGAGTGATTGGACATGACTGCTGTTGAAAACGGCCTATAAACCCCAACAATGCAATCACATTGACCTTTGAAAACATGATGAGCAATGGCTCCTTATGCCACACTGTTTTCAGTCCTATCGCGTAGATGGGTTGATTCACCCAGGAAGCATGTGTGTGTGTGAGCAGTGAGATGTATTTAACATAAATGCTGTTGAAGACGGCCTAAAACAACCAACAACGCTATTAAAACGACCTTCGAAAACATGATGAGCAATGGCTCCTATTACCACACTGTTTTCAGTCCTATTGCATAGCTTGGTAGAATCACCCAAAAACACGAGTACGTGCACTGTGATGTCGATTGGGCATACATGCTGTTGAAAATGGCCTAAAACCACAACAATGCAAGCAAAACGACCTTTGAGAACATGATGAGCAATGGCTGTTTTTTACACAATGTTTTCGATAGTTCATTTATAGGGAGTGTATGCATGTGGGAACGGGGTTATGGGAAAATCGTTCACTGTACCGCCGAAAGGGATTTGACCTGCAGAGGTGCGAAGACCAGTGAGCACAATCTCACCCTTTCCCACATGCAGTTACTTTATGCGACTTTCCACACTTATTTAGTCATACAACCACTCGCTTCCAAGATCAAAACCCATACAATGCAAACAAAACAACATTTTAAAGCATGGCGGGCTATTGCTTCTCTTGTCACAATGTGTTCAGGTCTATTGCATAGCTGGGTTGATTCACCCAGGGATCACGAGTGTGTGAACTGACGGGGTGGTATGACTTGAATGATGTGGAAAACGGCCTAAAACACCCAACAATACCAACAAAACGACCTCTGAAAGCAGGACGGGCAATTGCTCCCTTTGTCACAGTGTGTTCAGTACTATTGAGTAGCTGGGTTGAATCACCGAGGACGCATGAGTATGTGAACAGTGCGTGAGATTTGGCATATATGATGTTGAACACGGCGTAAAACACCCAACAATACAAACAAAACGACCTTTGAAATCATGATTAGCAATGGCTCCTTTTCCCACACTGTTTTCAGTCCTAACGCCTAGCTGGGTTGAATCACCCAGGACGCACGAGTAGATGAACAGTGCGTGCGGCGATTTGACATATATGATGTTTAAAACGGCGTAAGACAACCAACAACGCAATCAAAACGCCCTTTGAAAACATGATGAGCAATGCCTCCTCTTACCACACTGTTTTCAGTCCTGTTGCCTAGCTTGGTAAAATCACTCAAAAAACATGAGTATGTGCAATCAAAACGACATTTTAAAGCATGGCGGGCAATTGCTTCTCTTGCCACGATGTGTTCAGGTCTATTGCATAGCTGGGTTGATTCACCCAGGGATCACGAGTGTGTGAACTGACGGGGTGGTATGACTGGAATGATGTTGAAAACGGCCTAAAACACCCAACACTACAAACAAAACGACCTCTGAAAGCAGGGCGAGCAATGGCTCCCTTTCAGAATACAGATTACAGAATACAGAAATTTTATTTGTAAATAAAGGCCTCAGGCCCATAATACAGCATACAACTTTTATTTTTTTCTTAAAAGTGATGTTTGATAACAGATGGCAATACATACATGTGTACAAGTGGGTACATCATTCTCACAATTGATGTAGATCAAGATTTACGGCAATGTTTTGATTGTCGACCATTTTCATAATTTTTGAAACGAAAATAGCTACTTTTCTTAGAGTCACAACATTGTTAGTTTTTAACAAGAAATAAAAACCCTCGCGCTCTCTGTTACCAGTGTACCAGTTAAAAAGGAACTTGTTTCTTTCTTCTTCGAATCTTGGACAAATGTAAAATGCGTGATACTCGTCTTCTAAAATTATAACATCTGTTGTCAATAAACAGTAAAAGCATATTCGATCCTCTCTGTTTATGTTATGATGACGACCCAATTCAATATTAAGTTTATGACTAGAGCATCTAAATCTAGCGAGAGCTTTTCTTAACTGGAACGATAGGTCCATATTTAAATATGATTCGGGGTTTAGTAGGGATTTAAAATATTTATAAGTGTTGCATCTCGAGGATTCATTTATGTCGGCATGCCAATTTTGTGTAACACAGTCCTTGATGCGCTGTTTGAAACTAGATAAGAATACATTGCAGTTACCAACTTCTTGAGAAATCCAGACATTACCAAAGCCATACGTGTATAATAAATCTTTTACTTTTGACGCCCATGTAACTCTTCCCGCATCGTCAATGGCTTTTAACATTAAGTAACAATGTCGTGGGTACCGGTGTTGCGGCATATGCAATAGTTTTAACCAATAAGATATTATTTTTGTAAAATATATAACACATAACGGATATCTTCCACATTCTCCTAGGACCATGCTATTGTTGACAGTCTGGTTAACCCCTAAAAAGTATCTGCAAAAGTATAGTTGGACCTTTTCGACGACATCAGAGTATGAATGACCCCATAGCTCGGAACTGTATGTAAGGATGGGAACAACCATACTGTCAAATAATTTGAATATTTCATGATGTTGAAAGTTACCATAGTTGTATTGAAAGCGTTTAATAGTAAAAATAGCTTTTCTACTTTGTGCACATAGCTTTGTCTTTGCCTTGGACCATGACAGTTTAGGGCTGAATACAAGACCCATATACTTATAGCAGCATGTAACTTTTAAGATTTCGTCATTTAATTTCCATTTTTCGTAGTTTCTTAACGGCCCACCATTTCTAAAAACCATAATTTCAGTTTTCTTTAAGTTTACTTTCATACCAGTGTCGTTGCAATACTGGGAAATAACATTAAGTTGTTGTTGTAGATTGTTTGCGGTGTCTGCACAATTTGCTACATCGTCTGCGAAAAGGAGACAGTATATTTCTGTGACGTTGTTTGTGACAAATATGCCATTACTGCATTTTTCTCTAAGATCTGTACATAGATCATTTATATAAATGCTAAATATAAGTGGCGAACATAAGTCCCCCTGATTTGTTCCAATATTGCAAGAAAATGACTCAGAGATGAGATTACGGTCAATCTTAACTTGCGCCCTTGTTTTACTATACATAGATAAAAGTACATGTAATATGTTACCAGTTAAGCCCTTACGTACTAAGGACGAAAAGAGATTGAAGTGATTTACAGAATCAAATGCCTTTTGGAAGTCTACATATAACACGTAGAAGCGACCGCCAGTCTTAGAGGTATACTTTTGAATAATACTCTGTAAACAGAACATGTTGTCAACTGTAGAATAACCAGCTCTAAATCCAGCTTGAGCTTCATCTATTATATTAAGTTCATTGGCCCAACGGGTCAGCCTATCAGTTAATATACGACAAAAAACTTTGTACATAGTATTAAGAAGCGAAATACCCCTATAATTAGATGGGTCATTTCTTGCACCAGATTTATACAATGGTATGATAACACTTTCTGTCCACATTTCTGGAAAATTACCAGTATTTAAAACATTATTAAATAAAACGTTTAGAAATGGCAATATTTCAAAACATGTTTTCTTATAGAATTCCGCCCCGATTCCGTCCTTACCATGTGCCTTTCCCTTTTTCAATTTTGATATACTTCTAATTATTTCCTCATCTGAAAAGGGAGAATTTAATAGATAATCAACGGCTGTGTTATTTGATTGGGAACTATTAATATTTATGTCCTGTATATGTTGTTGGTTGTCTTTGAATAATAAACTACTAAAATATTTGACCCATTCACAACTGCTAATATGATTTACATTTTCGATTTTATATTTTTGCTTATTCACCAAATACCAAAATTGGTTAGGGTTATTTCTACAATCCAAAAGTAACTGTCTATTGTTACGCTGGTATGCATTTTTCTTACTGCGACAGATATATTTGAAGGAAGTGCGAGACAGTTTGTATAAATTAAAGTCTGACTCAAGATTAGACCATCTAAATCTTCTCAACAATGAATATTTTCCCTGTTTAGCCAAAGAGCATTCTGTGTCCCACCACTGGGGTTTGGAACAGTTTTCCGATTTGTGATGCGTTTTTCTTTTTAAGCCACATGTTATTGCAGTACTCTGATATAAGTCAACTATTGACTGAATACCAGAGTTTGCACTTATCACAATGTTTTGTAAAATATTTTCTGAAACTTCAGTTAGTTTACTATTGAAAACTTCATAAAATGTATCCTCCTTACTATCATCCCATTTAAAACTATCATATGTGTGTAGCTGTTCATTTCCGCATGCAGACGATGAAACATTTTTTGAACAATTAAATTTAAATTGTACATATAGAGGAAAGTGGTCGGAACAATCAACTTCTTCAATATTAAAGTACGACACTAGCGAAAATAACTCGCTCGAGGCAATATGATAATCAACTACACTGTGACCATCGTTCGCTACACATGTATAATTACCATCTTTATCATCAAATAACCTGCCATTAAGAAAATGAACATTATGAGTGCAACATAGTTCCGTTAAGGATTTACCAAAACAATTGTATCTCTCGTTATCTCTGTTGTTACGTGGCATGTCAAAAAGATCAGATTCATAATTACTGATATCCGAGTTATACAAATAGTCAAGGTCGTCAAACAGAATAACATCTGTTAAATCTTTAGTTCTAGCATTGAAGTCGCCAGCTAGTAAAAGATGACAGTCTGGGAAATTCATGCGTAAGTGGGAAACATTATGATCTAACTGTAGGATGCCGTTATTTTCAAGACTATTTGTATAAACTGATGAATACTCCGGAGAGACATAAGCAATATATAAAATAATGTCATTTATACCATAAATGGAACTACATTTCAACAGGAGTACTACACAATCTGTGAAATCGTAACAAATTCTCTTAACAAAGCCTGATTGAAATAGTTCATGTTTTACAAAAACACTTACTCCCCCACTATTATGAATTGATCGGGGTTTACGAGTTCTTACACAATCAAAATGTTTATATGAGGGAAACAATAAATCAAATTCTCCTACATAATCTTCCCAAGTTTCAACTAAACCAATGATATCAAATTTATGTATATAACTATTAAAATTTAAGTCACCATCGTATTTTTTTAAACGACAAATATTCCATGTCACAATGTTTAAATGTTTATAAACAATCTCACGCACAGCTGCTGGGCCTTGGCCTATTTGATAATCACGTGCGCTGGCTTCTTCGGATGGGTGTCGGTTGTTTTCGTCATTCATTCGGTGTACCTCGTTTCCAATTCGTGGGTGTACGATATCACTGGTGACTAGATCTCGTGCAGTACCGTTACGTGTGTTGTATTTTGTCCCAGGCCTTCCACGTGCATCACCTATTCTATAAATAGACTTTGATTGCTCATCATAACCATATACGGAGTTTTCTACTATTAATTTGTCAAAGTTCATTCGTGCATATTTACCACGCTCTCTTTCCTCAACCAATCGTATGCCGAGTTCTCGGCGATGAACACTTTGTCACAGTGTGTTCCGTACTATTGAGTAGCTGGATTGAATCACCCAGGACGCATGAGTATGTGAACAGTGCGGGTGATTGGACATATATGATGTTGAAACCGGCGTAAAACACCCAACAATACCAACAAAACGACCTTTGAAATCATGATTAGCAACGGCTCCTCTTTCCACGCTGTTTTCAGTCGTCCTAACGCATAGCTGGGTTGATTCTCCCAGGTCCCATGAGTTTGTGAACTGTGAGAGTGATTGGACATGACTGCTGTTGAAAACGGCCTATAAACCCCAACAATGCAATCACATTGACCTTTGAAAACATGATGAGCAATGGCTCCTTATGCCACACTGTTTTCAGTCCTATCGCGTAGATGGGTTGATTCACCCAGGAAGCATGTGTGTGTGTGAGCAGTGAGATGTATTTAACATAAATGCTGTTGAAGACGGCCTAAAACAACCAACAACGCTATTAAAACGACCTTCGAAAACATGATGAGCAATGGCTCCTATTACCACACTGTTTTCAGTCCTATTGCATAGCTTGGTAGAATCACCCAAAAACACGAGTACGTGCACTGTGATGTCGATTGGGCATACATGCTGTTGAAAATGGCCTAAAACCACAACAATGCAAGCAAAACGACCTTTGAGAACATGATGAGCAATGGCTGTTTTTTACACAATGTTTTCGATAGTTCATTTATAGGGAGTGTATGCATGTGGGAACGGGGTTATGGGAAAATCGTTCACTGTACCGCCGAAAGGGATTTGACCTGCAGAGGTGCGAAGACCAGTGAGCACAATCTCACCCTTTCCCACATGCAGTTACTTTATGCGACTTTCCACACTTATTTAGTCATACAACCACTCGCTTCCAAGATCAAAACCCATACAATGCAAACAAAACAACATTTTAAAGCATGGCGGGCTATTGCTTCTCTTGTCACAATGTGTTCAGGTCTATTGCATAGCTGGGTTGATTCACCCAGGGATCACGAGTGTGTGAACTGACGGGGTGGTATGACTTGAATGATGTGGAAAACGGCCTAAAACACCCAACAATACCAACAAAACGACCTCTGAAAGCAGGACGGGCAATTGCTCCCTTTGTCACAGTGTGTTCAGTACTATTGAGTAGCTGGGTTGAATCACCGAGGACGCATGAGTATGTGAACAGTGCGTGAGATTTGGCATATATGATGTTGAACACGGCGTAAAACACCCAACAATACAAACAAAACGACCTTTGAAATCATGATTAGCAATGGCTCCTTTTCCCACACTGTTTTCAGTCCTAACGCCTAGCTGGGTTGAATCACCCAGGACGCACGAGTAGATGAACAGTGCGTGCGGCGATTTGACATATATGATGTTGAAAACGGCGTAAGACAACCAACAACGCAATCAAAACGCCCTTTGAAAACATGATGAGCAATGCCTCCTCTTACCACACTGTTTTCAGTCCTGTTGCCTAGCTTGGTAAAATCACTCAAAAAACATGAGTATGTGCAATCAAAACGACATTTTAAAGCATGGCGGGCAATTGCTTCTCTTGCCACGATGTGTTCAGGTCTATTGCATAGCTGGGTTGATTCACCCAGGGATCACGAGTGTGTGAACTGACGGGGTGGTATGACTGGAATGATGTTGAAAACGGCCTAAAACACCCAACACTACAAACAAAACGACCTCTGAAAGCAGGGCGAGCAATGGCTCCCTTTCAGAATACAGATTACAGAATACAGAAATTTTATTTGTAAATAAAGGCCTCAGGCCCATAATACAGCATACAACTTTTATTTTTTTCTTGAAAGTGATGTTTGATAACAGATGGCAATACATACATGTGTACAAGTGGGTACATCATTCTCACAATTGATGTAGATCAAGATTTACGGCAATGTTTTGATTGTCGACCATTTTCATAATTTTTGAAACGAAAATAGCTACTTTTCTTAGAGTCACAACATTGTTAGTTTTTAACAAGAAATAAAAACCCTCGCGCTCTCTGTTACCAGTGTACCAGTTAAAAAGGAACTTGTTTCTTTCTTCTTCGAATCTTGGACAAATGTAAAATGCGTGATACTCGTCTTCTAAAATTATAACATCTGTTGTCAATAAACAGTAAAAGCATATTCGATCCTCTCTGTTTATGTTATGATGACGACCCAATTCAATATTAAGTTTATGACTAGAGCATCTAAATCTAGCGAGAGCTTTTCTTAACTGGAACGATAGGTCCATATTTAAATATGATTCGGGGTTTAGTAGGGATTTAAAATATTTATAAGTGTTGCATCTCGAGGATTCATTTATGTCGGCATGCCAATTTTGTGTAACACAGTCCTTGATGCGCTGTTTGAAACTAGATAAGAATACATTGCAGTTACCAACTTCTTGAGAAATCCAGACATTACCAAAGCCATACGTGTATAATAAATCTTTTACTTTTGACGCCCATGTAACTCTTCCCGCATCGTCAATGGCTTTTAACATTAAGTAACAATGTCGTGGGTACCGGTGTTGCGGCATATGCAATAGTTTTAACCAATAAGATATTATTTTTGTAAAATATATAACACATAACGGATATCTTCCACATTCTCCTAGGACCATGCTATTGTTGACAGTCTGGTTAACCCCTAAAAAGTATCTGCAAAAGTATAGTTGGACCTTTTCGACGACATCAGAGTATGAATGACCCCATAGCTCGGAACTGTATGTAAGGATGGGAACAACCATACTGTCAAATAATTTGAATATTTCATGATGTTGAAAGTTACCATAGTTGTATTGAAAGCGTTTAATAGTAAAAATAGCTTTTCTACTTTGTGCACATAGCTTTGTCTTTGCCTTGGACCATGACAGTTTAGGGCTGAATACAAGACCCATATACTTATAGCAGCATGTAACTTTTAAGATTTCGTCATTTAATTTCCATTTTTCGTAGTTTCTTAACGGCCCACCATTTCTAAAAACCATAATTTCAGTTTTCTTTAAGTTTACTTTCATACCAGTGTCGTTGCAATACTGGGAAATAACATTAAGTTGTTGTTGTAGATTGTTTGCGGTGTCTGCACAATTTGCTACATCGTCTGCGAAAAGGAGACAGTATATTTCTGTGACGTTGTTTGTGACAAATATGCCATTACTGCATTTTTCTCTAAGATCTGTACATAGATCATTTATATAAATGCTAAATATAAGTGGCGAACATAAGTCCCCCTGATTTGTTCCAATATTGCAAGAAAATGACTCAGAGATGAGATTACGGTCAATCTTAACTTGCGCCCTTGTTTTACTATACATAGATAAAAGTACATGTAATATGTTACCAGTTAAGCCCTTACGTACTAAGGACGAAAAGAGATTGAAGTGATTTACAGAATCAAATGCCTTTTGGAAGTCTACATATAACACGTAGAAGCGACCGCCAGTCTTAGAGGTATACTTTTGAATAATACTCTGTAAACAGAACATGTTGTCAACTGTAGAATAACCAGCTCTAAATCCAGCTTGAGCTTCATCTATTATATTAAGTTCATTGGCCCAACGGGTCAGCCTATCAGTTAATATACGACAAAAAACTTTGTACATAGTATTAAGAAGCGAAATACCCCTATAATTAGATGGGTCATTTCTTGCACCAGATTTATACAATGGTATGATAACACTTTCTGTCCACATTTCTGGAAAATTACCAGTATTTAAAACATTATTAAATAAAACGTTTAGAAATGGCAATATTTCAAAACATGTTTTCTTATAGAATTCCGCCCCGATTCCGTCCTTACCATGTGCCTTTCCCTTTTTCAATTTTGATATACTTCTAATTATTTCCTCATCTGAAAAGGGAGAATTTAATAGATAATCAACGGCTGTGTTATTTGATTGGGAACTATTAATATTTATGTCCTGTATATGTTGTTGGTTGTCTTTGAATAATAAACTACTAAAATATTTGACCCATTCACAACTGCTAATATGATTTACATTTTCGATTTTATATTTTTGCTTATTCACCAAATACCAAAATTGGTTAGGGTTATTTCTACAATCCAAAAGTAACTGTCTATTGTTACGCTGGTATGCATTTTTCTTACTGCGACAGATATATTTGAAGGAAGTGCGAGACAGTTTGTATAAATTAAAGTCTGACTCAAGATTAGACCATCTAAATCTTCTCAACAATGAATATTTTCCCTGTTTAGCCAAAGAGCATTCTGTGTCCCACCACTGGGGTTTGGAACAGTTTTCCGATTTGTGATGCGTTTTTCTTTTTAAGCCACATGTTATTGCAGTACTCTGATATAAGTCAACTATTGACTGAATACCAGAGTTTGCACTTATCACAATGTTTTGTAAAATATTTTCTGAAACTTCAGTTAGTTTACTATTGAAAACTTCATAAAATGTATCCTCCTTACTATCATCCCATTTAAAACTATCATATGTGTGTAGCTGTTCATTTCCGCATGCAGACGATGAAACATTTTTTGAACAATTAAATTTAAATTGTACATATAGAGGAAAGTGGTCGGAACAATCAACTTCTTCAATATTAAAGTACGACACTAGCGAAAATAACTCGCTCGAGGCAATATGATAATCAACTACACTGTGACCATCGTTCGCTACACATGTATAATTACCATCTTTATCATCAAATAACCTGCCATTAAGAAAATGAACATTATGAGTGCAACATAGTTCCGTTAAGGATTTACCAAAACAATTGTATCTCTCGTTATCTCTGTTGTTACGTGGCATGTCAAAAAGATCAGATTCATAATTACTGATATCCGAGTTATACAAATAGTCAAGGTCGTCAAACAGAATAACATCTGTTAAATCTTTAGTTCTAGCATTGAAGTCGCCAGCTAGTAAAAGATGACAGTCTGGGAAATTCATGCGTAAGTGGGAAACATTATGATCTAACTGTAGGATGCCGTTATTTTCAAGACTATTTGTATAAACTGATGAATACTCCGGAGAGACATAAGCAATATATCAAATAATGTCATTTATACCATAAATGGAACTACATTTCAACAGGAGTACTACACAATCTGTGAAATCGTAACAAATTCTCTTAACAAAGCCTGATTGAAATAGTTCATGTTTTACAAAAACACTTACTCCCCCACTATTATGAATTGATCGGGGTTTACGAGTTCTTACACAATCAAAATGTTTATATGAGGGAAACAATAAATCAAATTCTCCTACATAATCTTCCCAAGTTTCAACTAAACCAATGATATCAAATTTATGTATATAACTATTAAAATTTAAGTCACCATCGTATTTTTTTAAACCACAAATATTCCATGTCACAATGTTTAAATGTTTATAAACAATCTCACGCACAGCTGCTGGGCCTTGGCCTATTTGATAATCACGTGCGCTGGCTTCTTCGGATGGGTGTCGGTTGTTTTCGTCATTCATTCGGTGTACCTCGTTTCCAATTCGTGGGTGTACGATATCACTGGTGACTAGATCTCGTGCAGTACCGTTACGTGTGTTGTATTTTGTCCCAGGCCTTCCACGTGCATCACCTATTCTATAAATAGACTTTGATTGCTCATCATAACCATATACGGAGTTTTCTACTATTAATTTGTCAAAGTTCATTCGTGCATATTTACCACGCTCTCTTTCCTCAACCAATCGTATGCCGAGTTCTCGGCGATGAACACTTTGTCACAGTGTGTTCCGTACTATTGAGTAGCTGGATTGAATCACCCAGGACGCATGAGTATGTGAACAGTGCGGGTGATTGGACATATATGATGTTGAAACCGGCGTAAAACACCCAACAATACAAACAAAACGACCTTTGAAATCATGATTAGCAACGGCTCCTCTTTCCACGCTGTTTTCAGTCGTCCTAACGCATAGTTGGGTTGATTCTCCCAGGTCCCATGAGTTTGTGAACTGTGAGAGTGATTGGACATGACTGCTGCTGAAAACGGCCTATAAACCCCAACAATGCAATCATATTGACCTTTGAAAACATGATGAGCAATGGCTCCTTATGCCACACTGTTTTCAGTCCTATCGCGTAGATGGGTTGATTCACCCAGGAAGCATGTGTGTGTGTGAGCAGTGAGGTGTATTTAACATAAATGCTGTTGAAGACGGCCTAAAACAACCAACAACGCTATTAAAACGACCTTCGAAAACATGATGAGCAATGGCTCCTATTACCACACTGTTTTCAGTCCTATTGCCTAGCTTGGTAGAATCACCCAAAACCACGAGTACGTGCACTGTGATGTCGATTGGGCATACATGCTGTTGAAAAACGCCTAAAACCACAACAATGCAAGCAAAACGACCTTTGAGAACATGATGAGCAATGGCTGTTTTTTACACAATGTTTTCGATAGTTCATTTATAGCGAGTGTATGCATGTGGGAACGGGGTTATGGGAAAATCGTTCACTGTACCGCCGAAAGGGATTTGACCTGCAGAGGTGCGAAGACCAGTGAGCACAATCTCACCCTTTCCCACATGCAGTTACTTTATGCGAGTTTCGACACTTATTTAGTCATGCAACCACTCGCTTCCAAGATCAAAACCCATACAATGCAAACAAAACAACATTTTAAAGCATGGCGGGCAATTGCTTCTCTTGCCACAATGTGTTCAGGTCTATTGCATAGCTGGGTTGATTCACCCAGGGATCACGAGTGTGTGAACTGACGGGGTGGTATGACTTGAACGATGTGGAAAACGGCCTAAAACACCCAACAATACCAACAAAACAACCTCTGAAAGCAGGACGGGCAATTGCTCCCTTTGTCACAGTGTGTTCAGTACTATTGAGTAGCTGGGTTGAATCACCGAGGACGCATGAGTATGTGAACAGTGCGTGTGATTTGGCATATATGATGTTGAACACGGCGTAAAACACCCAACAATACAAACAAAACGACCTTTGAAATCATGATTAGCAATGGCTCCTTTTTCCACACTGTTTTCAGTCCTGTTGCCTAGCTGGGTAGAATCACTCAAAAAACATGAGTATGTGCAATCAAAACGACATTTTAAAGCATGGCGGGCAATTGCTTCTCTTGCCACGATGTGTTCAGGTCTATTGCATAGCTGGGTTGATTCACCCAGGGATCACGAGTGTGTGAACTGACGGGGTGGTATGACTGGAATGATGTTGAAAACGGCCTAAAACACCCAACACTACAAACAAAACGACCTCTGAAAGCAGGGCGAGCAATGGCTCCCTTTGTCACAGTGTGTTCCGTACTATTGAGTAGCTGGATTGAATCACCCAGGACGCATGAGTATGTGAACAGTGCGGGTGATTGGACATATATGATGTTGAAACCGGCGTAAAACACCCAACAATACAAACAAAACGACCTTTGAAATCATGATTAGCAACGGCTCCTCTTTCCACGCTGTTTTCAGTCGTCCTAACGCATAGCTGGATTGATTCTCCCAGGTCCCATGAGTTAGTGAACTGTGAGAGTGATTGGACATGACTGCTGTTGAAAACGGCCTATAAACCCCAACAATGCAATCACATTGACCTTTGAAAACATGATGAGCAATGGCTCCTTATGCCACACTGATTTCAGTCCTATCGCGTAGATGGGTTGATTCACCCAGGAAGGATGTGTGTGTGTGAGCAGTGAGGTGTGTTTAACATAAATGCTGTTGAAGACGGCCTAAAACAACCAACAACGCTATTAAAACGACCTTCGAAAACATGATGAGCAATGGCTCCTATTACCACACTGTTTTCAGTCCTATTGCCTAGCTTGGTAGAATCACCCAAAAACACGAGAACGTGCACTGTGATGTCGATTGGGCATACATGCTGTTGAAAATGGCCTAAAACCACAACAATGCAAGCAAAACGACCTTTGAGAACATGATGAGCAATGGCTGTTTTTTACACAATGTTTTCGATAGTTCATTTATAGGGAGTGTATGCATGTGGGAACGGTGTTATGGGAAAATCGTTCACTGTACCGCCGAAAGGGATTTGACCTGCAGAGGTGCGAAGACCAGTGAGCACAATCTCACCCTTTCCCACATGCAGTTACTTTATGCGACTTTCCACACTTATTTAGTCATGTAACCACTCGCTTCCAAGATCAAAACCCATACAATGCAAACAAAACAACATTTTAAAGCATGGCGGGCAATTGCTTCTCTTGCCACAATGTGTTCAGGTCTATTGCATAGCTGGGTGGATTCACCCAGGGATCACGAGTGTGTGAACTGACGGGGTGGTATGACTTGAATGATGTGGAAAACGGCCTAAAACACCCAACTATACCAACAAAACGACCTCTGAAAGCAGGACGGGCAATTGCTCCCTTTGTCACAGTGTGTTCAGTACTATTGAGTAGCTGGGTTGAATCACCGAGGACGCATGAGTATGTGAACAGTGCGTGTGATTTGGCATATATGATGTTGAACACGGCGTAAAACACCCAACAATACAAACAAAACGACCTTTGAAATCATGATTAGCAATGGCTCCTTTTTCCACACTGTTTTCAGTCCTAACGCCTAACCGGGTTGAATCACCCAGGACGCACGAGTAGATGAACAGTGCGTGCGGCGATTTGACATATATGATGTTCAAAAACGGCGTAAGACAACCAACAACGCAATCAAAACGCCCTTTGAAAACATGATGAGCAATGCCTCCTCTTACCACACTGTTTTCAGTCCTGTTGCCTAGCTGGGTAGAATCACTCAAAAAACATGAGTATGTGCAATCAAAACGACATTTTAAAGCATGGCGGGCAATTGCTTCTCTTGCCACGATGTGTTCAGGTCTATTGCATAGCTGGGTTGATTCACCCAGGGATCACGAGTGTGTGAACTGACGGGGTGGTATGACTGGAATGATGTTGAAAATGGCCTAAAACACCCAACACTACAAACAAAACGACCTCTGAAAGCAGGGCGAGCAACGGCTCCCTTTGTCACAGTGTGTTCCGTACTATTGAGTAGCTGGATTGAATCACCCAGGACGCATGAGTATGTGAACAGTGCGGGTGATTGGACATATATGATGTTGAAACCGGCGTAAAACACCCAACAATACAAACAAAACGACCTTTGAAATCATGATTAGCAACGGCTCCTCTTTCCACGCTGTTTTCAGTCGTCCTAACGCATAGCTGGATTGATTCTCCCAGGTCCCATGAGTTAGTGAACTGTGAGAGTGATTGGACATGACTGCTGTTGAAAACGGCCTATAAACCCCAACAATGCAATCACATTGACCTTTGAAAACATGATGAGCAATGGCTCCTTATGCCACACTGATTTCAGTCCTATCGCGTAGATGGGTTGATTCACCCAGGAAGGATGTGTGTGTGTGAGCAGTGAGGTGTGTTTAACATAAATGCTGTTGAAGACGGCCTAAAACAACCAACAACGCTATTAAAACGACCTTCGAAAACATGATGAGCAATGGCTCCTATTACCACACTGTTTTCAGTCCTATTGCCTAGCTTGGTAGAATCACCCAAAAACACGAGAACGTGCACTGTGATGTCGATTGGGCATACATGCTGTTGAAAATGGCCTAAAACCACAACAATGCAAGCAAAACGACCTTTGAGAACATGATGAGCAATGGCTGTTTTTTACACAATGTTTTCGATAGTTCATTTATAGGGAGTGTATGCATGTGGGAACGGTGTTATGGGAAAATCGTTCACTGTACCGCCGAAAGGGATTTGACCTGCAGAGGTGCGAAGACCAGTGAGCACAATCTCACCCTTTCCCACATGCAGTTACTTTATGCGACTTTCCACACTTATTTAGTCATGTAACCACTCGCTTCCAAGATCAAAACCCATACAATGCAAACAAAACAACATTTTAAAGCATGGCGGGCAATTGCTTCTCTTGCCACAATGTGTTCAGGTCTATTGCATAGCTGGGTGGATTCACCCAGGGATCACGAGTGTGTGAACTGACGGGGTGGTATGACTTGAATGATGTGGAAAACGGCCTAAAACACCCAACTATACCAACAAAACGACCTCTGAAAGCAGGACGGGCAATTGCTCCCTTTGTCACAGTGTGTTCAGTACTATTGAGTAGCTGGGTTGAATCACCGAGGACGCATGAGTATGTGAACAGTGCGTGTGATTTGGCATATATGATGTTGAACACGGCGTAAAACACCCAACAATACAAACAAAACGACCTTTGAAATCATGATTAGCAATGGCTCCTTTTTCCACACTGTTTTCAGTCCTAACGCCTAGCTGGGTTGAATCACCCAGGACGCACGAGTAGATGAACAGTGCGTGCGGCGATTTGACATATATGATGTTGGAAACGGCGTAAGACAACCAACAACGCAATCAAAACGCCCTTTGAAAACATGATGAGCAATGCCTCCTCTTACCACACTGTTTTCAGTCCTGTTGCCTAGCTGGGTAGAATCACTCAAAAACATGAGTATGTGCAATCAAAACGACATTTTAAAGCATGGCGGGCAATTGCTTCTCTTGCCACGATGTGTTCAGGTCTATTGCATAGCTGGGTTGATTCACCCAGGGATCACGAGTGTGTGAACTGACGGGGTGGTATGACTGGAATGATGTTGAAAACGGCATAAAACACCCAACACTACAAACAAAACGACCTCTGAAAGCAGGGCGAGCAATGGCTCCCTTTGTCACAGTTTGTTCCGTACTATTGAGTAGCTGGATTGAATCACCCAGGACGCATGAGTATGTGAACACTGCGGGTGATTGGACATATATGATGTTGAAACCGGCGTAAAACACCCAACAATACAAACAAAACGACCTTTGAAATCATGATTAGCAACGGCTCCTCTTTCCACGCTGTTTTCAGTCGTCCTAACGCATAGCTGGGTTGATTCTCCCAGGTCCCATGAGTTTGTGAAATGTGAGAGTGGTTGGACATGACTGCTGTTGAAAACGGCCTATAAACCCCAACAATGCAATCACATTGACCTTTGAAAACATGATGAGCAATGGCTCCTTATGCCACACTGTTTTCAGTCCTATCGCGTAGATGGGTTGATTCACCCAGGAAGCATGTGTGTGTGTGAGCAGTGAGGTGTATTTAACATAAATGCTGTTGAAGACGGCCAAAAACAACCAACAACGCTATTAAAACGATCTTCGAAAACATGATGAGCAATGGCTCCTATTACCACACTGTTTTCAGTCCTATTGCCTAGCTTGGTAGAATCACCCATAAACACGAGTACGTGCACTGTGATGTCGAGTGTGCATAAATGCTGTTGAAAATGGCCTAAAACCACAACAATGCAAGCAAAACGACCTTTGAGAACATGATGAGCAATGGCTGTTTTTTACACAATGTTTTCGATAGTTCATTTATAGGGAGTGTATGCATGTGGGAACGGGGTTATGGGAAAATCGTTCACTGTACCGCCGAAAGGGATTTGACCTGCATAGGTGCGAAGACCAGTGAGCACAATCTCACCCTTTCCCACATGCAGTTACTTTATGCGACTTTCCACACTTATTTAGTCATGCAACCACTCGCTTCCAAGATCAAAACGCATACAATGCAAACAAAACCACATTTTAAAGCATGGCGGGCAATTGCTTCTCTTGCCACAATGTGTTCAGGTATATTGCATAGCTGGGTTGATTCACCCAGGGATCACGAGTGTGTGAACTGACGGGGTGGTATGACTTGAATGATGTGGAAAACGGCCTAAACGACCCAACAATACCAACAAAACGACCTCTGAAAGTAGGACGGGCAATTGCTCCCTTTGTCACAGTGTGTTCAGTACTATTGAGTAGCTGGGTTGAATCACCGACGACGCATGAGTATGTGAACAGTGCGTGTGATTTGGCATATATGATGTTGAACACGGGGGTAAAACACCCAACAATACAAACAAAACGACCTTTGAAATCATGATTAGCAATGGCTCCTTTTTCCACACTGTTTTCGGTCCTAACGCCTAGCTGGGTTGAATCACCCAGGACGCACGAGTAGATGAACAGTGCGTGCGGCGATTTGACATATATGATGTTGAAAACGGCGTAAGACAACCAACAACGCAATCAAAACGCCCTTTGAAAACATGATAAGCAATGCCTCCTCTTACCACACTGTTTTCAGTCCTGTTGCCTAGCTGGGTAGAATCACTCACAAATCATGAGTATGTGCAATCAAAACGACATTTTAAAGCATGGCGGGCAATTGCTTCTCTTGCCACGATGTGTTCAGGTCTATTGCATAGCTGGGTTGATTCACCCAGGGATCACGAGTGTGTGAATTGACGGGGTGGTATGACTGGAATGATGTTGAAAACGGCCTAAAACACCCAACACTACAAACAAAACGACCTCTGAAAGCAGGGCGAGCAATGGCTCCCTTTGTCACAGTGTGTTCCGTACTATTGAGTAGCTGGATTGAATCACCCAGGACGCATGAATATGTGAACAGTGCGGGTGATTGGACATATATGATGTTGAAACCGGCGTAAAACACCCAACAATACAAACAAAACGACCTTTGAAATCATGATTAGCAACGGCTCCTCTTTCCACGCTGTTTTCAGTCGTCCTAACGCATAGCTGGGTTGATTCTCCCAGGTCCTATGAGTTTGTGAACTGTGAGAGTGATTGGACATGACTGCTGTTGAAAACGGCCTATAAACCCCAACAATGCAATCACATTGACCTTTGAAAACATGATGATCAATGGCTCCTTATGCCACACTGTTTTCAGTCCTATCGCGTAGATGGGTTGATTCACCCAGGAAGCATGTGTGTGTGTGAGCAGTGAGGTGTATTTAACATAAATGCTGTTGAAGACGGCCTAAAACAACCAACAACGCTATTAAAACGACCTTCGAAAACATGATGAGCAATGGCTCCTATTACCACACTGTTTTCAGTCCTATTGCCTAGCTTGGTAGAATCACCCAAAAACACGAGTACGTGCACTGTGATGTCAATTGGGCATACATGCTGTTGAAAATGGCCTAAAACCACAACAATGCAAGCAAAACGACCTTTGAGAACATGATGAGCAATGGCTGTTTTGTACACAATGTTTTCGATAGTTCATTTATAGGGAGTGTATGCATGTGGGAACGGGGTTATGGGAAAATCGTTCACTGTACCGCCGAAAGGGATTTGACCTGCAGAGGTGCGAAGACCAGTGAGCACAATCTCACCCTTTCCCACATGCAGTTACTTTATGCGACTTTCCACACTTATTTAGTCATGCAACCACTCGCTTCCAAGATCAAAACCCATACAATGCAAACAAAACAACATTTTAAAGCATGGCGGGCAATTGCTTCTCTTGCCACAATGTGTTCAGGTCTATTGCATAGCTGGGTTGATTCACCCAGGGATCACGAGTGTGTGAACTGACGGGGTGGTATGACTTGAATGATGTGGAAAACGGCCTAAAACACCCAACAATACCAACAGAAACGACCTCTGAAAGCAGGACGGGCAATTGCTCCCTTTGTCACAGTGTGTTCAGTACTATTGAGTAGCTGGGTTGAATCACCGAGGACGCATGAGTATGTGAACAGTGCGTGTGATTTGGCATATATGATGTTGAACACGGCGTAAAACACCCAACAATACAACAAAAACGACCTTTGAAATCATGATTAGCAATGGCTCCTTTTTCCACACTGTTTTCAGTCCTAACGCCTAGCTGGGTTGAATCACCCAGGACGCACGAGTAGATGAACAGTGCGTGCGGCGATTTGACATATATGATGTTGAAAACGGCGTAAGACAACCAACAACGCAATCAAAACGCCCTTTGAAAACATGATGAGCTATGCCTCCTCTTACCACACTGTTTTCAGTCCTGTTGCCTAGCTGGGTAGAATCACTCAAAAAACATGAATATGTGCAATCAAAACGACATTTTAAAGCATGGCGGGCAATTGATTCTCTTGCCTCGATGTGTTCAGGTCTATTGCATAGCTGGGTTGATTCACCCAGGGATCACGAGCGTGTTAACTGACGGGGTGGTATGACTAGAATGATGTTGAAAACGGCCTAAAACACCCAACACTACAAACAAAACGACCTCTGAAAGTAGGGCGAGCAATGGCTCCCTTTGTCACAGTGTGTTCCGTACTATTGAGTAGCTGATTGAATCACCCAGGACGCATGAGTATGTGAACAGTGAGGCTGATTGGACATATATGATGTTGAAACCGGCGTAAAACACCCAACAATACAAACAAAACGACCTTTGAAATCATGATTAGCAACGGCTCCTCTTTCCACGCTGTTTTCAGTCGTCCTAACGCATAGCTGGGTTGATTCTCCCAGGTCCCATGAGTTTGTGAACTGTGAGAGTGATTGGACATGACTGCTGTTGAAAACGGCCTATAAACCCCAACAATGCAATCACATTGACCTTTGAAAACATGAAGAGCAATGGCTCCTTATGCCACACTGTTTTCAGTCCTATCGCGTAGATGGGTTGATTCACCCAGGAAGCATGTGTGTGTGTGAGCAGTGAGGTGTATTTAACATAAATGCTGTTGAAGACGGCCTAAAACAACCAACAAAGCTATTAAAACGACCTTCGAAAACATGATGAGCAATGGCTCCTATTACCACACTGTTTTCAGTCCTATTGCCTAGCTTGGTAGAATCACCCAAAAACACGAGTACGTGCACTGTGATGTCGATTGGGCATACATGCTGTTGAAAATGGCCTAAAACCACAACAATGCAAGCAAAACGACCTTTGAGAACATGATGAGCAATGGCTGTTTTTTACACAATGTTTTCGATGGTTCATTTATAGGGAGTGTATGCATGTGGGAACGGGGTTATGGGAAAATAGTTCACTGTACCGCCGAAAGGGATTTGACCTGCAGAGGTGCGAAGACCAGTGAGCACAATCTCACCCTTTCCCACATGCAGTTACTTTATGCGACTTTCCACACTTATTTAGTCATGCAACCACTCGCTTCCAAGATCAAAACCCCTACCATGCAAACAAACCGACATTTTAACGCATAACGGGCAATTGCTTCTTTTGCCACAATGTGTTCAGGTCTATTGCATAGCTGGGTTGATTCACCCAGGGATCACGAGTGTGTGAACTGACGGGGTGGTATGACTTGAATGATGTGGAAAACGGCCTAAAACACCCAACAATACCAACAAAACGACCTCTGAAAGCAGGACGGGCAATTGCTCCCTTTGTCACAGTGTGTTCAGTACTATTGAGTAGCTGGGTTGAATCACCGAGGACGCATGAGTATGTGAACAGTGCGTGTGATTTGGCATATATGATGTTGAATACGGCGTAAAACACCCAACAATACAAACAAAACGACCTTTGAAATCATGATTAGCAATGGCTCCTTTTTCCACACTGTTTTCAGTCCTAACGCCTAGCTGGGTTGAATCACCCAGGACGCACGAGTAGATGAACAGTGCGTGCGGCGATTTGACATCTATGATGTTGAAAACGGGGTAAGACAACCAACAACGCAATCAAAACGCCCTTTGAAAACATGATGAGCAATGCCTCCTCTTACCACACTGTTTTCAGTCCTGTTGCCTAGCTGGGTAGAATCACTCAAAAAACATGAGTATGTGCAATCAAAACGACATTTTAAAGCATGGCGGGCAATTGATTCTCTTGCCACGATGTGTTCAGGTCTATTGCATAGCTGGGTTGATTCACCCAGGGATCACGAGTGTGTGAACTGACGCGGTGGTATGACTGAAATGATGTTGAAAACGGCCTAAAACACCCAACACTACAAACAAAACGACCTCTGAAAGCAGGGCGAGCAATGGCTCCCTTTGTCACAGTGTGTTCCGTACTATTGAGTAGCTGGATTGAATCACCCAGGACGCATGAGTATGTGAACAGTGCGATTGATTGGACATATATGATGTTGAAACCGGCGTAAAACACCCAAAAATACAAACAAAACGACCTTTGAAATCATGATTAGCAACGGCTCCTCTTTCCACGCTGTTTTCAGTCGTCCTAACGCATAGCTGGGTTGATTCTCCCAGGTCCCATGAGTTTGTGAACTGTGAGAGTGATTGGACATGACTGCTGTTGAAAACGGCCTATAAACCCCAACAATGCAATCACATTGACCTTTGAAAACATGATGAGCAATGGCTCCTTATGCCACACTGTTTTCAGTCCTATCGCGTAGATGGGTTGATTCACCCAGGAAGCATGTGTGTGTGTGAGCAGTGAGGTGTATTTAACAAAAATGCTGTTGAAGACGGCCTAAAACAACCAACAACGCTATTAAAACGACCTTCGAAAACATGATGAGCAATGGCTCCTATTACCACACTGTTTTCAGTCCTATTGCCTAGCTTGGTAGAATCACCCAAAAACACGAGTACGTGCACTGTGATGTCGATTGGGCATACATGCTGTTGAAAATGGCCTAAAACCACAACAATGCAAGCAAAACGACCTTTGAGAACATGATGAGCAATGGCTGTTTTTTACACAATGTTTTCGATAGTTCATTTATAGGGAGTGTATGCATGTGGGAACGGGGTTATGGGAAAATCGTTCACTGTACCGCCGAAAGGGATTTGACCTGCAGAGGTGCGAAGACCAGTGAGCACAATCTCACCTCTTCCCACATGCAGTTACTTTATGCGACTTTCCACACTTATTTAGTCATGCAACCACTCGCTTCCAAGATCAAAACCCATGCAATGCAAACAAAACAACATTTTAAAGCATGGCGGGCAATTGCTTCTCTTGCCACAATGTGTTCAGGTCTATTGCATAGCTGGGTTGATTCACCCAGGGATCACGAGTGTGTGAACTGACGGGGTGGTATGACTTGAATGATGTGGAAAACGGCCTAAAACACCCAACAATACCAACAAAACGACCTCTGAAAGCAGGACGGGCAATTGCTCCCTTTGTCACAGTGTGTTTAGTACTATTGAGTAGCTGGGTTGAATCACCGAGGACGCATGAGTATGTGAACAGTGCGTGTGATTTGGCATATATGATGTTGAACACGGTGTAAAACACCCAACAATACAAACAAAACGACCTTTGAAATCATGATTAGCAATGGCTCCTTTTTCCACACTGTTTTCAGTCCTAACGCCTAGCTGGGTTGAATCACCCAGAACGCACGAGTAGATGAACAGTGCGTGCGGCGATTTGACATATATGATGTTGAAAACGGCGTAAGACAACCAACAACGCAATCAAAACGCCCTTTGAAAACATGATGAGCAATGCCTCCTCTTACCACACTGTTTTCAGTCCTGTTGCCTAGCTGGGTAGAATCACTCAAAAAACATGAGTATGTGCAATCAAAACGACATTTTAAAGCATGGCGGGCAATTGCTTCTCTTTCCACGATGTGTTCAGGTCTATTGCATAGCTGGGTTGATTCACCCAGGGATCACGAGTGTGTGAACTGACGGGGTGGTATGACTTGAATGATGTTGAAAACGGCCTAAAACACCCAACACTACAAACAAAACGACCTCTGAAAGCAGGGCGAGCAATGGCTCTCTTTGTCACAGTGTGTTCCGTACTATTGAGTAGCTGGATTGAATCACCCAGGACGCATGAGTATGTGAACAGTGCGGGTGATTGGACATATATGATGTTGAAACCGGCGTAAAACACCCAACAATACAAACAAAACGACCTTTGAAATCATGATTAGCAACGGCTCCTCTTTCCACGCTGTTTTCAGTCGTCCTAACGCATAGCTGGGTTGATTCTCCCAGGTCCCATGAGTTTGTGAACTTTGAGAGTGATTGGACATGACTGCTGTTGAAAACGGCCTATAAACCCCAACAATGCAATCACATTGACCTTTGAAAACATGATGAGCAATGGCTCCTTATGCCACACTGTTTTCAGTCCTATCGCGTAGATGGGTTGATTCACCCAGGAAGCATGTGTGTGTGTGAGCAGTGAGGTGTATTTAACATAAATGCTGTTGAAGACGGCCTAAAACAACAAACAACGCTATTAAAACGTCCTTCGAAAACATGATGAGCAATGGCTCCTATTACCACACTGTTTTCAGTCCTATTGCCTAGCTTGGTAGAATCACCCAAAAACACGAGTACGTGCACTGTGATGTCGATTGGGCATACATGCTGTTGAAAATGGCCTAAAACCAAAACAATGCAAGCAAAACGACCTTTGAGAACATGATGAGCAATGGCTGTTTTTTACACAATGTTTTCGATAGTTCATTTATTGGGAGTGTATGCATGTGGGAACGGAGTTATGGGAAAATCGTTCAATGTACCGCCGAAAGGGATTTGACCTGCAGAGGTGCGAAGACCAGTGAGCACAATCTCACCCTTTCCCACATGCAGTTACTTTATGGGACTTTCCACACTTATTTAGTCATGCAACAACTCGCTTCCAAGATCAAAACGCATACAATGCAAACAAAACAACATTTTAAAGCATGGCGGGCAATTGCTTCTCTTGCCACAATGTGTTCAGGTCTATTGCATAGCTGGGTTGATTCACCCAGAGATCACGAGTGTGTGAACTGACGGGGTGGTATGACTTGAATGATGTGGAAAACGGCCTAAAACACCCAACAATACCAACAAAACGACCTCTGAAAGCAGGACGGGCAATTGCTCCCTTTGTCACAGTGTGTTCAGTACTATTGAGTAGCTGGGTTGAATCACCGAGGACGCATGAGTATGTGAACAGTGCGTGTGATTTGGCATATATGATGTTGAACACGGCGTAAAACACCCAACAATACAAACAAAACGACCTTTGAAATCATGATTAGCAATGGCTCCTTTTTCCACACTGTTTTCAGTCCTAACGCCTAGCTGGGTTGAATCACCCAGGACGCACGAGTAGATGAACAGTGCGTGCGGCGATTTGACATATATGATGTTGAAAACGGCGTAAGACAACCACCAACGCAATCAAAACGCCCTTTGAAATCATGATTAGCAATGGCTCCTTTTTCCACACTGTTTTCAGTCCTAACGCCTAGCTGGGTTGAATCACCCAGGACGCACGAGTAGATGAACAGTGCGTGCGGCGATTTGACATATATGATGTTGAAAACGGCGTAAGACAACCAACAACGCAATTAAAACGCCCTTTGAAAAACATGATGAGCAAAACCTCCTCTTACCACACTGTTTTCAGTCCTGTTGCCTAGCTGGGTAGAATCACTCAAAAAACATGAGTATGTGCAATCAAAACGACATTTTTAAGCATGGCGGGCAATTGCTTCTCTTGCCACGATGTGTTCAGGTCTATTGCATAGCTGGGTTGATTCACCCAGGGATCACGAATGTGTGAACTGACTGGGTGGTATGACTGGAATTATGTTGAAACCGGCCTAAAACACCCAACTTTACAAACAAAACGACCTCTGAAAGCAGGGCAAGCAATGGCTTCCTTTGTCACAGTGTGTTCCGTACTATTGAGTAGCTGGATTGAATCACCCAGGACGCATGAGTATGTGAACAGTGCGGGTGATTGGACATATATGATGTTGAAACCGGCGTAAAACACCCAACAATACAAACAAAACGACCTTTGAAATCATGATTAGCAACGGCTCCTCTTTCCACGCTGTTTTCAGTCGTCCTAACGCATAGCTGGGTTGATTCTCCCAGGTCCCATGAGTTTGTGAACTGTGAGAGTGATTGGACATGACTGCTGTTGAAAACGGCCTATAAACCCCAACAATGCAATCACATTGACTTTTGAAAACATGATGAGCAATGGCTCCTTATGCCACACTGTTTTCAGTCCTATCGCGTAGATGGGTTGATTCACCCAGGAAGCATGTGTGTGTGTGAGCAGTGATGTGTATTTAACATAAATGCTGTTGAAGACGGCCTAAAACAACCAACAACGCTATTAAAACGACCTTCGAAAACATGATGAGCAATGGCTCCTATTACCACACTGTTTTCAGTCCTATTGCCTAGCTTGGTAGAATCACCCAAAAACACG
Organism: Serripes groenlandicus; assembly: GCA_031761405.1. Taxonomy (NCBI): domain Eukaryota; kingdom Metazoa; phylum Mollusca; class Bivalvia; order Cardiida; family Cardiidae; genus Serripes; species Serripes groenlandicus. The sequence continues at coordinate 122,303,404 of JASEVX010000002.1, forward strand.
AGTACGTGCAATGTGATGTCGAGTGGGCATACATGCTGTTGAAAATGGCCTAAAACCACAACAATGCAAGCAAAACGACCTTTGAGAACATGATGAGCAATGGCTGTTTTTTACACAATGTTTTCGATAGTTCATTTATAGGGAGTGTATGCATGTGGGAACGGGGTTATGGGAAAATCGTTCACTGTACCGCCGAAAGGGATTTGACCTGCAGAGGTGCGAAGACCAGTGAGCACAATCTCACCCTTTCCCACATGCAGTTACTTTATGCGACTTTCCACACTTATTTAGTCATGCAACCACTCGCTTCCAAGATCAAAACCCATACAATGCAAACAAAACAACATTTTAAAGCATGGCGGGCAATTGCTTCTCTTGCCACAATGTGTTCAGGTCTATTGCATAGCTGGGTTGATTCACCCAGGGATCACGAGTGTGTGAACTGACGGGGTGGTATGACTTGAATGATGTGGAAAACGGCCTAAAACACCCAACAATACCAACAAAACGACCTCTGAAAGCAGGACGGGCAATTGCTCCCTTTGTCACAGTGTGTTCAGTACTATGGAGTAGCTGGGTTGAATCACCGAGGACGCATGAGTATGTGAACAGTGCGTTTGATTTGGCATATATGATGTTTTCCACACTGTTTTCAGTCCTAACGCCTAGCTGGGTTGAATCACCCAGGACGCACGAGTAGATGAACAGTGCGTGCGGCGATTTGACATATATGATGTTGAAAACGGCGTAAGACAACCAACAACGCAATCAAAACGCCCTTTGAAAACATGATGAGCAATGCCTCCTCTTACCACACTGTTTTCAGTCCTGTTGCCTAGCTGGGTAGAATCACTCAAAAAACATGAGTATGTGCAATCAAAACGACATTTTAAAGCATGGCGGGCAATTGCTTCTCTTGCCACGATGTGTTCAGGTCTATTGCATAGCTGGGTTGATTCACCCAGGGATCACGAGTGTGTGAACTGACGGGGTGGTATGACTGGAATGATGTTGAAAATGGCCTAAAACACCCAACACTACAAACAAAACGACCTCTGAAAGCAGGGCGAGCAATGGCTCCCTTTGTCACAGTGTGTTCCGTACTATTGAGTAGCTGGATTGAATCACCCAGGACGCATGAGTATGTGAACAGTGCGGGTGATTGGACATATATGATGTTGAAACCGGCGTAAAACACCCAACAATACAAACAAAACGACCTTTGAAATCATGATTAGCAACGGCTCCTCTTTCCACGCTGTTTTCAGTCGTCCTAACGCATAGCTGGGTTGATTCTCCAAGGTCCCATGAGTTTGTGAACTGTGAGAGTGATTGGACATGACTGCTGTTGAAAACGGCCTATAAACCCCAACAATGCAATCACATTGACCTTTGAAAACATGATGAGCAATGGCTCCTTATGCCACACTGTTTTCAGTCCTATCGCGTAGATGGGTTGATTCACCCAGGAAGCATGTGTGTGTGTGAGCAGTGAGGTGTATTTAACATAAATGCTGTTGAAGACGGCCTAAAACAACCAACAACGCTATTAAAACGACCTTCGAAAACATTATGAGCAATGGCTCCTATTACCACACTGTTTTCAGTCCTATTGCCTAGCTTGGTAGAATCACCCCAAAACACGAGTACGTGCACTGTGATGTCGATTGGGCATACATGCTGTTGAAAATGGCCTAAAACCACAACAATGCAAGCAAAACGACCTTTGAGAACATGATGAGCAATGGCTGTTTTTTACACAATATTTTCGATAGTTCATTTATAGGGAGTGTATGCATGTTGGAACGGGGTTATGGAAAAATCGTTCACTGTACCGCCGAAAGGGATTTGAACTGCAGAGGTGCGAAGACCAGTGAGCACAATCTCACCCTTTCCCACATGCAGTTACTTTATGCGACTTTCCACACTTATTTAGTCATGCAACCACTCGCTTCCAAGATCAAAACCCATACAATGCAAACAAAACAACATTTTAAAGCATGGCGGGCAATTGCTTCTCTTGCCACAATGTGTTCAGGTCTATTGCATAGCTGGGTTGATTCACCCAGGGATCACGAGTGTGTGAACTGACGGGGTGGTATGACTTGAATGATGTGGAAAACGGCCTAAAACACCCAACAATACCAACAAAACGACCTCTGAAAGCAGGACGGGCAATTGCTCCCTTTGTCACAGTGTGTTCAGTGCTATTGAGTAGCTGGGTTGAATCACCGAGGACGCATGAGTATGTGAACAGTGCGGGTGATTTGGCATATATGATGTTGAACACGGCGTAAAACACCCAACAATACAAACAAAACGAACTTTGAAATCATGATTAGCAATGGCTCCTTTTTCCACACTGTTTTCAGTCCTAACGCCTAGCTGGGTTGAATCACCCAGGACGCACGAGTAGATGAACAGTGCGTGCGGTGATTTGACATATATGATGTTGAAAACGGCGTAAGACAACCAACAACGCAATCAAAACGCCCTTTGAAAACATGATGAGCAATGCCTCCTCTTACCACACTGTTTTCAGTCCTGTTGCCTACCTGGGTAGAATCACTCAAAAAACATGAGTATGTGCAATCAAAACGACATTTTAAAGCATGGCGGGCAATTGCTTCTCTTGCCACGATGTGTTCAGGTCTATTGCATAGCTGGGTTGATTCACCCAGGGATCACGAGTGTGTGAACTGACGGGGTGGTATGACTGGAAATGATGTTGAAAACGGCCTAAAACACCCAACACTACAAACAAAACGACCTCTGAAAGCAGGGCGAGCAATGGCTCCCTTTGTCACAGTGTGTTCCGTACTATTGAGTAGCTGGATTGAATCACCCAGGACGCATGAGTATGTGAACAGTGCGGGTGATTGGACATATATTATGTTGAAACCGGCGTAAAACACCCAACAATACAAACAAAACGACCTTTGAAATCATGATTAGCAACGGCTCCTCTTTCCACGCTGTTTTCAGTCGTCCTAACGCATAGCTGGGTTGATTCTCCCAGGTCCCATGAGTTTGTGAACTGTGAGAGTGATTGGACCTGACTGCTGTTGAAAACGGCCTATAAACCCCAACAATGCAATTACATTGACCTTTGAAAACATGATGAGCAATGGCTCCTTATGCCACACTGTTTTCAGTCCTATCGCGTAGATGGGTTGATTCACCCAGGAAGCATGTGTGTGTGTGAGCAGTGAGGTGTATTTAACATAAATGCTGTTGAAGACGGCCTAAAACAACCAACAACGCTATTAAAACGACCTTCGAAAACATGATGAGCAATGGCTCCTATTACCACACTGTTTTCAGTCCTATTGCCTAGCTTGGTAGAATCACCCCAAAACACGAGTACGTGCACTGTGATGTAAATTGGGCATACATGCTGTTGAAAATGGTCTAAAACCACAACAATGCAAGCAAAACGACCTTTGAGAACATGATGAGCAATGGCTGTTTTTTACACAATGTTTTCGATAGTTCATTTATAGGGAGTGTATGCATGTGGGAACGGGGTTATGGGAAAATCGTTCACTGTACCGCCGAAAGGGATTTGACCTGCAGAGGTGCGAAGACCAGTGAACACAATCTCACCCTTTCCCACATGCAGTTACTTTATGCGACTTTCCACACTTATTTAGTCATGCAACCACTCGCTTCCAAGATCAAAACCCATACAATGCAAACAAAACAACATTTTAAAGCATGGCGGGCAATTGCTTCTCTTGCCACAATGTGTTCAGGTCTATTGCATAGCTGGGTTGATTCACCCAGGGATCACGAGTGTGTGAACTGACGGGGTGGTATGACTTGAATGATGTGGAAAACGGCATAAAACACCCAACAATACCAATAAAACGACCTCTGAAAGCAGGACGGGCAATTGCTCCCTTTGTCACAGTGTGTTCAGTACTATTGAGTAGCTGGGTTGAATCACCGAGGACGCATGAGTATGTGAACAGTGCGTGTGATTTGGCATATATGATGTTGAACACGGCGTAAAACACCCAACAATACAAACAAAACGACCTTTGAAATCATGATTAGCAATGGCTCCTTTTTCCACACTGTTTTCAGTCCTAACGCCTAGCTGGGTTGAATCACCCAGGACGCACGAGTAGATGAACAGTGCGTGCGGCGATTTGACATATATGATGTTGAAAACGGGGTAAGACAACCAACAACGCAATCAAAACGCCCTTTGAAAACATGATGAGCAATGCCTCCTCTTACCACACTGTTTTCAGTCCTGTTGCCTAGCTGGGTAGAATCACTCAAAAAACATGAGTATGTGCAATCAAAACGACATTTTAAAGCATGGCGGGCAATTGCTTCTCTTGCCACGATGTGTTCAGGTCTATTGCATAGCTGGGTTGATTCACCCAGGGATCACGAGTGTGTGAACTGACGGGGTGGTATGACTGGAATGATGTTGAAAATGGCCTAAAACACCCAACACTACAAACAAAACGACCTCTGAAAGCAGGGTGAGCAATGGCTCCCTTTGTCACAGTGTGTTCCGTACTATTGAGTAGCTGGATTGAATCACCCAGGACGCATGAGTATGTGAACAGTGCGGGTGATTGGACATATATGATGTTGAAACCGGCGTAAAACACCCAACAATACAAACAAAACGACCTTTGAAATCATGATTAGCAACGGCTCCTCTTTCCACGCTGTTTTCAGTCGTCCTAATGCATAACTGGGTTGATTCTCCCAGGTCCCATGAGTTTGTGAACTGTGAGAGTGATTGGACATGACTGCTGTTGAAAACGGCCTATAAACCCCAACAATGCAATCACATTGACCTTTGAAAACATGATGAGCAATGGCTCCTTATGCCACACTGTTTTCAGTCCTATCGCGTAGATGGGTTGATTCACCCAGGAAGCATGTGTGTGTGTGAGCAGTGAGGTGTATTTAACATAAATGCTGTTGAAGACGGCCTAAAACAACCAACAACGCTATTAAAACGACCTTCGAAAACATGATGAGCAATGGCTCCTATTACCACACTGTTTTCAGTCCTATTGCCTAGCTTGGTAGAATCACCCAAAAACACGAATACGTGCACTGTGATGTCGATTGGGCATACATGCTGTTGAAAATCGCCTAAAACCACAACAATGCAAGCAAAACGACCTTTGAGAACATGATGAGCAATGGCTGTTTTTTACACAATGTTTTCGATAGTTCATTTATAGGGAGTGTATGCATGTGGGAACGGGGTTATGGGAAAATCGTTCACTGTACCGCCGAAAGGGATTTGACCTGCAGAGGTGCGAAGACCAGTGAGCACAATCTCACCCTTTCCCACATGCAGTTACTTTGTGCGACTTTCCACACTTATTTAGTCATGCAACCACTCGCTTCCAAGATCAAAACCCATACAATGCAAACAAAACAACATTTTAAAGCATGGCGGGCAATTGCTTCTCTTGCCACAATGTGTTCAGGTCTATTGCATAGCTGGGTTGATTCACCCAGGGATTACGAGTGTGTGAACTGACGGGGTGGTATGACTTGAATGATGTGGAAAACGGCCTAAAACACCCAACAATACCAACAAAACGACCTCTGAAAGCAGGACGGGCAATTGCTCCCTTTGTCACAGTGTGTTCAGTACTATTGAGTAGCTGGGTTGAATCACCGAGGACGCATGAGTATGTGAACAGTGCGTGTGATTTGGCATATATGATGTTGAACACGGCGTAAAACACCCAACAATACAAACAAAACGACCTTTGAAATCATGATTAGCAATGGCTCCTTTTTCCACACTGTTTTCAGTCCTAACGCCTAGCTGGGTTGAATCACCCAGGACACACGAGTAGATGAACAGTGCGTGCGGCGATTTGACATATATGATGTTGAAAACGGCGTAAGACAATCAATAACGCAATCAAAACGCCCTTTGAAAACATGATGAGCAATGCCTCCTCTTACCACACTGTTTTCAGTCCTGTTGCCTAGCTGGGTAGAATCACTAAAAAAACATGAGTATGTGCAATCAAAACGACATTTTAAAGCATGGCGGGCAATTGCTTCTCTTGCCACGATGTGTTCAGGTCTATTGCATAGCTGGGTTGATTCACCCAGGGATCACGAGTGTGTGAACTGACGGGGTGGTATGACTGGAATGATGTTGAAAACGGCCTAAAACACCCAACACTACAAACAAAACGACCTCTGAAAGCAGGGCGAGCAATGGCTCCCTTTGTCACAGTGTGTTCCGTACTATTGAGTAGCTGGATTGAATCACCCAGGACGCATGAGTATGTGAACAGTGCGGGTGATTGGACATATATGATGTTGAAACCGGCGTAAAACACCCAACAATACAAACAAAACGACCTTTGAAATCATGATTAGCAACGGCTCCTCTTTCCACGCTGTTTTCAGTCGTCCTAATGCATAACTGGGTTGATTCTCCCAGGTCCCATGAGTTTGTGAACTGTGAGAGTGATTGGACATGACTGCTGTTGAAAACGGCCTATAAACCCCAACAATGCAATCACATTGACCTTTGAAAACATGATGAGCAATGGCTCCTTATGCCACACTGTTTTCAGTCCTATCGCGTAGATGGGTTGATTCACCCAGGAAGCATGTGTGTGTGTAAGCAGTGAGGTGTATTTAACATAAATGCTGTTGAAAACGGCCTAAAACAACCAACAAAGCTATTAAAACGACCTTCGAAAACATGATGAGCAATGGCTCCTATTACCACACTGTTTTCAGTCCTATTACCTAGCTTGGTAGAATCACCCAACAACACGAGTACGTGCACTGTGATGTCGATTGGGCATACATGCTGTTGAAAATGGCCTAACACCACAACAATGCAAGCAAAACGACCTTTGAGAACATGATGAGCAATGGCTGTTTTTTACACAATGTTTTCGATAGTTCATTTATAGGGAGTGTATGCATGTGGGAACGGGGTTATGCGAAAATCGTTCACTGTACCGCCGAAAGGGATTTGACCTGCAGAGGTGCGAAGACCAGTGAGCACAATCTCACCCTTTCCCACATGCAGTTACTTCATGCGACTTTCCACACTTATTTAGACATGCAACCACTCGCTTCCAAGATCAAAACCCATACAATGCAAACAAAACAACATTTTAAAGCATGGCGGGCAATTGCTTCTCTTGCCACAATGTGTTCAGGTCTATTGCATAGCTGGGTTGATTCACCCAGGGATCACGAGTGTGTGAACTGACGGGGTGGTATGACTGGAATGATGTGGAAAACGGCCTAAAACACCCAACAATACCAACAAAGCGACCTCTGAAAGCAGGACGGGCAATTGCTCCCTTTGTCACAGTGTGTTCAGTACTATTGAGTAGCTGGGTTGAATCACCGAGGACGCATGAGTATGTGAACAGTGCGTGTGATTTGGCATATATGATGTTGAACACGGCGTAAAACACCCAACAATACAAACAAAACGACCTTTGAAATCATGATTAGCAATGGCTCCTTTTTCCACACTGTTTTCAGTCCTAACGCCTAGCTGGGTTGAATCACCCAGGACGCACGAGTAGATGAACAGTGCGTGCGGCGATTTGACATATATGATGTTGAAAACGGCGTAAGACAACCATCAACGCAATCAAAACGCCCTTTGAAAACATGATGAGCAATGTCTCCTCTTACCACACTGTTTTCAGTCCTGTTGCCTGGCTGGGTAGAATCACTCAAAAAACATGAGTATGTGCAATCAAAACGACATTTTAAAGCATGGCCGGCAATTGCTTCTCTTGCCACGATGTGTTCAGGTCTATTGCATAGCTGGGTTGATTCACCCAGGGATCACGAGTGTGTGAACTGACGGGGTGGTATGACTGGAATGATGTTGAAAACGGCCTAAAACACCCAACACTACAAACAAAACGACCTCTGAAAGCAGGGCGAGCAATGGCTCCATTTGTCACAGTGTGTTCCGTACTATTGGGTAGCTGGATTGAATCACCCAGGACGCATGAGTATGTGAACAGTGCGAGTGATTGGACATATATGATGTTGAAACCAGCGTAAAACACCCAACAATACAAACAAAACGACCTTTGAAATCATGATTAGCAAGGCTCCTCTTTCCACGCTGTTTTCAGTCGTCCTAAGGCATAGCTGGGTTGATTCTCCCAGGTCCCATGAGTTTGTGAACTGTGAGAGTGATTGGACATGACTGCTGTTGAAAACGGCTTATAAACCCCAACAATGCAATCACATTGACCTTTGAAAACATGATGAGCAATGGCTCGTTATGCCAAACTGTTTTCAGTCCTATCGCGTAGATGGGTTGATTCACCCAGGAAGCATGTGTGTGAGTGAGCAGTGAGGTGTATTTAACATAATGCTGTTGAAGACGGCCTAAAACACCCAACAACGCTATTAAAACGACCTTCGAAAACATGATGAGCAATGGCTCCTATTACCACACTGTTTTCAGCCCTATTGCCTAGCTTGGTAGAATCACCCAAAAACACGAGTACGTGCACTGTGATGTCGATTGGGCATACATGCTGTTGAAAATGGCCTAAAACCACAACAATGCAAGCAAAACGACCTTTGAGAACATGATGAGCAATGGCTGTTTTTTACACAATGTTTTCGATAGTTCATTTATAGGGAGTGTATGCATGTGGGAACGGGGTTATGGGAAAATCGTTCACAGTACCGCCGAAAGGGATTTGACCTGAAGAGGTGCGAAGACCAGTGAGCACAATCTCACCCTTTCCCACATGCAGTTACTTTATGCGACTTTCCACACTTATTTAGTCATGCAACCACTCGCTTCCAAGATCAAAACCCATACAATGCAAACAAAACAACATTTTAAAGCATGGCGGGCAATTGTTTCTCTTGCCACAATGTGTTCAGGTCTATTGCATAGCTGGGTTGATTCACCCAGGGATCACGAGTGTGTGAACTGACGGGGTGGTATGACTTGAATGATGTGGAAAACGGCCTAAAACACCCAACAATACCAACAAAACGACCTCTGAAAGCAGGACGGGCAATTGCTCCCTTTGTCACAGTGTGTTCAGTACTATTGAGTAGCTGGGTTGAATCACCGAGGACGCATGAGTATGTGAACAGTGCGTGTGATTTGGCATATATGATGTTGAACACGGCGTAAAACACCCAACAATACAAACAAAACGACCTTTGAAATCATGATTAGCAATGGCTCCTTTTTCCACACTGTTTTCAGTCCTAACGCCTAGCTGGGTTGAATCACCCAGGACGCACGAGTAGATGAACAGTGCGTGCGGCGATTTGACATATATGATGATGAAAACGGCGTAAGACAACCAACAACGCAATCAAAACGCCCTTTGAAAACATGATGAGCAATGCCTCCTCTTACCACACTGTTTTCAGTCCTGTTGCCTAGCTGGGTAGAATCACTCAAAAAACATGAATATGTGCAATCAAAACGACATTTTAAAGCATGGCGGGCAATTGCTTCTCTTGCCACGATGTGTTCAGGTCTATTGCATAGCTGGGTTGATTCACCCAGGGATCACGAGTGTGTGAACTGACGGGGTGGTATGACTGGAATGATGTTGAAAACGACCTAAAACACCCAACACTACAAACAAAACGACCTCTGATAGCAGGGCGAGCAATGGCTCTCTTTGTCACAGTGTGTTCCGTACTATTGAGTAGCTGGATTGAATCACACAGGACGCATGAGTATGTGAACAGTGTGGGTGATTGGACATATATGATGTTGAAACCGGCGTAAAACACCCAACAATACAAACAAAACGACCTTTGAAATCATGATTAGCAACGGCTCCTCTTTCCACGCTGTCTTTCAGTCGTCCTAACGCATAGCTGGGTTGATTCTCCCAGGTCCCATGTGTTTGTGAACTGTGAGAGTGATTGGACATGACTGCTGTTGAAAACGGCCTATAAACCCCAACAATGCAATCACACTGACCTTTGAAAACATGATGAGCAATGGCTCCTTATGCCACACTGTTTTCAGTCCTATCGCGTAGATGGGTTGATTCACCCAGGAAGCATGTGTGTGTGTGAGCAGTGAGGTGTATTTAACATAAATGCTGTTGAAGACGTCCTAAAACAACCAACAACGCTATTAAAACGACCTTCGAAAACATGATGAGCAATGGCTCCTATTACCACACTGTTTTCAGTCCTATTGCCTAGCTTGGTATAATCACCCAAAAACACGAGTACGTGCACTGTGATGTCGATTGGGCATACATGCTGTTGAAAATGGCCTAAAACCACAACAATGCAAGTAAAACGACCTTTGAGAACATGATGAGCAATGGCTGTTTTTTACACGATGTTTTCGATAATTCATTTATAGGGAGTGTATGCATGTGGGAACGGGGTTATGGGAAAATCGTTCACTGTACCGCCGAAAGGGATTTGACCTGCAGAGGTGCGAAGACCAGTGAGCACAATCTCACCCTTTCCCACATGCAGTTACTTTATGCGACTTTCCACACTTATTTAGTCATGCAACCACTCGCTTCCAAGATCAAAACCCATACAATGCAAACAAAACAACATTTTAAAGCATGGCTGGCAATTGCTTCTCTTGCCACAATGTGTTCAGGTCTATTGCATAACTGGGTTGATTCACCCAGGGATCACGAGTGTGTGAACTGACGGGGTGGTATGACTGGAATGATGTTGAAAACGGCATAAAACACCCAACACTACAAACAAAACGACCTCTGAAAGCAGGGCGAGCAATGGCTCCCTTTGTCACAGTGTGTTCCGTACTATTGAGTAGCTGAATTGAATCACCCAGGACGCATGAGTATGTGAACAGTGCGGGTGATTGGACATATATGATGTTGAAACCGGCGTAAAACACCCAACAAAACAAACAAAACGACCTTTGAAATCATGATTAGCAACGGCTCCTCTTTCCACGCTGTTTTCAGTCGTCCTAACGCATAGCTGTGTTGATTCTCCCAGGTCCCATGAGTTTGTGAACTGTGAGAGTGATTGGACATGACTGGTGTTGAAAACGGCCTATAAACCCCAACAATGCAATCACATTGACCTTTGAAAACATGATGAGCAATGGCTCCTTAGCCACACTGTTTTCAGTCCTTTCGCGTAGATGGGTTGATTCACCCAGGAAGCATGTGTGTGTGTGAGCAGTGAGGTGTATTAAACATAAATGCTGTTGAAGACGGCCTAAAACAACCAACAACGCTATTAAAACGACCTTCGAAAACATGATGAGCAATGGCTCCTATTACCACACTGTTTTCAGTCCTATTGCCTAGCTTGGTAGAATCACCCCAAAACACGAGTACGTGCACTGTGATGTCGATTGGGCATACATGCTGTTGAAAATGGCCTAAAACCACAACAATGCAAGCAAAACGACCTTTGAGAACATGATGAGCAATGGCTGTTTTTTACACAATGTTTTCGATAGTTCATTTATAGGGAGTGTATGCATGTGGGAACGGGGTTATGGGAAAATCGTTCACTGTACCGCCGAAAGGGATTTGACCTGCAGAGGTGCGAAGACCAGTGAGCACAATCTCACCCTTTCCCACATGCAGTTACTTTATGCGACTTTCCACACTTATTTAGTCATGCAACCACTCGCTTCCAAGATCAAAACCCATACAATGCAAACAAAACAACATTTTAAAGCATGGCGGGCAATTGCTTCTCTTGCCACAATGTGTTCAGGTCTATTGCATAGCTGGGTTGATTCACCCAGGGATCACGAGTGTGTGAACTGACGGGGTGGTATGACTTGAATGATGTGGAAAACGGCCTAAAACACCCAACAATACCAACAAAAACGACCTCTGAAAGCAGGACGGGCAATTGCTCCCTTTGTCACAGTGTGTTCAGTACTATTGAGTAGCTGGGTTGAATCACGGAGGACGCATGAGTATGTGAACAGTGCGTGTGATTTGGCATATATGATGTTGAACACGGCGTAAAACACCCAACAATACAAACAAAACGACCTTTGAAATCATGATTAGCAATGGCTCCTTTTTCCACACTGTTTTCAGTCCCAACGCCTAGCTGGGTTGAATCACCCAGGACGCACGAGTAGATGAACAGTGCGTGCGGCGATTTGACATTTATGATGTTGAAAACGGCGTAAGACAACCAACAACGCAATCAAAACGCCCTTTGAAAACATGATGAGCAATGCCTCCTCTTACCACACTGTTTTCAGTACTGTTGCCTAGCTGGGTAGAATCACTCAAAAAACATGAGTATGTGCAATCAAAACGACATTTTAAAGCATGGCGGGCAATTGCTTCTCTTGCCACGATGTGTTCATGTCTAATGCTTAGATGGGTTGATTCACCCAGGGATCACGAGTGTGTGAAATGACGGGGTGGTATGACTGGAATGATGTTGAAAACGGCCGCAAACACCCAACACTACAAACAAAACGACCTCTGAAAGCAGGGCGAGCAATGGCTCCCTTTGTCACAGTGTGTTCCGTACTATTGATTAGCTGGATTGAATCACCCAGGACGCATGAGTATGTGAACAGTGCGGGTGATTGGACATATATGATGTTGAAACCGGCGTAAAACATCCAACAATACAAACAAAACGACCTTTGAAATCATGATTAGCAACGGCTCCTCTTTCCACGCTGTTTTCAGTCGTCCTAACGCATAGCTGGGTTGATTCTCCCAGGTCCCATGAGTTTGTGAACTGTGAGAGTGATTGGACATGACTGCTGTTGAAAACGGCCTATAAACCCCAACAATGCAATCACATTGACTTTTGAAAACATGATGAGCAATGGCTCCTTATGCCACACTGTTTTCAGTCATATCGCGTAGATGGGTTGATTCACCCAGGAAACATGTGTGTGAGTGAGCAGTGAGGTGTATTTAACATAAATGCTGTTGAAGACGGCCTAAAACAACCAACAACGCTATTAAAACGACCTTCGAAAACATGATGAGCAATGGCTCCTATTACCACACTGTTTTCATTCCTATTGCCTAGCTTGGTAGAATCACCCAAAAACACGAGTACGTGCACTATGATGTCGATTGGGCATACATGCTGTTGAAAATGGCCTAAAACCACAACAATGCAAGCAAAACGACCTTTGAGAACATGATGAGCAATGGCTGATTTTTACACAATGTTTTCGATAGTTCATTTATAGGGAGTGTATGCATGTGGGGACGGGGTTATGGGAAAATCGTTCACTGTACCGCCGAAAGGGATTTGACCTGCAGAGGTGCGAAGACCAGTGAGCACAATCTCACCCTTTCCCACATGCAGTTACTTTATGCGACTTTCCACACTTATTTAGTCATGCAACCACTCGCTTCCTAGATCAAAACCCATACAATGCAAACAAAACAACATTTTAAAGCATGGCGGGCAATTGCTTCTCTTGCCACAGTGTGTTCAGGTCTATTGCATAGCTGGGTTGATTCACCCAGGGATCACGAGTGTGTGAACTGACGGGGTGGTATGACTTGAATGATGTGGAAAACGGCCTAAAACACCCAACAATACCAACAAAACGACCTCTGAAAGCCGGACGGGCAATTGCTCCCTTTGTCACAGTGTGTTCAGTACTATTGAGTAGCTGGGTTGAATCACCGAGGACGCATGAGTATGTGAACAGTGCGTGTGATTTGGCATATATGATGTTGAACACGGCGTAAAACACCCAACAATACAAACAAAACGACCTTTGAAATCATGATTAGCAATGGCTCCTTTTTCCACACTGTTTTCAGTCCTAACGCCTAGCTGGGTTGAATCACCCAGGACGCACGAGTAGATGAACAGTGCGTGCGGCGATTTGACATATATGATGTTGAAAACGGCGTAAGACAACCAACAACGCAATCAAAACGCCCTTTGAAAACATGATGAGCAATGCCTCCTCTTACCACACTGTTTTCAATCCTGTTGCCTACCTGGGTAGAATCACTCAAAAAACATGAGTATGTGCAATCAAAACGACATTTTAAAGCATGGCGGGCAATTGCTTCTCTTGCCACACTGTGTTCAGGTCTATTGCATAGCTGGGTTGATTCACCCAGGGATCACGAGTGTGTGAACTGACGGGGTGGTATGACTGGAATGATGTTGAAAACGGCCTAAAACACCCAACACTACAAACAAAACGACCTCTGAAAGCAGGGCGAGCAATGGCTCCCTTTGTCACAGTGTGTACCGTACTATTGAGTAGCTGGATTGAATCACCCAGGACGCATGCGTATGTGAACAGTGCGGGGGATTGGACATATATGATGTTGAAACCGGCGTAAAACACACAACAATACAAACAAAACGACCTTTGAAATCATGATTAGCAACGGCTCCTCTTTCCACGCTGTTTTCAGTCGTCCTAACGCATAGCTGGGTTGATTCTCCTAGGTCCCATGAGTGTGTGAACTGTGAGAGTGATTGGACATGACTGCTGTTGAAAACGGCTTATAAACCCCAACAATGCAATCACATTGACCTTTGAAAACATGATGAGCAATGGCTCCTTATGCCACACTGTTTTCAGTCCTATCGCGTAGATGGGTTGATTCACCCAGGAAGCATGTGTGTGTGAGCAGTGAGGTATATTTAACATAAATGCTGTTGAAGACGGCCTAAAACAACCAACAACGCTATTAAAACGACCTTCGAAAACATGATGAGCAATGGCTCCTATTACCACACTGTTTTCAGTCCTATTGCCTAGCTTGGTAGAATCACCCCAAAACACGAGTACGTGCACTGTGATGTCGATTGGGCATACATGCTGTTGAAAATGTCCTAAAACCACAACAATGCAAGCAACACGACCTTTGAGAACATGATGAGCAATGGCTGTTTTTTTACACAATGTTTTCGATAGTTCATTTATAGGGAGTGTATGCATGTGGGAACGGGGTTATGGGAAAATCGTTCACTGTACCGCCGAAAGGGATTTGACCTGCAGAGGTGCGAAGACCAGTGAGCACAATCTCACCCTTTCCCACATGCAGTTACTTTATGCGACTTTCCACACTTATTTAGTCATGCAACCACTCGCTTCACAGATCAAAACCCATACAATGCAACAAAACAACATTTTAAAGCATGGCGGGCAATTGCTTCTCTTGCCACAATGTGTTCAGGTCTATTGCATAGCTGGGTTGATTCACCCAGGGATCACGAGTGTGTGAACTGACGGGGTGGTATGACTTGAATGATGTGGAAAACGGCCTAAAACACCAAACAATACCAACAAAACGACCTCTGAAAGCAGGACGGGCAATTGCTCCCTTTGTCACAGTGTGTTCAGTACTATTGAGTAGCTGGGTTGAATCACCGAGGACGCATGAGTATGTGAACAGTGCGTGTGATTTGGCATATATGATGTTGAACACGGCGTAAAACACCCAACAATACAAACAAAACGACCTTTGAAATCATGATTAGCAATGGCTCCTTTTTCCACACTGTTTTCAGTCCTAACGCCTAGCTGGGTTGAATCACCCAGGACGCACGAGTAGATGAACAGTGCGTGCGGCGATTTGACATATATGATGTTGAAAACGGCGTAAGACAACCAACAACGCAATCAAAACGCCTTTTGAAAACATGATGAGCAATGCCTCCTCTTACCACACTGTTTTCAGTCCTGTTGCCTAGCTGGGTAGAATCACTCAAAAAACATGAGTATGTGCAATCAAAACGACATTTTAAAGCATGGCGGGCAATTGCTTCTCTTGCCACGATGTGTTCAGGTCTATTGCATAGCTGGGTTGATTCACCCAGGGATCACGAGTGTGTGAACAGACAGGGTGGTATGACTGGAATGATGTTAAAAACGGCCTAAAACACCCAACACTACAAACAATACGACCTCTGAAAGCGGGGCGAGCAATGGCTTCCTTTGTCACAGTGTGTTCCGTACTATTGAGTAGCTGGATTGAATCACCCAGGACGCATGAGTATGTGAACAGTGCGGGTGTTTGGACATATATGATGTTGAAACCGGCGTAAAACACCCAACAATACAAACAAAAGGACCTTTGAAATCATGATTAGCAACGGCTCCTCTTTCCACGCTGTTTTAAGTCGTCCTAACGCATAGCTGGGTTGATTCTCCCAGGTCCCATGAGTTTGTGAACTGTGAGAGTGATTGGACATGACTGCTGTTGAAAACGGCCTATAAACCCCAACAATGCAATCACATTGACCTTTGAAAACATGATGAGCAATGGCTCCTTATGCCACACTGTTTTCAGTCCTATCGCGTAGATGGGTTGATTCACCCAGGAAGCATGTGTGTGTGTGTGAGCAGTGAGGTGTATTTAACATAAATGCTGTTGAAGACGGCCGAAAACAACCAACAACGCTATTAAAACGACCTTCGAAAACATGATGAGCAATGGCTCCTATTACCACACTGTTTTCAGTCCTATTGCCTAGCTTGGTAGAATCACCCAAAAACACGAGTACCTGCACTGTGATGTCACTTGGGCATACATGCTGTTGAAAATGGCCTAAAACCACAACAATGCAAGCAAAACGACCTTTGAGAACATGATGAGCAATGGCTGTTTTTTACACAATGTTTTCGATAGTTCATTTATAGGGAGTGTATGCATGTGGGAACGGGGTTATGGGAAAATCGTTCACTGTACCGCCGAAAGGGATTTGACCTGCAGAGGTGCGAAGACCAGTGAGCAAAATCTCACCCTTTCCCACATGCAGTTACTTTATGCGACTTTCCACACTTATTTAGTCATGCAACCACTCGCTTCCAAGATCAAAACCCATACAATGCAAACAAAACAACATTTTAAAGCATGGCGGGCAATTGCTTCTCTTGCCACAATGTGTTCAGGTCTATTGCATAGCTGGGTTGATTCACCCAGGGATCACGAGTGTGTGAACTGACGGGGTGGTATGACTTGAATGATGTGGAAAACGGCATAAAACACCCAACAATACCAACAAAACGACCTCTGAAAGCAGGACGGGCAATTGCTCCCTTTGTCACAGTGTGTTCAGTACTATTGAGTAGCTGGGTTGAATCACCGAGGACGCATGAGTATGTGAACAGTGCGTGTGATGTGGCATATTTGATGTTGAACACGGCGTAAAACACCCAACAATACAAACAAAACGACCTTTGAAATCATGATTAGCAATGGCTCCTTTTTCCACACTGTTTTCAGTCCTAACGCCTAGCTGGGTTGAATCACCCAGGACGCACGAGTAGATGAACAGTGCGTGCGGCGATTTGACATATATGATGTTGAAAACGGCGTAAGACAACCAACAACGCAATCCAAACGCCCTTTGAAAACATGATGAGCAATGCCTCCTCTTACCACACTGTTTTCAGTCCTGTTGCCTAGCTGGGTAGAATCACTCAAACAACATGAGTATGTGTAATCAAAACGACATTTTAAAGCATGGCGGGCAATTGCTTCTCTTGCCACGATGTGTTCAGGTCTATTGCATAGCTGGGTTGATTCACCCGGGGATCACGAGTGTGTGAACTGACGGGGTGGTATGACTGGAATGATGTTGAAACGGCCTAAAACACCCAACACTACAAACAAAACAACCTCTGAAAGCAGGGCGAGCAATGGCTCCCTTTGTCACAGTGTGTTCCGTACTATTGAGTAGCTGGATTGAATCACCCAGGACGCATGAGTATGTGAACAGTGCGGGTGATTGGACATATATGATGTTGACACCGGCGTAAAACACCCAACAATACAAACAAAACGACCTTTGAAATCATGATTAGCAACGGCTCCTCTTTCCACGCTGTTTTCAGTCGTCCTAACGCATAGCTGGGTTGATTCTCCCAGGTCCCATGAGTTTGTGAACTGTGAGAGTGATTGGACATGACTGCTGTTGAAAACGGCCTATAAACCCCAACAATGCAATCACATTGACCTTTGAAAACATGATGAGCAATGGCTCCTTATGCCACACTGTTTTCAGTCCTATCGCGTAGATGGGTTGATTCACCCAGGAAGCATGTGTGTGTGTGAGCAGTGAGGTGTATTTAACATAAATGCTGTTGAAGATGGCCTAAATCAACCAACAACGCTATTAAAACGACCTTCGAAAACATGATGAGCAATGGCTCCTATTACCACACTGTTTCCAGTCCTATTGCCTAGCTTGGTAGGATCACCCAAAAACACGAGTACGTGCACTGTGATGTCGATTGGGCATACATGTTGTTGAAAATGGCCTAAAACCACAACAATGCAAGCAAAACAACCTTTGAGATCATGATGAGCAATGGCTGTTTTTTACACAATGTTTTCGATAGTTCATTTATAGGGAGTGTATGCATGTGGGAACGGGGTTATGGGAAAATCGTTCACTGTACCGCCGAAAGGGATTTGACCTGCAGAGGTGCGAAGACCAGTGAGCACAATCTCACCCTTTCCCACATGCAGTTACTTTATGCGACTTTCCACACTTATTTAGTCATGCAACCACTCGCTTCCAAGATCAAAACCCATACAATGCAAACAAAACAACATTTTAAAGCATGGCGGGCAATTGCTTCTCTTGCCACAATGTGTTCAGGTCTATTGCATAGCTGGGTTGATTCACCCAGGGATCACGAGTGTGTGAACTGACGGGGTGGTAAGACTTGAATGATGTGGAAAACGGCCTAAAACACCCAACAATACCAACAAAACGACCTCTGAAAGCAGGACGGGCAATTGCTCCCTTTGTCACAGTGTGTTCAGTATTATTGAGTAGCTGGGTTGAATCACCGAGGACGCATGAGTATGTGAACAGTGCGTGTGATTTGGCATATATGATGTTGAACACGGCGTAAAACACCCAACAATACAAACAAAACGACCTTTGAAATCATGATTAGCAATGGCTCCTTTTTCCACACTGTTTTCAGTCCTAACGTCTAGCTGGGTTGAATCACCAAGGACGCACGAGTAGATGAACAGTGCGTGCGGCGATTTGACATATATGATGTTGAAAACGGTGTAAGACAACCAACAACGCAATCAAAACGCCCTTTGAAAACATGATGAGCAATGCCTCCTCTTACCACACTGTGTTCAGTCCTGTTGCCTAGCTGGGTAGAATCACTCAAAAAACATGAGTATGTGCAATCAAAACGACATTTTAAAGCATGGCGGGCAATTGCTTCTCTTGCCACGATGTGTTCAGGTCTATTGCATAGCTGGGTTGATTCACCAAGGGATCACGAGTGTGTGAACTGACGGGGTGGTTTGACTGGAATGATGTTGAAAACGGCCTAAAACACCCAACACTACAAACAAAACGACTTCTGAAAGCAGGGCGAGCAATGGCTCCCTTTGTCACAGTGTGTTCCGTACTATTGAGTAGCTGGATTGAATCACCCAGGACGCATGAGTATGTGAACAGTGCGGGTGATTGGACATATATGATGTTGAAACCGGCGTAAAACACCCAACAATACAAACAAAACGACCTTTGAAATCATGATTAGCAACGGCTCCTCTTTCCACGCTGTTTTCAGTCGTCCTAACGCATAGCTGGGTTGATTCTCCCAGGTCCCATGCGTTTGTGAACTGTGAGAGTGATTGGACATGACTGCTGTTGAAAACGGCCTATAAACCGCAACAATGCAATCACATTGACCTTTGAAAACATGATGAGCAATGGCTCCTTATGCCACACTGTTTTCAGTCCTATCGCGTAGATGGGTTGATTCACCCAGGAAGCATGTGTGTGTGTGAGCAGTGAGGTGTATTTAACATAAATGATGTTGAAGACGGCCTAAAACAACCAACAACGCTATTAAAACGACCTTCGAAAACATGATGAGCAATGGCTCCTATTACCACACTGTTTTCAGTCCTATTGCCTAGCTTGGTAGAATCACCCAAAAACACGAGTACGTGCACTGTGATGTCGATTGGGCATACATGCTGTTGAAAATGGCCTAAAACCACAACAATGCAAGCAAAACGACCTTTGAGAACATGATGAGCAATGGCTGTTTTTTACACAATGTTTTCGATAGTTCATTTATAGGGAGTGTAAGCATCTGGGAACGGGGTTATGGGAAAATCGTTCACTGTACCGCCGAAAGGGATTTCACCTGCAGAGGTGCGAAGACCAGTGAGCACAATCTCACCATATCCCACATGCAGTTACTTTATGCGACTTTCCACACTTATTTAGTCATGCAACCACTCGCTTCCAAGATCAAAACCCATACAATGCAAACAAAACAACATTTTAAAGCATGGCGGGCAATTGCTTCTCTTGCCACAATGTGTTCAGGTCTATTGCATAGCTGGGTTGATTCACCCAGGGATCACGAGTGTGTGAACTGACGGGGTGGTATGACTTGAATGATGTGGAAAACGGCCTAAAACACCCAACAATACCAACAAAACGACCTCTGAAAGCAGGACGGGCAATTGCTCCCTTTGTCACAGTGTGTTCAGTACTATTGAGTAGCTGGGTTGAAGAACCGAGGACGCATGAGTATGTGAACAGTGCGTGTGATTTGGCATATATGATGTTGAACACGGCGTAAAACACCCAACAATACAAACAAAACGACCTTTGAAATCATGATTAGCAATGGCTCCTTTTTCCACACTGTTTTCAGTCCTAACGACTAGCTGGGTTGAATCACCCAGGACGCACGAGTAGATGAACAGTGCGTGCGGTGATTTGAAATATATGATGTTGAAAACGGCGTAAGACAACCAACAACGCAATCCAAACGCCCTTTGAAAACATGATGAGCAATGCCTCCTCTTACCACACTGTTTTCAGTCCTGTTGCCTAGCTTGGTAGAATCACTCAAAAAACATGAGTATGTGCAATCAAAACGACATTTTAAATCATGGCGGGCAATTGCTTCTCTTGCCACGATGTGTTCAGGTCTATTGCATAGCTGGGTTGATTCACCCAGGGATCACGAGTGTGTGAACTGACGGGGTGGTATGACTGGAATGATGTTGAAAACGGCCTAAAACACCCAACACTACAAACAAAACGACCTCTGAAAGCAGGGCGAGCAATGGCTCCCTTTGTCACAGTGTGTTCCGTACTATTGAGTAGCTGGATTGAATCACCCAGGACGCATGAGTATGTGAACAGTGCGGGTGATTGGACATATATGATGTTGAAACCGGCGTAAAACACCCAACAATACAAACAAAACGACCTTTGAAATCATGATTAGCAACGGCTCCTCTTTCCACGCTGTTTTCAGTCGTCCTAACGCATAGCTGGGTTGATTCTCCCAGGTCCCATGAGTTTGTGAACTGTGAGAGTGATTGGACATGACTGCTGTTGAAAACGGCCTATAAACCCCAACAATGCAATCACATTGACCTTTGAAAACATGATGAGCAATGGCTCCTTATGCCACACTGTTTTCAGTCCTATCGCGTAGATGGGTTGATTCACCCAGGAAGCATGTGTGTGTGTGAGCAGTGAGGTGTATTTAACATAAATGCTGTTGAAGACGGCCTAAAACAACCAACAACGCTATTAAAACGACCTTCGAAAACATGATGAGCAATGGCTCCTATTACCACACTGTTTCCAGTCCTATTGCCTAGCTTGGTAGGATCACCCAAAAACACGAGTACGTGCACTGTGATGTCGATTGGGCATACATGCTGTTGAAAATGGCCTAAAACCACAACAATGCAAGCAAAACGACCTTTGAGATCATGATGAGCAATGGCTGTTTTTTACACAATGTTTTCGATAGTTCATTTATAGGGAGTGTATGCATGTGGGAACGGGGTTATGGGAAAATCGTTCACTGTACCGCCGAAAGGGATTTGACCTGCAGAGGTGCGAAGACCAGTGAGCACAATCTCACCCTTTCCCACATGCAGTTACTTTATGCGACTTTCCACACTTATTTAGTCATGCAACCACTCGCTTCCAAGATCAAAACCCATACAATGCAAACAAAACAACATTTTAAAGCATGGCGGGCAATTGCTTCTCTTGCCACAATGTGTTCAGGTCTATTGCATAGCTGGGTTGATTCACCCAGGGATCACGAGTGTGTGAACTGACGGGGTGGTAAGACTTGAATGATGTGGAAAACGGCCTAAAACACCCAACAATACCAACAAAACGACCTCTGAAAGCAAGACGGGCAATTGCTCCCTTTGTCACAGTGTGTTCAGTACTATTGAGTAGCTGGGTTGAAGAACCGAGGACGCATGAGTATGTGAACAGTGCGTGTGATTTGGCATATATGATGTTGAACACGGCGTAAAATACCCAACAATACAAACAAAACGACCTTTGAAATCATGATTAGCAATGGCTCCTTTTTCCACACTGTTTTCAGTCCTAACGCCTAGCTGGGTTGAATCACCCAGGACGCACGAGTAGATGAACAGTGCGTGCGGCGATTTGACATATATGATGTTGAAAACGGCGTAAGACAACCAACAACGCAATCAAAACGCCATTTGAAAACATGATGAGCAATGCCTCCTCTTACCTCACTGTATTCAGTCCTGTTGCCTAGCTGGGTAGAATCACTCAAAAAACATGAGTATGTGCAATCAAAACGACATTTTAAAGCATGGCGGGCAATTGCTTCTCTTGCCACGATGTGTTCAGGTCTATTGCATAGCTGGGTTGATTCACCCAGGGATTACGAGTGTGTGAACTGACGGGGTGGTATGACTAGAAATATGTTGAAAACGGCTTAAAACACCCAACACTACAAACAAAACGACCTCTGAAAGCAGGGCGAGCAATGACTCCCTTTGTCACAGTGTGTTCCGTACTATTGAGTAGCTGGATTGAATCACCCAGGACGCATGAGTATGTGAACAGTGCGGGTGATTGGACATATATGATGTTGAAACTGGCGTAAAACTCCCAACAATACAAACAAAACGACCTTTGAAATCATGATTAGCAACGGCTCCTCTTTCCACGCAGTTTTCAGTCGTCCTAACGCATAGCTGGGTTGATTCTGCCAGTTCCCATGAGTTTGTGAACTGTGAGAGTGATTGGACATGACTGCTGTTGAAAACGTCCTATAAACCCCAACAATGCAATCACATTGACCTTTGAAAACATGATGAGCAATGGCTCCTTATGCCACACTGTTTTCAGTTCTATCGCGTAGATGGGTTGATTCACCCAGGAAGCATGTGTGTGTGTGAGCAGTGAGGTGTATTTAACATAAATGCTGTTGAAGACGGCCTAAAACAACCAACAACGCTATTAAAACGACCTTCGAAAACATGATGAGCAATGGCTCCTATTACCACACTGTTTTCAGTCCTATTGTCTAGCTTGGTAGAATCACCCAAAAAACACGAGTACGTGCACTGTGATATCGATTGAGCATACATGCTGTTGAAAATGGCCTAAAACCACAACAATGCAAGCAAAACGACCATTGAGAACATGATGAGCAATGGCTGTTTTTTACACAATGTTTTTGATAGTTCATTTATAGCGAGTGTATGCATGTGGGAACGGGGTTATGGGAAAATCGTTCACTGTACCGCCGAAAGGGATTTGACCTGCAGAGGTGCGAAGACCAGTGAGCACAATCTCACCCTTTCCCACATGCAGTTACTTTATGCGACTTTCCACACTTATTTAGTCATGCAACCACTCGCTTCCAAGATCAAAACCCATACAATACAAACAAAACAACATTTGAAAGCATGGCGGGCAATTGCTTCTTTTGCCACAATGTGTTCAGGTCTATTGCATAGCTGGGTTGATTCACCCTGGGATCACGAGTGTGTGAACTGACGGGGTGGTATTACTTGAATGATGTGGAAAACGGCCTAAAACACCCAACAATACCAACAAAACGACCTCTGAAAGCAGGTCGGGCAATTGCTCCCTTTGTCACAGTGTGTTCAGTAGTATTGAGTAGCTGGGTTGAATCACCGAGGACGCATGAGTATGTGAACAGTGCGTGTGATTTGGCATATATGATGTTGAACACGGCGTAAAACACCCAACAATACAAACAAAACGACCTTTGAAATCATGATTAGCAATGGCTCCTTTTTCAACACTGTTTTCAGTCCTAACGCCTAGCTGGGTTGAATCACCCAGGACGCACGAGTAGATGAACAGTGCGTGCGGCGATTTGAAATATATGATGTTGAAAACGGCGTAAGACAACCAACAACGCAATCAAAACGCCCTTTGAAAACATGATGAGCAATGCCTCCTCTTACCACACTGTTTTCAGTCCTGTTGCCTAGCTGGGTAGAATCACTCAAAAAACATGAGTATGTGCAATCAAAACGACATTTTAAAGCATGGCGGGCAATTGCTTCTCTTGCCACGATGTGTTCAGGTCTATTGCATAGCTGGGTTGGTTCACCCAGTGATTACAAGTGTGTGAACTGACGGGGTGGTATGACTGGAATGATGTTGAAAACGGCCTAAAACACCCAACACTACAAACAAAACGACCTCTGAAAGCAGGGCGAGCAATGGCTCCCTTTGTCACAGTGTGTTCTGTACTATTGAGTAGCTGGATTGAATCACCCAGGACGCATGAGTATGTGAACAGTGCGGGTGATTGGACATATATGATGTTGAAACCGGCGTAAAACACCCAACAATACAAACAAAACGACCTTTGAAATCATGATTAGCAACGGCTCCTCTTTCCACGCTGTTTTCAGTCGTCCTAACGCATAGCTGGGTTGATTCTCCCAGGTCTCATGAGTTTGTGAACTGTGAGAGTGATTGGACATGACTGCTGTTGAAAACGGCCTATAAACCCCGACAATGCAATCACATTGACCTTTGAAAACATGATGAGCAATGGCTCCTTATGCCACACTGTTTTCAGTCCTATCGCGTAGATGGGTTGATTCACCCAGGAAGCATGTGTGTGTGTGTGAGCAGTGAGGTGTATTTAACATAAATGCTGTTGAAGACGGCCTAAAACAACCAACAACGCTATTAAAACGACCTTCGAAAACATGATGAGCAATGGCTCCTATTACCACACTGTTTTCAGTCCTATTGCCTAGCTTGGTAGAATCACCCAAAAACACGAGTACGTGCACTGTGATGTCGATTGGGCATACATGCTGTTGAAAATGGCCTAAAACCACCACATTGCAAGCAAAACGACCTTTGAGAACATGATGAGCAATGGCTGTTTTTTACACAATGTTTTCGATAGTTCATTTATAGGGAGTGTATGCATGTGGGAACGGGGTTAATGGAAAATCGTTCACTGTACCGCCGAAAGGGATTTGACCTGAAGAGGTGCGAAGACCAGTGAGCACAATCACAACCAACCCGTCAGTTCACACACTCGTGATCCCTGGGTGAATAATCCCAGCTATGCAATAGACCTGAACACATTGTGGCAAAAGAAGCAATTGCCCGTTATGCTTTAAAATGTCGGTTTGTTTGCATGGTAGGGGTTTTGATCTTGGAAGCGAGTTGTTGCATGACTAAATAAGTGTCGAAAGGGGCATAAAATATATGCATGTGGGAAAGGGTTTGTATGAGTTCACTAGTCTTCGCACCTCTGCAGGCCAAATCCCTTTCGGCGGTACAGTGAACGATTTTCCCATAACCCCGTTCCCACATCCATAAGCTCCCTATAAATGAACTATCGAAAACATTGTGATAAAAACAGCCATTGCTCATCATGTTTTAAAAGGTCGTTTTGCTTGCATTGTTGGGATTTTAGGCCGTTTGCAACAGCATGTATGCCCAATCGCCATCACAGTTCACATACTCATATTTTCTGGGTGATTCTAGGCAATAGGACTGAAATCGGAGTGGTAAGAGGAGCCATTGCTCGTCATGTTTTCACAGGTCGTTCTGATTGCGTTGTTGGGGTTTTTAGGCCGTTTTCAACAGCATTTATGTTAAATACCCCTCACTGCTCACACACACATGCTTCCTGGGTGAATCAACCCATCAACGCGATAGGACTGAAAACAGTGTGGTATAGATAACCATTGCTCATCATGTTTTCGAAGGTCGTTTTCAGTGCACTGTACGGTGTTTTAGTCCGTTTTCAACAGCATTTATGTCCAATCACCCCCACAGTTCACATACTCGTGCGTCCTGGACGAATCAAGCCAACTCTGCAGTAGGGCTGAAAACGGAGTGGTAAGAGGAGCCATTGCTCTTCATGTATTCGAAAGGTCAATGTGATTGCATTGTTGGGGTTTATAGGCCGTTTTCAACAGCACTTATGTCCAATCACCCTCACACTTTACAAACTCATGGGACCTGGGTGAGTCAACCCAGCTATGCGTTTGGACGACTGAAAACAGTGTGGAAAGAGGAGCCATTGCTAATCATGATTTCAAAGGTCGTTTCTTTGTATTGTTGGGTGTTTCACGCCGTTTTCAACATCACATATGTCAAATTACCCGCACTGTTCACATACTCATGCGTCCTGGGTGATTCAACCCAGCTACTCAATAGTACTGAACACACTGTGACAAAGGGAGCAATTGCCCGCCCTGCTTTTAGAGGTCGCTTTATTTGTATCGTTGGGTGTTTTAGGCCGTTTTCAACATCATTCCAGTCATACCAACCCGTCATTTCACACACTCGTGATCCCTGGGTGAATAATCCCAGCTATGCACTAGACCTGAACACATTGTGGCAAAAGAAGCAATTGCCCGTTATGCTTTAAATGTCAGTTTGTTTGCTTGGTAGGGGTTTTGATCTTGGAAGGAGTTGTTGCATGACTAAATAAGTGTCGAAAGGGGCATAAAATATATGCATGTGGGAGAAAGGGTTTGTATGAGTTCACTAGTCTTCGCACCTCTGCAGCCCAAATCCCTTTCGGCGGTACAGTGAACGATTTTCCCATAATCCCGTTCCCACATCCATAAGCTCCCTAGTAAATGAACTATCGAAAACATTGTGATAAAAACAGCCATTGTTCATCATGTTTTAAAAGGTCGTTTTGCTTGCATTGTAGGGGTTTTAGACCGTGTGCAACAGCATGTATGCCAATCGCCATCACAGATCACATACTCATGTTTTCTGGGTGATTCTAGCAAACAGAACTGAAAACGGAGTGATAAGAGAAGCCATTGCTCGTCATGTTTTCACAGGTCGTTCTGATTGCGTTTTTGTGTTTTTTAGGCCGTTTTCAACAGCATTTATGTTAAATACCCCTCACTGCTCACACACACATGCTTCCTGGGTGAATCAACCCATCTACGGAATCGGACTGAAAACAGTGTGGTATAGAGAACCATTGCTCATCATGTTTTCAAAGGTCGTTTTCAGTGCACTGTACGGTGTTTTAGTCCGTTTTCAACAGCATTTATGCCCAATCACCCCCACAGTTCACATACTCGTGCGTCCTGGACGAATCAAGCCAACTCTGCAGTAGGGCTGAAAACAGAGTGGTAAGAGGAGCCATTGCTCTTCATGTTTTCGAAAGGTCAACGTGATTGCATTGTTGGGGTTTATTGGCCGTTTACAACAGCACTTATGTCCAATCACACTCACAGTTTACAAACTCATGGGACCTGGGTGAGTCAATATAGCTATGCGTTTGGACGACTGAAAACAGTGTGGAAAGAGGAGCCATTGCTAATCATGATTTCAAAGGTCGTTTCTTTGTATTGTTGGGTGTTTCACGCCATTTTCAACATCACATATGTCAAGTCACCCGCACTGTTCACATACTCATGCGTCCTGGGTGATTCAACACAGCTACTCAATAGTACTGAACACACTGTGACAAAGGGAGCAATTGCCCGCTCTGCTTTTAGAGGTCGTTTTATTTGTATCGTTGGGTGTTTTAGGCCGTTTTCAACATCATTCCAGTCATACCAACTCGTCAGTTCACACACTCGTGATCCCTGGGAGAATAATCCCAGCTATGCAATAGATCTGAACACATTGTGGCAAAGAAGCAATTGCCCGTTATGCTTTAAAATGTCGGTTTGTTTGCATGGTAGGGGTTTTGATCTTGGAAGCGAGTTGTTGCATGACTAAATAAGTGTCGAAAGGGGCATAAAATATATGCATGTGGGAAAGGGTTTGTATGAGTTCACTAGTCTTCGCACCTCTGCAGGCCAAATCCCTTTCGGCGGTACAGTGAACGATTTTCCCATAACCCCGTTCCCACATCCATAAGCTCCCTATAAATGATCTATCGAAAACATTGTGATAAAAACAGCCATTGTTCATCATGTTTTAAAAGGTCGTTTTGCTTGCATTGTTGGGATTTTAGGCCGTTTGCAACAGCATGTATGCCCAATCGCCATCACAGTTCACATACTCATGTTTTCTGGGTGATTCTAGGCAATAGGACTGAAATCGGAGTGGTAAGAGGAGCCATTGCTCGTCATGTTTTCACAGGTCGTTCTGATTGCGTTGTTGGGTTTTTTAGGCCGTTTTCAACAGCATTTATGTTAAATACCCCTCACTGCTCACACACACATGCTTCCTGGGTGAATCAACCCATCAACGCGATAGGACTGAAAACAGTGTGGTATAGATAACCATTGCTCATCATGTTTTCGAAGGTCGTTTTCAGTGCACTGTACGGTGTTTTAGTCCGTTTTCAACAGCATTTATGTCCAATCACCCCCACAGTTCACATACTCGTGCGTCCTGAACGAATCAAGCCAACTCTGCAGTAGGGCTGAAAACGGAGTGGTAAGAGGAGCCATTGCTCTTCATGTATTCGAAAGGTCAATGTGATTGCATTGTTGGGGTTTATAGGCCGTTTTCAACAGCACTTATGTCCAATCACCCTCACAGTTTACAAACTCATGGGACCTGGGTGAGTCAACCCAGCTATGCGTTTGGACGACTGAAAACAGTGTGGAAAGAGGAGCCATTGCTAATCATGATTTCAAAGGTCGTTTCTTTGTATTGTTGGGTGTTTCACGCCGTTTTCAACATCACATATGTCAAATTACCCGCACTGTTCACATACTCATGCGTCCTGGGTGATTCAACCCAGCTACTCAATAGTACTGAACACACTGTGACAAAGGGAGCAATTGCCCGCCCTGCTTTTAGAGGTCGTTTTATTTGTATCGTTGGGTGTTTTAGGCCGTTTTCAACATCATTCCAGTCATACCAACCCGTCATTTCACACACTCGTGATCCCTGGGTGAATAATCCCAGCTATGCAATAGACCTGAACACATTGTGGCAAAAGAAGCAATTGCCCGTTATGCTTTAAAATGTCAGTTTGTTTGCTTGGTAGGGGTTTTGATCTTGGAAGGGAGTTGTTGCATGACTAAATAAGTGTCGAAAGGGGCATCAAATATATGCATGTGGGAGAAAGGGTTTGTATGAGTTCACTAGTCTTCGCACCTCTGCAGCCCAAATCCCTTTCGGCGGTACAGTGAACGATTTTCCCATAATCCCGTTCCCACATCCATAAGCTCCCTATAAATGAACTATCGAAAACATTGTGATAAAAACAGCCATTGTTCATCATGTTTTAAAAGGTCGTTTGGCTTGCATTGTAGGGGTGTTAGACCGTGTGCAACAGCATGTATGCCCAATCGCCATGACAGATCACATACTCATGTTTTCTGGGTGATTCTAGGCAACAGAACTGAAAACGGAGTGGTAAGAGGAGCCATTGCTCGTCATGTTTTCACAGGTCGTTCTGATTGCGTTTTGTGTTTTTTAGGCCGTTTTCAACAGCATTTATGTTAAATACCCCTCACTGCTCACACACACATGCTTCCTGGGTGAATCAACCCATCTACGCGATCGGACTGAAAACAGTGTGGTATAGAGAACCATTGCTCATCATGTTTTCGAAGGTCGTTTTCAGTGCACTGTACGGTGTTTTAGTCCGTTTTCAACAGCATTTATGCCCAATCACCCCCACAGTTCACATACTCGTGCGTCCTGGACGAATCAAGCCAACTCTGCAGTAGGGCTGAAAACAGAGTGGTAAGAGGAGCCATTGCTCTTCATGTTTTCGAAAGGTCAATGTGATTGCATTGTTGGGGTTTATAGGCCGTTTTCAACAGCACTTATGTCCAATCACCCTCACAGTTTACAAACTCATTAGACCTGGATGAGTCAATCCAGCTAAGCACCGACTGAAAACAGTGTGGAAAGAGGAGCCATTGCTAATCATGATTTCAAAGGTCGTTTCTTTGTATTGTTGGGTGTTTCACGCCGTTTTCAACATCACATATGTCAAATCAACCGCACTGTTCACATACTCATGCGTCCTGGGTGATTCAACCCAGCTACTCAATAGTACTGAACACACTGTGACAAAGGGAGCAATTGCCCGCCCTGCTTTTAGAGGTCGTTTTATTTGTATCATTGGGTATTTTAGGCCGATTTCAACATCATTCCAGTCATACCAACCCGTCAGTTCACACACTCGTGATCCCTGGGTGAATAATCCCAGCTATGCAATAGACCTGAACACATTGTGGCAAAAGAAGCAATTGCCCGTTATGCTTTAAAATGTCGGTTTGTTTGCATGGTAGGGGTTTTGATCTTGGAAGCGAGTTGTTGCATGACTAAATAAGTGTCGAAAGGCGCATAAAATATATGCATGTGGGAAAGGGTTTGTATGAGTTCACTAGTCCTCGCACCTCTGCAGGCCAAATCCCTTTCGGCGGTACAGTGAACGATTTTCCCATAACCCCGTTCCCACATCCATAAGCTCCCTATAAATGAACTATCGAAAACATTGTGATAAAAACAGCCATTGTTCATCATGTTTTAAAAGGTCGTTCTGATTGCGTTGTTGGGTTTTTAGGCCGTTTTCAACAGCATTTATGTTAAATACCCCTCACTGCTCACACACACATGCTTCCTGGGTGAATCAACCCATATACGCGATAGGACAGAAAACAGTGTGGTATAGAGAACCATTGCTCATCATGTTTTCAAAGATTGTTTTCAGTGCACTGTACGGTGTTTTAGTCCGTTTTCAACAGCATTTATGTCCAATCACCCCCACAGTTCACATACTCGTGCGTCCTGGACGAATCAAGCCAACACTGCAGTAGGGCTGAAAACAAAGTGGTAAGAGGAGCCATTGCTCTTCATGTTTTCGAAAGGTCAATGTGATTGCATTGTTGGGGTTTATAGGCCGTTTTCAACAGCACCTATGTCCAATCACCGTCACAGTTTACAAACTCATGGGACCTGGATGAGTCAATCCAGCTATGCACCGACTGAAAACAGTGTGGAAAGAGGAGCCATTGCTAATCATGATTTCAAAGGTCGTTTCTTTGTATTGTTCGGTGTTTCACGCCGTTTTCAACATCACATATGTCAAATTACCCGCACTGTTCACATACTCATGCGTCCTGGGTGATTCAACCCAGCTACTCAATAGTACTGAACACACTGTGACAAAGGGAGCAATTGCCCGCCCTGCTTTTAGATGTCGTTTTATTTGTATCGTTGGGTGTTTTAGGCCGTTTTCAACATAATTCCAGTCATACCAACCCGTCAGTTCACACACTCGTGATCCCTGGGTGAATAATCCCAGCTATGCAATAGACCTGAACACATTGTGGCAAAAGAAGCAATTGCCCGTTATGCTTTAAAATGTCAGTTTGTTTGCTTGGTAGGGGTTTTGATCTTGGAAGCGAGTTGTTGCATGACTATATAAGTGTCGAAAGGGGCATAAAATATATGCATGTGGGAAAGGGTTTGTATGAGTTCACTAGTCTTCGCACCTCTGCAGGCCAAATCCCTTTCGGCGGTACAGTGAACGATTTTCCCATAACCCCGTTCCCACATCCATAAGCTCCCTATAAATGAACTATCGAAAACATTGTGATAAAAACAGCCATTGTTCATCATGTTTTAAAAGGTCGTTTTGCTTGCATTGTAGGGGTTTTAGGCCCTTTGCAACAGCATGTATGCCCAATCGCCATCACAGTTCACATACTCATGTTTTCTGGGTGATTCTAGGCAATAGAACTGAAAACGGAGTGGTAAGAGGAGCCATTGCTCTTCATATTTTCGAAAGGTCAATGTGATTGCATTGTTGGGGTTTATTGGCCGTTTTCAACAGCACTTATGTCCAATCACCCTCACAGTTTACAAACTCATGGGACCTGGGTGAGTCAATCCAGCTATGCGTTTGGACGACTGAAAACAGTATGGAAAGAGGAGCCATTGCTAATCATGATTTCAAAGGTCGTTTCTTTGTATTGTTGGGTGTTTCACGCCATTTTCAACATCACATATGTCAAATCACCCGCACTGTTCACATACTCATGCGTCCTGGGTGATTCAACCCAGCTACTCAATAGTACTGAACACACTGTGACAAAGGGAGCAATTGCCCGCCCTGCTTTTAGTGGTCGTTTTATTTGTAACGTTGGGTGTTTTAGGCCGTTTTCAACATCTTTTCAGTCATACCAACCCGTCAGTTCACACACTCGTGATCCCTGGGTGAATAATCCCAGATATGCAATAGACCTGAACACATTGTGGCCAAAGAAGCAATTGCCCGTTATGCTTTAAAATGTCGGTTTTTTTGCATGGTAGGGGTTTTGATCTTGGAAGCGAGTTGTTGCATGACTAAATAAGTGTCGAAAGGGGCATAAAATATATGCATGTGGGAAAGGGTTTGTATGAGTTCACTAGTCTTCACACCTCTGCAGGCCAATTCCCTTTCGGCGGTACAGTGAACGATTTTCCAATAACCCCGTTCCCACATCCATAAGATCCCTATAAATGAACTATCGAAAACATTGTGATAAAAACAGCCATTGTTCATCATGTTTTAAAAGGTCGTTTCGCTTGCATTGTAGGGGTTTTAGACCGTGTGCAACAGCATGTATGCCCAATCGCCATCACAGATCACATACTCATGTTTTCTGGTTGATTCTAGGCAACAGAACTGAAAACGGAGTGGTAAGAGGAGCCTTTGCTCGTCATGTTTTCACAGGTCGTTCTGATTGCGTTTTGGTTTTTTTAGGCCGTTTTCAACAGCATTCATGTTAAATACCCCTCACTGCTCACACACACATGCTTCCTGGGTGAATCAACCCATCTACGCGATAGGACTGAAAACAGTGTGGTATATAGAACCATTGCTCATCATGTTTTCAAAGGTCGTTTTCAGTGCACTGTACGGTGTTTTAGTCCGTTTTCAACAGCATTTATGCCCAATCACCCCCACAGTTCACATACTCGTGCGTCCTGGGCGAATCAAGCCAACTCTGCAGTAGGACTGAAAACAGAGTGGTAAGGGGAGCCATTGCTCATCATGGTTTCGAAAGGTCAATGTGATTGCATTGTTGGGGTTAATAGGCCGTTTTCAACAGCACTTATGTCCAATCACCCTCACAGTTTACAAACTCATGGGACCTGGGTGAGTCAACCAAGCTATGCGTTTGGACGACTGAAAACAGTGTGGAGAGAGGAGCCATTGCTAATCATGATTTCAAAGGTCGTTTCTTTGTATTGTTGGGTGTTTCACGCCGTTTTTGACATCCCATATGCCAAATCACCCGCACTGTTCACATACTCATGCG
Organism: Serripes groenlandicus; assembly: GCA_031761405.1. Taxonomy (NCBI): domain Eukaryota; kingdom Metazoa; phylum Mollusca; class Bivalvia; order Cardiida; family Cardiidae; genus Serripes; species Serripes groenlandicus. The sequence goes on from JASEVX010000002.1 coordinate 122,336,898, forward strand.
TCCTGGGTGATTCAACCCAGCTACTCAATAGTACTGAACACACTGTGACAAAGGGAGCAATTGCCCGCCCTGCTTTTAGAGGTCGTTTTGTTTGTATCGTTGGGTGTTTTATGCCGTTTTCAACATCATTCCAGTCATACCAACCCGTCAGTTGACACACTCGTGATCCCTGGGTGAATAATCCCAGCTATGCAATAGACCTGAACACATTGTGGCAAAAGAAGCAATTGCCCGTTATGCTTTAAAATGTCGGTTTGTTTGCATGGTAGGGGTTTTGATCTTGGAAGTGAGTTGTTGCGTGACTAAATAAGTGTGGAAAGGGGCATAACATATATGCATGTGGGAAAGGGTTTGTATGAGTTCACTAGTCTTCGCACCTCTGCAGGCCAAATCCCTTTCGGCGGTACAGTGAACGATTTTCCCATAACCCCCGTTCCCACATCCATAAGCTCCCTATAAATGAACTATCGAAAACATTGTGATAAAAACAGCCATTGCTCATCATGTTTTCAAATGTCGTTTGCTTGCATTGTTGGGGTTTTAGGCCGTTTGCAACAGCATGTATGCCCAATCGCCATCACAGTTCACATACTCATGTTTTCCGGGTGATTCTAGGCAATAGGACTGAAAACGGAGTGGTAAGAGGAGCCATTGCTCATCATAGTTTCACAGGTCGTTCTGATTGCGTTGTTGGGTTTTTTAGGCCATTTTCAACAGCATGTATGACCGATCACCCTCACAGTTCACATACTAATTCGTCCTGGGTGAATCAACCCAAACTATGCGATAGGACTGAAAACAGTGTGGTAAGAGGAGCCATTGTCCATCGTGCTTTCAATGGTAGTTTTGATTGCGCTGTTGGTTTTGTTTAGGCCGTTTACAACAGCATTTATGTTAAATACCCCTCACTGCTCACACACACACTTGCTTCCTGGGTGAATCAACCCATCTACGCGATAGGACTGAAGAAAACAGTGTGGTATAGAGAACCATTGCTCATCATGTTTTCAAAGGTCGTTTTGAGTGCACTGTACGGCGTTTTAGTCCGTTTTCAACAGCATTTATGTCCAATCACCCCCACAGTTCACATACTCGTGCGTCCTGGGCGAATCAAGCCAACTCTGCAGTAGGACTGAAAACAGAGTGTTAAAGGGAGCCATTGCTCATCATGTTTTCGAAAGGTCAATGTGATTGCATTGTTGGGGTTTATAGGCCGTTTTCAACAGCACTTATGTCCAATCACCCTCACAGTTTACAAACTCATGGGACCTGGGTGAGTCAACCCAGCTATGCGTTTGGACCACTGAAAACAGTGTGGAAAGAGGAGCCATTGCTAATCATGATTTCAAAGGTCGTTTCTTTGTATTGTTGGGTGTTTCACGCTGTTTTCAACATCCCATATGCCAAATCACCCGCACTGTTCACATACTCATGCGTCCTGGGTGATTCAACCCAGCTACTCAATAGTACTGAACACACTGTGACAAAGGGAGCAATTGCCCGCCCTGCTTTTAGAGGTTGTTTTGTTTGCATTGTATGGGTTTTGATCTTGGAAGCGAGTGGTTGCATGACTAAATAAGTGTGGAAAGTCGCATAAAGTAACTGCATGTGGGAAAGGGTGAGATTGTGCTCACTGGTCTTCGCACCTCTGCAGGTCAAATCCCTTTCGGCGGTACAGTGAACGATTTTCCCATAACCCCGTTCCCACATGCATACACTCCCTATAAATGAACTATCGAAAACATTGTGTAAAAAACAGCCATTGCTCATCATGTTCTCAAAGGTCGTTTTGCTTTCATTGTTGTGGTTTTAGGCCATTTTCAACAGCATGTATGCCCAATCGACATCACAGTGCACGTACTCGTGTTTTTGGGTGATTCTACCAAGCTAGGCAATAGGACTGAAAACAGTGTGGTAATAGGAGCCATTGCTCATCATGTTTTCGAAGGTCGTTTTAATAGCGTTGTTGGTTGTTTTAGGCCGTCTTCAACAGCATTTATGTTAAATACACCTCACTGCTCACACACACACATGCTTCCTGGGTGAATCAACCCATCTACGCGATAGGACTGAAAACAGTGTGGTATAGAGAACCATTGCTCATCATGTTTTCGAAGGTCGTTTTGAGTGCACTGTACGGCGTTTTAGTCCGTTTTCAACGGCATTTATGTCCAATCACCCCCACAGTTCACATACTCGTGCGTCCTGGGCGAATCAAGCCAACTCTGCAGTAGGACTGAAAACAGAGTGTTAAAGGGAGCCATTGCTCATCATGTTTTCGAAAGGTCAATGTGATTGCATTGTTGGGGTTTATAGGCCGTTTTCAACAGCACTTATGTCCAATCACCCTCACAGTTTACAAACTCATGGGACCTGGGTGAGTCAAGCCAGCTATGCGTTTGGACCACTGAAAACAGTGTGGAAAGAGGAGCCATTGCTAATCATGATTTCAAAGGTCGTTTCTTTGTATTGTTGGGTGTTTCACGCCGTTTTCAACATCCCATATGCCAAATCACCCGCAATGTTCACATACTCATGCGTCCTGGGTGATTCAACCCAGCTACTCAATAGTACTGAACACACTGTGACAAAGGGAGCAATTGCCCGCCCTGCTTTTAGAGGTCGTTTTGTTTGTATCGTTGGGTGTTTTATGCCGTTTTCAACATCATTCCAGTCATACCAACCCGTCAGTTGACACACTCGTGATCCCTGGGTGAATAATCCCAGCTATGCAATAGACCTGAGCACATTGTGGCAAAAGAAGCAATTGCCCGTTATGCTTTAAAATGTCGGTTTGTTTGCATGGTAGGGGTTTTGATCTTGGAAGCGAGTTGTTGCGTGACTAAATAAGTGTGGAAAGGGGCATAACATATATGCATGTGGGAAAGGGTTTGTATGAGTTCACTAGTCTTCGCACCTATGCAGGCCAAATCCCTTTCGGCGGTACAGTGAACGATTTTCCCATAACCCCGTTCCCACATCCATAAGCTCCCTATAAATGAACTATCGAAAACATTGTGATAAAAACAGCCATCGCTCGTCATGTTTTCAAAGGTCGTTTTGCTTGCATTGTTGGGGTTTTAGGCCGTTTGCAACAGCATGTATGCCCAATCGCCATCACAGTTCACATACTCATGTTTTCCGGGTGATTCTAGGCAATAGGACTGAAAACGGAGTGGTAAGAGGAGCCATTGCTCATCATAGTTTCACAGGTCGTTCTGATTGCGTTGTTGGTTTTTTAGGCCGTTTTCAACAGCATGTATGACCGATCACCCTCACAGTTCACATACGAATTCGTCCTGGGTGAATCAACCCAAACTATGCGATAGGACTGAAAACAGTGTAATAAGAGGAGCCATTGTCCATCGTGCTTTCAATGGTCGTTTTGATTGCGCTGTTGGTTTTGTTTAGGCCGTTTACAACAGCATTTATTTCAAATACCCCTCACTACTCACACACACACTTGCTTCCTGGGTGAATCAACCCATCTACGCGATAGGACTGAAGAAAATAGTGTGGTATAGAGAACCATTGCTCATCATGTTTTCAAAGGTCGTTTTGAGTGCACTGTACGGCGTTTTAGTCCGTTTTCAACAGCATTTATGTCCAATCACCCCACATACTCGTGCGTCCTGGGCGAATCAAGCCAACTCTGCAGTAGGACTGAAAACAGAGTGGTAAGGGGAGCCATTGCTCATCATGTTTTCGAAAGGTCAATGTGATTGCATTGTTGGGGTTTATAGGCCGTTTTCAATAGCACTTATGTCCAATCACCCTCACAGTTTACAAACTCATGGGACCTGGGTGAGTCAACCCAGCTATGCGTTTGGACGACTGAAAACAGTGTGGAAAGAGGAGCCATTGCTAATCATGATTTCAAAGGTCGTTTCTTTGTATTGTTGGGTGTTTCACGCCGTTTTCAACATCCCATATGCCAAATCACCCGCACTGTTCACATACTCATGCGTCCTGGGTGATTCAACCCAGCTACTCAATAGTACTGAACACACTGTGACAAAGGGAGCAATTGCCCGCCCTGCTTTTAGAGGTCGTTTTGTTTGTATCGTTGGGTGTTTTATGCCGTTTTCAACATCATTCCAGTCATACCAACCCGTCAGTTGACACACTCGTGATCCCTTGGTGAATAATCCCAGCTATGCAATAGACCTGAACACATTGTGGCAAAAGAAGCAATTGCCCGTTATGCTTTAAAATGTCGGTTTGTTTGCATGGTAGGGGTTTTGATCTTGGAAGCGAGTTGTTGCGTGACTAAATAAGTGTGGAAAGGGGCATAACATATATGCATGTGGGAAAGGGTTTGTATGAGTTCACTAGTCTTCGCACCTCTGCAGGCCAAATCCCTTTCGGCGGTACAGTGAACGATTTTCCCATAACCCCGTTCCCACATCCATAAGCTCCCTATAAATGAACTATCGAAAACATTGTGATAAAAACAGCCATCGCTCGTCATGTTTTCAAAGGTCGTTTTGCTTGCATTGTTGGGGTTTTAGGCCGTTTGCAACAGCATGTATGCCCAATCGCCATCACAGTTCACATACTCATGTTTTCCGGGTGATTCTAGGCAATAGGACTGAAAACGGAGTGGTAAGAGGAGCCATTGCTCATCATGTTTTCAAAGGTCGTTTCGCTTGCATTGTTGGGGTTTTAGGCCGTTTGCAACAGCATGTATGCCCAATCGCCATCACAGTTCACATACTCATGTTTTCCGGGTGATTCTAGGCAATAGGACTGAAAACGGAGGGGTAAGAGGAGCCATTGCTCATCATAGTTTCACAGGTCGTTCTGATTGCGTTGTTGGGTTTTTTAGGCCGTTTTCAACAGCATGTATGACCGATCACCCTCACAGTTCACATACTAATTCGTCCTGGGTGAATCAACCCAAACTATGCGATAGGACTGAAAACAGTGTGGTAAGAGGAGCCATTGTCCATCGTGCTTTCAATGGTCGTTTTGATTGCGCTGTTGGGTTTGTTTAGGCCGTTTATAACAGCATTTATGTCAAATAACCCTCACTGCTCACACACACACTTGCTTCCTGGGTGAATCAACCCATCTACGCGATAGGACTGAAGAAAACAGTGTGGTATAGAGAACCATTGCTCATCATGTTTTCAAAGGTCGTTTTGAGTGCACTGTACGGCGTTTTAGTCCGTTTTCAACAGCATTTATGTCCAATCACCCCCACAGTTCACATACTCGTGCGTCCTGGGCGAATCAAGCCAACTCTGCAGTAGGACTGAAAACAGAGTGGTAAGGGGAGCCATTGCTCATCACGTTTTCGAAAGGTCAATGTGATTGCATTGTTGGGGTTTATAGGCCGTTTTCAACAGCACTTATGTCCAATCACCCTCACAGTTTACAAACTCATGGGACCAGGGTGAGTCAACCCAGCTATGCGTTTGGACGACTGAAAACAGTGTGGAAAGAGGAGCCATTGCTAATCATGATTTCAAAGGTCGTTTCTTTGTATTGTTGGGTGTTTCACGCCGTTTTCAACATCCCATATGCCAAATCACCCGCACTGTTCACATACTCATGCGTCCTGGGTGATTCAACCCAGCTACTCAATAGTACTGAACACACTGTGACAAAGGGAGCAATTGCCCGCCCTGCTTTTAGAGGTCGTTTTGTTTGTATCGTTGGGTGTTTTATGCCGTTTTCAACATCATTCCAGTCATACCAACCCGTCAGTTGACACACTCGTGATCCCTGGTGAATAATCCCAGCTATGCAATAGACCTGAACACATTGTGGCAAAAGAAGCAATTGCCCGTTATGCCTTAAAATGTCGGTTTGTTTGCATGGTAGGGGTTTTGATCTTGGAAGCGAATTGTTGCGTGACTAAATAAGTGTGGAAAGGGGCATAACATATATGCATGTGGGAAAGGGTTTGTATGAGTTCACTAGTCTTCGCACCTCTGCAGGCCAAATCCCTTTCGGCGGTACAGTGAACGATTTTCCCATAACCCCGTTCCCACATCCATAAGCTCCCTATAAATGAACTATCGAAAACATTGTGATAAAAACAGCCATTGCTCATCATGTTTTCAAAGGTCGTTTTGCTTGCATTGTTGGGGTTTTAGGCCGTTTGCAACAGCATGTATGCCCAATCGCCATCACAGTTCACATACTCATGTTTTCCGGATGATTCTAGGCAATAGGACTGAAAACGGAGTGGTAAGAGGAGCCATTGCTCATCATAGTTTCACAGGTCGTTCTGATTGCGTTGTTGGGTTTTTTAGGCCGTTTTCAACAGCATGTATGACCGATCACCCTCACAGTTCACATACTAATTCGTCCTGGGTGAATCAACCCAAACTATGCGATAGGACTGAAAACAGTGTGGTAAGAGGAGCCATCGTGCTTTCAATGGTCGTTTTGATTGCGCTGTTGGTTTTGTTTAGGCCGTTTACAACAGCATTTATGTCAAATACCCCTCACTGCTCACACACACACTTGCTTCCTGGGTGAATCAACCCATCTACGCGATAGTACTGAAGAAAACAGTGTGGTATAGAGAACCACTGCTCATCATGTTTTCAAAGGTCGTTTTGAGTGCACTGTACGGCGTTTTAGTCCGTTTTCAACAGCATTTATGTCCAATCACCCCCACAGTTCACATACTCGTGCGTCCTGGGCGAATCAAGCCAACTCTGCAGTAGGACTGAAAACAGAGTGGTAAGGGGAGCCATTGCTCATCATGTTTTCGAAAGGTCAATGTGATTGCATTGTTGGGGTTTATAGGCCGTTTTCAACAGCACTTATGTCCAATCACCCTCACAGTTTACAAACTCATGGGACCTGGGTGAGTCAACCCAGCTATGCGTTTGGACGACTGAAAACAGTGTGGAAAGAGGAGCCATTGCTAATCATGATTTCAAAGGTCGTTTCTTTGTATTGTTGGGTGTTTCACGCCGTTTTCAACATCCCATATGGCAAATCACCCGCACTGTTCACATACTCATCCGTCCTGGGTGATTCAACCCAGCTCCTCAATAGTACTGAACACACTGTGACAAAGGGAGCAATTGCCCGCCCTGCTTTTAGAGGTCGTTTTGTTTGTATCGTTGGGTGTTTTATGCCGTTTTCAACATCATTCCAGTCATACCAACACGTCAGTTGACACACTCGTGATCCCTGGGTGAATAATCCCAGCTATGCAATAGACCTGAACACATTGTGGCAAAAGAAGCAATTGCCCGTTATGCTTTAAAATGTCGGTTTGTTTGCATGGTAGGGGTTTTGATCTTGGAAGCGAGTTGTTGCGTGACTAAATAAGTGTGGAAAGGGGCATAACATATATGCATGTGGGAAAGGGTTTGTATGAGTTCACTAGTCTTCGCACCTCTGCAGGCCAAATCCCTTTCGGCGGTACAGTGAACGATTTTCCCATAACCCCGTTCCCACATCCATAAGCTCCCTATAAATGAACTATCGAAAACATTGTGATAAAAACAGCCATCGCTCGTCATGTTTTCAAAGGTCGTTTTGCTTGCATTGTTGGGGTTTTAGGCCGTTTGCAACAGCATGTATGCCCAATCGCCATCACAGTTCACATACTCATGTTTTCCGGGTGATTCTAGGCAATAGGACTGAAAACGGAGTGGTAAGAGGAGCCATTGCTCATCATGTTTTCAAAGGTCGTTTCGCTTGCATTGTTGGGGTTTTAGGCCGTTTGCAACAGCATGTATGCCCAATCGCCATCACAGTTCACATACTCATGTTTTCCGGGTGATTCTAGGCAATAGGACTGAAAACGGAGGGGTAAGAGGAGCCATTGCTCATCATAGTTTCACAGGTCGTTCTGATTGCGTTGTTGGGTTTTTTAGGCCGTTTTCAACAGCATGTATGACCGATCACCCTCACAGTTCACATACTAATTCGTCCTGGGTGAATCAACCCAAACTATGCGATAGGACTGAAAACAGTGTGGTAAGAGGAGCCATTGTCCATCGTGCTTTCAATGGTCGTTTTGATTGCGCTGTTGGGTTTGTTTAGGCCGTTTATAACAGCATTTATGTCAAATAACCCTCACTGCTCACACACACACTTGCTTCCTGGGTGAATCAACCCATCTACGCGATAGGACTGAAGAAAACAGTGTGGTATAGAGAACCATTGCTCATCATGTTTTCAAAGGTCGTTTTGAGTGCACTGTACGGCGTTTTAGTCCGTTTTCAACAGCATTTATGTCCAATCACCCCCACAGTTCACATACTCGTGCGTCCTGGGCGAATCAAGCCAACTCTGCAGTAGGACTGAAAACAGAGTGGTAAGGGGAGCCATTGCTCATCACGTTTTCGAAAGGTCAATGTGATTGCATTGTTGGGGTTTATAGGCCGTTTTCAACAGCACTTATGTCCAATCACCCTCACAGTTTACAAACTCATGGGACCAGGGTGAGTCAACCCAGCTATGCGTTTGGACGACTGAAAACAGTGTGGAAAGAGGAGCCATTGCTAATCATGATTTCAAAGGTCGTTTCTTTGTATTGTTGGGTGTTTCACGCCGTTTTCAACATCCCATATGCCAAATCACCCGCACTGTTCACATACTCATGCGTCCTGGGTGATTCAACCCAGCTACTCAATAGTACTGAACACACTGTGACAAAGGGAGCAATTGCCCGCCCTGCTTTTAGAGGTCGTTTTGTTTGTATCGTTGGGTGTTTTATGCCGTTTTCAACATCATTCCAGTCATACCAACCCGTCAGTTGACACACTCGTGATCCCTGGTGAATAATCCCAGCTATGCAATAGACCTGAACACATTGTGGCAAAAGAAGCAATTGCCCGTTATGCCTTAAAATGTCGGTTTGTTTGCATGGTAGGGGTTTTGATCTTGGAAGCGAATTGTTGCGTGACTAAATAAGTGTGGAAAGGGGCATAACATATATGCATGTGGGAAAGGGTTTGTATGAGTTCACTAGTCTTCGCACCTCTGCAGGCCAAATCCCTTTCGGCGGTACAGTGAACGATTTTCCCATAACCCCGTTCCCACATCCATAAGCTCCCTATAAATGAACTATCGAAAACATTGTGATAAAAACAGCCATTGCTCATCATGTTTTCAAAGGTCGTTTTGCTTGCATTGTTGGGGTTTTAGGCCGTTTGCAACAGCATGTATGCCCAATCGCCATCACAGTTCACATACTCATGTTTTCCGGATGATTCTAGGCAATAGGACTGAAAACGGAGTGGTAAGAGGAGCCATTGCTCATCATAGTTTCACAGGTCGTTCTGATTGCGTTGTTGGGTTTTTTAGGCCGTTTTCAACAGCATGTATGACCGATCACCCTCACAGTTCACATACTAATTCGTCCTGGGTGAATCAACCCAAACTATGCGATAGGACTGAAAACAGTGTGGTAAGAGGAGCCATCGTGCTTTCAATGGTCGTTTTGATTGCGCTGTTGGTTTTGTTTAGGCCGTTTACAACAGCATTTATGTCAAATACCCCTCACTGCTCACACACACACTTGCTTCCTGGGTGAATCAACCCATCTACGCGATAGTACTGAAGAAAACAGTGTGGTATAGAGAACCACTGCTCATCATGTTTTCAAAGGTCGTTTTGAGTGCACTGTACGGCGTTTTAGTCCGTTTTCAACAGCATTTATGTCCAATCACCCCCACAGTTCACATACTCGTGCGTCCTGGGCGAATCAAGCCAACTCTGCAGTAGGACTGAAAACAGAGTGGTAAGGGGAGCCATTGCTCATCATGTTTTCGAAAGGTCAATGTGATTGCATTGTTGGGGTTTATAGGCCGTTTTCAACAGCACTTATGTCCAATCACCCTCACAGTTTACAAACTCATGGGACCTGGGTGAGTCAACCCAGCTATGCGTTTGGACGACTGAAAACAGTGTGGAAAGAGGAGCCATTGCTAATCATGATTTCAAAGGTCGTTTCTTTGTATTGTTGGGTGTTTCACGCCGTTTTCAACATCCCATATGGCAAATCACCCGCACTGTTCACATACTCATCCGTCCTGGGTGATTCAACCCAGCTCCTCAATAGTACTGAACACACTGTGACAAAGGGAGCAATTGCCCGCCCTGCTTTTAGAGGTCGTTTTGTTTGTATCGTTGGGTGTTTTATGCCGTTTTCAACATCATTCCAGTCATACCAACACGTCAGTTGACACACTCGTGATCCCTGGGTGAATAATCCCAGCTATGCAATAGACCTGAACACATTGTGGCAAAAGAAGCAATTGCCCGTTATGCTTTAAAATGTCGGTTTGTTTGCATGGTAGGGGTTTTGATCTTGGAAGCGAGTTGTTGCGTGACTAAATAAGTGTGGAAAGGGGCATAACATACATGCATGTGGGAAAGGGTTTGTATGAGTTCACTAGTCTTCGCACCTCTGCAGGCCAAATCCCTTTCGGCGGTACAGTGAACGATTTTCCCATAACCCCGTTCCCACATCCATAAGCTCCCTATAAATGAACTATCGAAAACATTGTGATAAAAACAGCCATTGCTCATCATGTTTTCAAAGGTCGTTTTGCTTGCATTGTTGGGGTTTTAGGCCGTTTGCAACAGCATGTATACCCAATCGCCATCAAAGTTCACATACTCATGTTTTCCGGGTGATTCTAGGCAATAGGACTGAAAACGGAGTGGTAAGAGGAGCCATTGCTCATCATAGTTTCACAGGTCGTTCTGATTGCGTTGTTGGGTTTTTTACGCCGTTTTCAACAGCATGTATGACCGATCACCCTCACAGCTCACATACTAATTCGTCCTGGGTGAATCAACCCAAACTATGCGATAGGACTGAAAACAGTGTGGTAAGAGGAGCCATTGTCCATCGTGCTTTCAATGGTCGTTTTGATTGCGCTGTTGGTTTTGTTTAGGCCGTTTACAACAGCATTTATGTCAAATACCCCTCACTGCTCACACACACACTTGCTTCCTGGGTGAATCAACCCATCTACGCGATAGGACTGAAGAAAACAGTGTGGTATAGAGAACCATTGCTCATCATGTTTTCAAAGGTCTTTTTGAGTGCACTGTACGGCGTTTTAGTCCGTTTTCAACAGCATTTATGTCCAATCACCCCCACAGTTCACATACTCGTGCGTCCTGGGCGAATCAAGCTAACTCTGCAGTAGGACTGAAAACAGAGTGGTAAGGGGAGCCATTGCTCATCATGTTTTCGAAAGGTCAATGTGATTGCATTGTTGGGGTTTATAGGCCGTTTTCAACAGCACTTATGTCCAATCACCCTCACAGTTTACAAACTCATGGGACCTGGGTGAGTCAACCCAGCTATGCGTTTGGACGACTGAAAACAGTGTGGAAAGAGGAGCCATTGCTAATCATGATTTCAAAGGTCGTTTCTTTGTATTGTTGGGTGTTTCACGCCGTTTTCAACATCCCATATGCCAAATCACCCGCACTGTTCACATACTCATTCGTCCTGGGTGATTCAACCCAGCTACTCAATAGTACTGAACACACTGTGACAAAGGGAGCAATTGCCCGCCCTGCTTTTAGAGGTCGTTTTGTTTGTATCGTTGGGTGTTTTATGCAGTTTTCAACATCATTCCAGTCATACCAACCCGTCAGTTGACACACTCGTGATCCCTGGGTGAATAATCCCAGCTATGCAATAGACCTGAACACATTGTGGCAAAAGAAGCAATTGCCCGTTATGCTTTAAACTGTCGGTTTGTTTGCATGGTAGGGGTTTTGATCTTGGAAGCGAGTTGTTGCATGACTAAATAAGTGTGGAAATGGACATAAAATATATGCATGTGGGAAAGGGTTTGTATGAGTTCACTAGTCTTCGCACCTCTGCAGGCCAAATCCCTTTCGTCGGTACAGTGAACGATTTTCCCATAACCCCGCTCCCACATCCATAAGCTCCCTATAAATGAACTGTCGAAAACATTGTGATAAAAACCGCCATTGCTCATCATGTTTTCAAAGGTCGTTTTGCTTGCATTGTTGGGGTTTTAGGCCGTTTGCAACAGCATGTATGCCCAATCGCCAACACAGTTCACATACTCATGTTTTCTGGGTGATTCTAGGCAATAGGACTGAAAACGGAGTGGTATGAGGAGCCATTGCTCGTCATGTTTTCACAGGTCGTTCTGATTACGTTGTTGGGTTTTTTAGGCCGTTTTCAACAGAATTTATGACCGATCACCCTCACAGTTCACATACTATACTCATGCGTCCTGGGTGAATCAACCCAAACTATGCGATAGGACTAAAAACAGTGTGGTAAGAGGAGCCATTGCCCATCGTGCAATAAATGTTCTACTAAAACTACAAAACTATAAAAGTTAAGTATCATGTTTTTTGTGTTTTTAAATGTCTTTTAGTAGAACATTTATTGTCTATTATCCTGCGATTAAATATGTAACCATGATACAATTTTCTGTCAAAATTCTTCACGAACTACCAAATCTTCACAGTAATCTTTAATATCCGCCTTTGCGTAAAGACTGTAATGACGTCACAGCTCGGTTGGCTTTAACGTGATTGCTTGGAAAGATATGGTAAATCACACAACTTTAACCATGTATATCTTCCACTTTAATTTGATCAGTGGAATATGGACTTGACAGTCTGCTTTGTTTGGATCTAGCCTCCTTATATAGATTTTCTTTTCTTTTTTTAATTTTCTTTTCATTTCTCCTTTAAGTAATTTCCTTTGTTATCTGACAGTACTACACCACGTTCATATACTTTGGCAATCGGAACTTAATTCTTTCTTTTTCTAGGAAGTCTTCGATTTACTTTATTTCTATGCCATCCATGAAATTATTTTGGATTTTTGTACTCAAAAAATAAATTATAAGGGAAATATATTACTTACCATTTTCAACGATGTTGCAGCAAGGCAGGCACTATGAAAAAGAAATTTTGTACAACAATACCAGGTACTGCAGTCAGTCACATTGGTTAAACATTTGTGTACAGCTACAATGAATATTGGTTCTCACTAACCGTACTGCAGTCAGTCATATTGCTAGTGAAACAATTAGTGAACCAAAGTATAATATACAAATACATTATGTATTGCAGTCAGTCACATGGTTATTGAACCAATTATTTAACTAAATTATTGTTTACAACATTTTACAACAACACTAGGCACTGCTGTCAGTCACCTTGGTTCACATATTAATGAACAGCTAAATGATTGTGAAGGTTTGTTCATTGAAATTATTTGTAGACAATTTATGGTTGCATGTCCGTAGGCTGAAACTAAATTTTAATTATTGTGACGTGGACGTGGACGCTATTCATATTAAATTAATCAATTTCGTTTGTTTAATGTCAAACAGGCTTAACAATTAAGTTAAATTCTTTAATATTTTGTGTATTGAAGATTTTTTTTTATTTCTTTTTTATTTTGGGAGACCCAGAGCGACGAGATGAGCTGCGCCCCTGCACATATAGAGGTGGTTTGTCACTAGACTGCTAGACTGTATGGTGCCACGAGCGCACCCAAGGTAACTAAAATAAGTCTATAGAGCTGTCATTTCTTTCTTTTTTTAATCGGTAGGGCTTGAACCAGATCAATCTGAAGTTATGCACAGGTTAATCCAGATATTCACAAATGCCTTAAGCTTGGTTTCCAAAGTTGATTGATTGACTGATTGGGGTAAACGCCGTTTACAACTAATTTCAGTCATATCGCGTCGGCCAGTTCATCTACTCATAAATTCCTAGTTTTCTCGCACTATAACTCCACATAACATACTTTCCAAGCAACTGGCTGCTTTTCCCATTGGTGAAATACGAATGACGATTGTAACAGTGACTTTTGTCAAACGTTCGAAAGAATGTTGGCCGAGCTTGGGTTCGAACTCACAACCCATGGACAGCTTGACAGCCCGCGTCGATCCAAAGAGCATCACTCAAAAAAATTATATTTCAAACATTGTTTTTATTGATCAAAATCTATGAAATGCCTTGATTTTCCAAATAAGCACACTTAATTGCAGTCGGTCAATTTATTCTCTTTGTCTGGTCGTGTTTTGGATTGATAAATGTAACCTTGGATACTGGTTCCGGCTCAATCTTGGGTCCTCTTTGAATATTCCATTGCTGAGGTTAGAAGGTACTGAACAGTTTCGCTGGAAAACTGGTGAATCCCATAAACTGCCATTGGTGTATAGCTTGAATCAAAGCAACCACATTAATATGAAGCCCCTAACCTGTAATCAAAATATTTTTTTTAAGAATCGTTGCATTCAATTCCCAATAAAATAATGATTAAGCGTGAAAAACCGTCAAACTCTTGCTGCTTCATTTATTCGGTCTACCGGTGTAGCACTTGAATTTGAATTAAGTATTCTAAGTGAATAGAAGAAAAAGTACCATTAATTTTATTAAATTAAAATCTTAACTAAAACTCTTAACCTTATCTACAGGATTATTATTTTGGAAATATCAGGTAAAGGGTTAAACAGAACTACTCTGTAAACAACCCCTGATTTCAATTTCAGATTATTACAATTTGAAATCATCCTTATGATAGGGCAGACTTGAAAACATTGAAGGGAAAGGAGAGATCGTAAGTTAGCTGTAATATTAAACAAGGCATATATAGAAAGAAAAGGAATACAAGATGTAAAGCAATACATCAATCTTCCTACATATCATATCGTATAAAATGATTTAAAAAAGAAGAAGAAGAAGACATTTAATCCTCAGGCGTTGTCAAAAACCCATCTCTTGTATCATAATACTATAGATAGAGGCTATTTAGTCCTGTAGAAATTAGTCCTGTAGAAATTAGCCTTGGTTAGAAAACTAAATATTAGTTAACATTGATTATGTAGGCCATATTTTTCATCCAATCTTCATGACATTTTATTATAACATTTAACTCCATCAAATCTCAGTCAAATTCAAAACTGTGCCATGGGGGTCAAAACTAGGTCACTATAGTCAAATGTTAGATTAACCTTGTGACCACTGACGCAGTCATTTTGTCATCCAATATTCATGAAAACTAATCAAAACATTAGTCTCCATCATGTCACATTTATCATGACATGTAGACAAAAATGCATTGATTTGTACTAACTGTTTATGTTCATCGACATTTTTGCAAATTGATACTAATTAATATACGGTTTTCGAAGAAGGGCGAGACACCCTCAGCTCGATGTCTTTGGTTTTTTCCATTATTTGCAGCAGTATTAAATAATGGTATTTCCATTGGAATTGCGAGACAACATGAAGAAATTGTAAGCATGCTGTTGAATAGCAGAAAGTCGAACCATAACATGACAAATTTCATTGCTGAGGTGTTTAAATTCGCCAACTTCAACATATTCAGGTTTTACCTGAGACGGCCATCTCATGGGTCTTACCGTAGTCGCTAAAGTGACGTCGTTTTCTCTATCCATAGTGAGTTCGACCTAAGTCTGGTCAACTATGGTAACTATAGGTTGTGATCGAACTCGCCTATTCTTGGGATTCAAAAAAAAAAAAACGTTCACTGTATACCTTCGATATTTAGGCATTTGCGTTCATTCTACAGGTAATATAATTTACTTTCATTAGTTTTAGTTAAATCGTAATTAATTTACCATAACATGCTTATAGACGTTATTGTCCTGTGTAGTTTTAAAACACTTAAGATTGATCCTGTAATCTGAAAGCTGTATCGGTTTTTGGTTAGAATTGCAACGTAGTTACCACTCATTCATACATTTTCAGTATCCACCCAACACCTAGTCATTTTTATACGAACACTTATAACCGACTCCCTGAATAAAAACATGTTTAGACCCCAAAAAACGTTTAGCATATAACCACATCAAGCCTGGCATACTACATAAATTCCTCATTCAAAACAGTGGGTGGTATTTTCTCATGGATTCGTGCATTTAAAAAATCTAATAAATTATTCAATCATTCTCAGATATAACCAGCAACCTAGGTTAGTATACATGTATCAAATTTCTGATAATATGATTATTATTGAAAACATGATGGCAAAAGAAGCGGCAGCTACATTTTTGCCCACAATTTGTTTTTTGTTCCTTTATCCATGTTCATGTTTGTATTGTTGTAAACGCATATTTAACATAGTTGTGGGCTTCAGACTACAACCAGCTCATGAAAAGGAGTCAAGAGAAAAGCTTATCATCTGACTTTGAAAAGACAGACATAAATGACAGCAGTGAATGTGAAAATGAAAAACATATTTTAGATAGTGAATAAGGCTTTTTTCTCAAATTCAATGAAGCTACGATTGAACAATCATTGTAAGTACATGAATCTCCAACTTAACCCTTTTCGACATACAACTGTTAACCCTTTCCGTAATACAACTATTCCACAAGTACAACAAATCTGCAGCAAACAACGTTTGACCCTTCCCCAAGTACAACCGTCCTTCAGCAGACAACGTTTGACCCTTCCCCAAGTTTAACAAATCTGCAGCAGACAACTTTTAACCCTTTTCGACATGTAACCAATCTGCAACAGATTACTTTAATCCTTTTTGATATACAACCTATCTTCAGCACCCTTTCCCACATACAACAAATCTGCAGCAGATAACTGTTAACCCTTTCCCACATACAACACATCTGATGCAGACTGCACATAAATAATGTAATTACAATAAAATGAGAAATATGCCTATTCATACATTAATAATGTAATGACAATTAAATGAGAAAAATCACTATTTATTTTCGAGTCATGGTCACTGTGTGAGGTCATCATACAATGGGACATTTCCAGTTTTAATGTAAATCCTTCATTCATTCATGTGGTAATAGTAATGTAGTTCTATATAGTTTCGGCAGGACTTCAAGGCTTATTGTTTTCATTTCAGACTTCTACAACTGATTTGTCATAATAAAACTTACAATATGGAAGCAGAGGAAGAAGAAAAAGGAGAAAAGTCTGACTATTTCTACCGACTGATTCATCTGGTGGTTGAACTGGGAACCGAGGTGCTTCTAGAATTGTTTAAAAAAGACATACCTCAAGGTCAGACAGTTGAAGCCTATTTTATCAGTAAGGCAAATGTATTGAAAATCCTCAATACCAAAAAGGTCCTTAACGACCTTCAAATAGGAATACTCAATGCAACACCTCTAGATGTGTCCCGCTTTGACATATCGTTGTTGTATATTCTTATTTGTAATCTTACTAATATACAGCCACCCAATGGAGACTGGAATATAGCATCGCCAATGCCGTCAGATCGATCAACAGGAGCTCTGCTTATGAATTTTAGACTAGTCAGAAATGAAGCCATTGCACATTGGCCGAAATGCACGATGAAGAAATCTGACTTTGAGATGTTTTGGAAAAGGACTGAAAACATTTTAGTCGACCTTGCTGCTGAGATCAATGAAACAGTAAAGGATAATGTTGAAGAGAAGATAGAGAAAATTAAGACTAAACAGCTAGTTGAAGATCAGAGATGCAAACTCAATACCCAAATCATAGGAAAGCTGCAAGAGGATACTGATTTGTTGAAGCAAAAGGTAGGAAACAATATATAATGCCTGCTCAAGTCATAATGATTCAACATTATTTGATTTATTGGGGTTTTTACACCATTTTCAACAGAATTTCTGTTATATCATGGCAGCCAGTTCACCTTTCCTTGTTTATCTGGGTTTCTTAGATCAGTACTTCATTCGCTATTATTCTTTTAAGCACCTTTGATACAATGTGTTGTATGTTGGAAATGCGGAAGAGGAGTGACGTTGGTTGCATTGGATTACAACTCACGATCATGTATTGACATCCTGAGTCATTACCGCTAGCAATCGGTTCTCAAATTTGACAAAGTAGTTTATAGTTATTACTTAGTTGAAAAAACTGGTAACAGTCTTGTTTTCTCTCAAAATTTACAGATAGACATCAGCTTTTATAATCTGTAAGAACATTTTCAACATTCTAGGGAATTCCATTACTTATTTCTGTACGTGTTTTCAAGTTCTTAATGGAAATTTATGCGTGATTATTTGAGTTTCTACATGATTCATGTACGTGATTGGAAAGTCTGCCGACATCTATCGGATGTCAAATATGTTTATGTATAGTTAAACACTAAAAGAAAAGTGTATGTAGGCGAGATTAGTGGTAGAATATGCATGCTCAGAACACTTAGTAAATGTACGCCTTTAGATTATATGTTTAACTGGTTGATGCGGATTTAGAAAGGGGAAATACACTATAGGTGAACCTATACAAAAAATGCTAATTGCCTTATTGCTTTGTAGACACACATGGTCATCTAGTGACATAAGAAAAAAGTTAACGTGTCACAAATTTAACAATCCTTCTGCTCTGAAAGCGCTCACTTGATCTCAAGATACTTTGTTAGAAATTGTCCTTATGTCAACCTCTATAGAATCTATTCGAGCCATATTTATTTGTTGAATCACATGGCTATCATGCGGCACAAGAACGAGGGTAAAATATGTTTGGACAAGCATGCGTTTGGGTCACATTTTTCTAGTTTCTAAAAAATGACTTGTTGAACACAAAATAAGAAAAGGTTTACTCTAGATAAGTCCATCTTTCATGACTTTATCTTCTATATTATATTTTATTCACAGATGGAGGAACAGGAATGTATGTCAGGAGATGTAGATGCACTTAAATCATTCTTGGAAATATTAGAAGTTCAGCTGAAAGACCTTGAAAATAATATAGACAAATTTGATGATATAAGCAGAAAGGTACTTAACCAATAGGAGACGCAGTTTGATGTGTGTGCAGCAGACACGTTTTGATTACATGTAATAAGAAATGTCTCCTTTTCTCCACAATGTTTTCAACTCTATGTAATATTTATACTTTCATTTAAAGTTTTATTGACATATAACTAATGTGGTTACATTTCTAGTTGTTTGTCAGAATATGCTTAAATTATGTCTACTTGTCATTATGGCGGACAGTAAAGACCTAGATGTATTAAGAATTGGATTTTTCTAGGAAAATGAGAAATTTATCATATTGTACAATTAAATGACGTCATGACCAACATTTTAGACGCGCGTGCCATGTAACAGTACTCTTAGCACTAGACAGTAAGACATTGCCCATGATGAGTATATGAAAACATAACATTACAATGTCACGTGAGGTATAATAAGGATATTGAGGTCAGCCATGTTTGCTTACATAAAAAAGTTGTCCCTAGCATGTAAATTATGCGGAAATTTTGCACGTCCTTATCTACGTTCATGACCACTTTCTGCATTGCAAGGTGAATGGGACAACATGAAAGTATGCAATAAAGGTAAATATATACCTAGGGTTGCCTCATAAAGACTTAGGCTGCTATGTTCCTGTAACTCGACTACAATGCTTTTTACATGGATCTGGAAATTTTAAATTTCTATTACCCAATGGATGAATTTTTGAATTTAAAGCTATTGTCAAAAGCTTGAAAGACAATTGTGTTTTAGATAGACGTGATGTGTGTTTCAGATAGACATGATGTGTGTTTTAAATAGACGTGATGTGTGTTTTAACAATATAATAACCAGTAAATAAAACATTTGATACGATACTTTTAGAGTTTAAAGTTCTTGTCTTTCAGATTCACAGCGTAACATCTACATGTTCTTATTAGTTATTTAATTTTGATTTTAAGTGTTTTAAGTGTTTTCCTAAACAAGTTAGTGTGTTGCATGTGTTTGAAGTCTCTTTTGTTCAATTTAACTGATATTTGTCAATTTGTTACAATTAGATTCAGGTACGAAACACAAGCCTGATACGCTAAACATGAAAGGTTTATTAAAGTTCAACTTTCAACGCATTGGCGCACGTCGAAGCAAATAGACGTATCTTTTCAAATTGGTCAATACTTGAGTATTAACACAGCGAATGAGACCAGCAAACACCCATTATACAATTTTGAATTGAGCCATAGCACTTATCATATTCTAGGAATGTTTGCGTTGAATTGACACAATGCTGGTCGTAAATATATTGTGACGATACTCATTTCAAAACGGATTATTAAATCGACTAACATAGTATACTTCTTTACCGACCGAATGGGGAACATTGGTAAAGTGTATCATTTGGTGTCTATGCTAAATAAATCAAAGTGTATATCGCAGGTTTTTTACATTTGACATTCGCGCCATTTGACAGAGAGGGTGCTATATACATGTAGTGTTACCTTGCGGGGTTAAATAAACCGTTCTTTTCTATGCCGTTTACTTTTGCTGCAGAACCAGCAATTGTTTACTTGTTTATTCTAGATATCATTTAAACCTTGCACCATATTCTGGGCATAATATATATGTTTAACATAGAAAGATAAAGCGTAAACTCACCTGTGAATGACAGAGCCTAAAAGCTATCATAGCATACATTTACGCTTATATTGTGACTTTGATAGCCATACATAGATCATTTGGGTAATATCTGCATTCAAATCAACTTGCGCACCTAAATAGTTTATGTGACTTTGCAAAGTTCGCAAATAAGTCACTAACGATTTTCAATAATTTTAAGCCAAACATTTCGCAAATTGATTGGACAGTACAGGTAAACAGGTAAATAAGTAAGTAAGTAAGTAAATATTTTATTATAGTGACATGTGCAAATTTTACGAGCAATACAAACAATACATAACAATAAATAGCACCCGGCCCCTTGGGCCTATTAGTCACCTTATATAAATACAAGTGTCCATTTAAATAAATATGTACCTAGGATTGCCTCATATATATATCCCTGTAGCACGACTACAATGTTTACACAAACAAAATCGGATAAAGCTGCACACCACATGGATCTGGAACTTTAATTGTTCTATTATCCAATGGATGTATTTTTGAAGTTGTAGCGAGTGTCAAAAGTTTGAAAGACAATTATGTTTTAGACAGACGTGATGTGTGTTTTAACAATATAATAACCAGTAAATAAAACCTTTTATATGATGATTGTAGAGTTCTTATTTACAGCAGAATATCTACAAGGTTTTGTTAGTTATTTAATTTTGAGTATATGTGTTATCTTAAACAATCTAGTGTAATGCATTTGTTTGTAAGTTTATTTATTCAATTCAACCGGTAATGCAATACATGTACACAATACAAAACCTTGATACGCTTATATGGCATGAAACCCTTAACGTTTATTAAAGTTAAACTTTCCACGAATATTTCACATCGAAGCAAATACATAAAGATGTATCTGTTCATATTCGGTAAATATTGGAATTTTTACACACCGAATGTGAAATTCGATGATATAGTGTCCAACTTCGAGTTAAGTAGCCATTATACCATTTTGAATTGAGCCATAGCACTTATTATATAATAGGAATATGTGGATTGAACAGACAATATGCTGGTCGTAAATATTTTGTGATGATACTCGTTTCAAAACGGATTATTAAATCGCCTAACATGTTATGCTTCGATACCGGCAGTATGATGAACATTCGTAAAGTATATCATTTGGTGTCGATTCTATATAAATGAACATGTTTATCGCAGGTTTGTGTTTGACATGGTCAACCATGTTATCGCTACTAATCAGAGTACTGAAATCAAATAGTTTTGTTCGTTTTGATTTTAAATTGTTTAGTGCATACTAGTAGACTAGTTGCATGTATGAAATAAGGACCAAACAAATGTGTGCTGTAGCATTTTCATGCAACGGTCGGAACATTTATTTGAATCTTGTGACTGAGCTTCGCTTCTCGTAGTGTCTCTTCATTTGTTCGGTGCTATATCACGGTACATCCTTCTAGTTACAATTTCGGCAAGTACTGCTTGTAAATATACCGCTATACATTCGTTGAGAAGAATATGGCATGTAAAAATCTGTTTGCACTTATATTTTGTATTGTAATTAATGGCTTTTTTTACATGTAAGTTGGCCTATATTATGTCACAGAATTGTCCTCACCTGGTACGTTTAATTACACGTGATGACATTTTTTAAAAGCTTTTTGATATATTTCGGAAACATTATTACAATATTATTTTGGCAGGATGAACACGTACATTTTTCTGGTTGTCAGTCAATATATGGCACAGCCAGCTAGCAGATAAATTGTTATGCTTAACATCTTATTTAAAATTGAATGAACCGTTCGTTGATAGCTAAACACGATCAATGGGTACAAGATCACGCAGTGTGTATTAAGCATCATTTTGAAAACTGTCTGTTATCTTTAATTTACTTAACCTGTTGCTGTATTCGACTGACCTGCGTGCTTGCATTTTCAACAAGTTGTACGCCACAGTCGGATTTGTAGTTTCCCACTGTGAACCTTCTCATAGACACATTACCAGATCCTTAATCACAAGTAATGAAGGGTTTAAGCTCTTTAACAAATCATCCGAGCTTACTGTGACCTTTGATTTAGACCGAATGTCTAAACTAATATTTCTACAGTTAGATTACAAACAATGCTGAACGTGATCCATTTTAGATTTACGCAAATCATGACGTCACATAAATAGACAATGACGTGTAATAAGGAATATAGACAAAACTAGAGGACGCTATCATATATTTTCATCATATTCAAAGATGGAAGACATTTATTTTCATGATATTTTACACATTAAGGGTTGGTTGAAGGTTAGAAGTATTATTTAAATCATATTTAGTATTCTAATTGAAGACACATTTGGTTGTGCCTTACTATTTATGTTAATGACAATCTTCCATTTTTTAACTGGATTGTAATGCCTTCATTAATCTGTTGAATGGATTCAAGAATATTTGACAGTTTGATACTGAAATTGTTAAGTTTTTTTTATCTTATTCATAAAGTTCTCCTTTTCAATGTTATGATAGAAATACATTTGATTTGGCCAATTAACAGATTTGCAATTAATGTCTGAGTGGCTGCTTTAACGTAATTGCAAATGAAAAATAATCTATTTTACATTTTAACTTGTTTTATTTTATCCACTTACACTTATTGTCCGCAGTTTCTTCATGTTCTATAATGTACGCAGTTTCCTCTTAGTTCTATATTGTCCGCAGTTTCATCTATGTTATTTATTGTCGCAGATTCCGTTACATTACATATTTCCGCAGTTACCTCTATGTTCTGAGTTGTCTACAGTTTCATCTATGTTCTATATTGTCCGCTTTAAATTTTATATTTTCCGCAGTGTCCTCTATATTATAATTTATCTCAAATATTCCTCATATTAGTGTGGCAAACGTCCTCTGACATCTCTGTAACCAACTCTTTTAACATATTGGGATGTGAAATAAACTTAAAAGAATTGCATTTAATTGTTCACATATGCTTGGTGAAACCCTATAAGAAAACGGTTAGTTTGCTAGTATGATAGTTTACGTCGCTTTAAACAATATTTAAGTTATGTCACGCCGTAAAATGTAGATTACAAAGGAATTTATTTCTGCTAAGAGGATATTAAAATTGGACTTTCAATATATTTTTCATTGTTAGGCAGAGACCTTCATTTGATTTTGATATGAGATGTATATTTGTTAATTGCATGAACTAATAACGGCTAAATTCCATTAAATACCATTATGTGTCCTAAACGGGAACTTCCCAATTAGTATATGCGCATAATTAAGGGAAGTAATTTGTGTCAAATGTTAGTAAACCGTTATACCCACTTCTGTCTATACAGTATTTTCAGTTCATCTCCCTATATCATTCAATATATGGACATAACAAAGTGCAATTGTTGAGTGTTCTTGTTAGACTTCTGGAATCGGTAAATCCATGTCCAAATGTAATCGGCAGTTAGCCCCTTGCTGTCAGCCCTTTCAGTACTTTGATTATAGTAATACATGTAACTATGTATATCTTTCGTGACGTTATACGAGTATATGACGAGTAAATAAGTAGCTTTGTAGTTTCGCTACACACTGTAATAATACTTTCATAGTCGTTCGAACTATTTAAAAGCATTTGCTAAGTTCAGCACTATCTCTAGGAAAATATCAACAAGCACAAAAGACAACGCAAATTGAAAAGGTATTTTATTGAAATTAGAAAAACAATGTAACCACGTGAGTGTCGATGAAAAGAACTTGTCTCACGTAAAAAGGCATAACTATTAACGAAGATGAAGTAAACAATAAAAAGAAAAAATGAAATCCCATAAATAATAGATCAAGACTATAGGTCGATGTCTGTACATTTAAAACTAGTCAAAACACTGCATTTGGATTTTTTAAAAAGAGGAATAACACTTGAGGTAGTAATGTTTTCGAAAATAATTATTTGTTTGAATATTTCAAAATGTTTTAGTAAAAGCCAGAGTACAGTCCGGATAACTTATTAGTAAACTGCATGTAATATGGTAGCTTTACGTTTTTTGTAGGATCCAAGCGATAATGCACGATAATAATCCACTCACTTCTCATGAAATCCTCATTTGATTGAAACAAAAATAACTTCATGAGCACTTCATTTTTTGAAATTATTTTGAAAGTGGTCCATTGGATAAGGAGAAGTATGAACATATGAAAAGGACAGACGAAGACGACGAACGATAGACAGCGAGTGATCAATTGACAGTAATGAAGGTTTGGTCTAGGCCCGTATCTTTATGTTTCTGTTTCTGACAAAGAAAAGTTCGTATGTAGTGCAGTAATGGGAATATGTTTACGTGTTCTTATAAAAAAATATTTTCTTTGTGTCATCTTTGCTATTGTAGTATATTTTATTAGCCATACATTACGTGTTTCCTGCTACATATCTTGCATGAGAATAAACAAATATGAACATATGGTTCACATTTATGGAAAGCTTCATGCGAAATATCAGTAAGACAAAGACAACGAGCCGGCTCAAGGAAAAGGCATTAACCACAATCTTAATATAAAAGTCACATGTCTCCAAAATATGGCGCAATAACAAAACACTTGAAACTGCGATACTCCTAACATAAACCTAGTAGTATCAACCCATGACCTACTCTTTGAAAGCTTACCCCAAATATATCACCTCTTACAATCTCATCTCTTGAAGAGGGCACCGCAAAGCGGATGCATCCCCTCAGTAAACTATTATTATAATTATAACATGACATATACTTTAATGTATGGCAAGTTTGGTTATGATCTGCCAAGAGATGATCAGTGTAGAGTGGTGACAAGGTTGTTGATATGGAAAAAGTCAAAGTCCAATTTTGACCTTGACATTTAACCTATGACCTTAAATAGGCTTCTAGACCTTGCCATATACTAACTGTATACCAAGTTTGGTTAAGATCGGTCGAAGGATGTTCAGTGTAGAGTGGTCACAGGGTTGTTGATATGGGAATATAGTCAAAGTCCAATTTCGACCTTGACCTTTAATCTTGAAAATAAATAGGCTTCTTGGCATTGCCGTGTACTAACTGTATACCAAGTTTGGGTAAGATCGGTCGAAGGATGTTCAGTGTAGAGTGGTCACAAGGTTGTTGATATGGGAAAATAGTCAAAATCCAATTTTAACCTTGACCTTTAACCTATGACCTTGAAAATAAATATGCTTCTAGACTTTGCCTTATACTAACTCTATAGCAAGATAAGTTAAGACCGGTCGAAGGATGTTCAGTGTAGAGTAGTCACAAGGTTGTTACGGACGGACACACGAACGAACGGAAAAATAGTCAAAGTCCAATTTTGACATTGACCTTTAACCTATGACCTTACAAAATAAAATGATTCTAGACCTTGCCATATACTAACTGTATAACAAGTTTGGTTAAGATCAATCGAAGGATGTTTAGTGTAGAGTGGTCACAATTTTGTTAAGGACGGACACACGAACGAACGGAAAAATAGTCAAAATCCAATTTTGACCTTGATCTTTAACCTATGACCTTGAAAAAAATAGACTTCTAGAACTTGCCATATACTAACTGTATACCACGTTTGGTTAAGATCGATCGAAGGATGTTTAGTGTAGAGTGGTCACAAGGTTGTTACGGACGGACACACGAACGGAAAATCCCATTACTATATCCGCTCGCAAACTTCGTTAGCCGAGGGGATGATAACGATAGTGCATACATTAGAGTTGATGATGGTGATACAGTTATACTTTAAATTATATGGTCAATACAAATACAAATGTAATACCGAAACACGCATATATTAAAACTATATTGAATGACTACTTAACGAATATCGTTGCCATTTAGAATCAATAACACAATCATACAGATACGAAAATAAAACTATTCAAATAAAACAATATATACTATCAGAAAGTACTTTCCTTTCATAATGTTCAAGGATAACATGAAATGACATTTGCCATACTGGTTAGTATCTTCAAGCAGCTGTTTCTAGACAACAATATCAACAACTAAGACTTACTCCCTCTCTCTCTCTCTCTCTCTCTCTCTCTCTCTCTCTAAATTGCCATGTCTACCATGGACTCGTCGCAGTCATTGCAAATTAAACAATACACTGTAATCTCAAGACATGTTGTCTTGCAAATCATCAGTTCTCATTTCCTTGATGGAATGATAGCAGTGGTGCAAATAAATACATTGTTCGCCAAATATATGCAAACATTTTCTTTAAATGGCTTACTTCTTTTGTCAATTAAACATGAAAACTCCATAGTCTTATTAAGCTGACAGGTATATGGAGGTTTTCTGATACTTGACTTGATTGGTACTTATAGAACTGTATCGATGGTATATGATTAGGATGTAAAGGTCAAAGTCAAACACGGATTACCATGCTATTCAAAATAAACAGCAAAACATGACTGTGTCAAAGAAATCAATATACACAATATCTTTCCATGCAAGTGTAATATAACCTTGTCTATAAACTTCTTTCGCGTGTGTATCACTCGCTGCTATGGATATCTCCTTGTAGCAACAACTAGAAACGTTTCCAAATTATTCCCTCGTACGATTGTTTCTTGATGCAAACGCTGTGGAGCAATAATTGTCTTCATATGTTTAAAAGCATACTGATAGTATGTTAAGCTATCGAACTTAATATCATCAGAAATCTCATAAAAGCTAAGTATCACGTATCTACAAATTTTGATAAATGTCTCCATCTCCATCACCATTAGCTGTGCAAACGAGCATATCTTTCTCAACCATGTGCAGAATTGTATCATGTATATACTTGTAATAGTTCTGAAATGTAAATCATGTGTTAACTTCATGTATAGAAAACAACGGACTTAGATCAATAAGAAGACACACAATAATATGAGGATGGAGAAGAAGAGGAAAAGTAGGACAAGAAAATGAACACAAATATAAAACTATATTATTATCATGAAATAAAAAGGTGTATTGACATTTCGTTGTTAAAGCAATTTTAATAACAATTAGAATGAGTTCGCCTCGCAAGTATGACTACCTCGGACATATGGGATGTATTCAGACCTTGTAGGTGTCTTACATATACATTGCCATTTGTTTGGTAAATTCGATTTCACTGATATGATTGAATAAATTCCGTTACAAATACTATTTCATCAAGGATACTTTATTTTTTTATTACGCATTGTAATATAAATAATCATTTATTTGAACTTTCGGAAAGTCGTATTTTCCTGTTGCATGTCATATTAATTATTTGTCGTGATCACACCTTGGACTTAAATACTAATACTTACATATGGTATTTGACAAGATGAACATGCATGCGTCGCTAACATCGCCGTTTCTAAAATGTTAATCTGGCCATCATTTTTCGTCATACGTAACTTCTCGTTCAATAACATGGCAACCATTGCACTCTCTTGGAAACCCTCACTGAAACATTAAAAGTTAATCTGTACCAACTTAGATTTTCCGAGTTTGAGATAAGTAACACATTTCATAAACTGAAATATTTACCCGTGTATAGGTAACAGACTAACAAGATAATTATCTCTATTTCCATATTAATCAACATATATCAGCTCTTGATTACATGTGTCGAAATATAATTAGCTTTCCATGTGATATTTCGAAAGGAAATCTTAATTCAAACACGTTCGATACATCGCAAGCTCACTCAACACAATTTCAAGCTTGTGTGATAAATCTTTCCGATGGTGGTATGAAATGTAACAAATCAGTTTGCAAGAACAAAGACGGATTGTTTTAAGTTGACTCCCGAGCACCTGGAAGTGTACATCAGAGCAACTGCAGCCAAATTCACAAACATTTCATAAAGGTCTTAGCCTCCTTTACAGCACATACGTGAGTTTTTATACGATATCAAATATTCATCGAACGCCACTGCAATATTTTGCAAAAGGAAACGTTTCATACACTTGAAGAACAATCTCATAAGGCGATGGTGATGTTCGTTTCCGTTACCCTCGACATCGTTGCGCACTGTCATTACGCGCGTTCATTATATCTGCGACTTTGCAACATGTACAAACATAGACACACAATATAAACATGAACATGAAAAACATACAAACATAGAAAACAATATATACATGCACATACAAAAAGCACAAAATATAAACCATACATAACATGTACCCTATCCCCCATGCAATGAAACTATTGTATAACTCTTAAACTGTTGGGGA
The DNA here is from genome assembly GCA_031761405.1 of Serripes groenlandicus. Classification (NCBI taxonomy): domain Eukaryota; kingdom Metazoa; phylum Mollusca; class Bivalvia; order Cardiida; family Cardiidae; genus Serripes; species Serripes groenlandicus. Next base: position 122,365,399 of record JASEVX010000002.1, read on the forward strand.
AATCTTTTAAGCAGTCATATATTAATACATTAATACTTATAGCGTTAATAATATTAGAGATTATAAGGAAAATTACCCAGCATAAGTAAAATATTTCATGCGATGAATTAATATTGTTTCCATATTTATTTCCGTTGTTTAAGTCATAAATATGGATCGTATGTATTTGTTGTTTGAGTAAACGTCCTTTCATGTTAGTACATACAATGTACCTTTGAATACTCAAGACATAACATTGTTCATTGTACAATTGTGTGTTCAAACTTACACGACTTTTCGTTTCGTTTCAAAACTAATTTGAGGAAATATATATTTCAAATGAACAAGTCTGAGAACCAACACGATGCGTCACATGTCCTCTTTTAGAATGCAAGACGTTGATCCCCAAGACGATTTCCATTACCGCTTAAATGTTTGTATCCAAGTTGTTATCGTTAGTATGCTTTTTTGAGAGGCAAATGGTTGAAAGCAATCAATAAACAAAGATCAATTATATTTCATGGTGATTTCGTTATTAAAGAATGCCGAAGGATTTTTCTTCGAAATCAATTGATTCTAAAACTAAACTGTGCGTACATTTACATTAATATTGTATGTAAATGCAGCCCGGCAAAGATACATGAATATGTTAGTCTGAGACATGGCTTTGTATCGGATATATTTTTTACCAAAGTTAATCAACTTGCCATACAGTCTTTATAAGCGTTAAATCATTTTTCTTGGTAAACAATGGAAATTTAGGTGCCATTGCTCGTTCTGAGCAATGGCACCTAAATTTGCATTGTTTACAAAGGGGTCGAAATTACCCTTAAACCAGGGTTTTCAAAATAGGTTTTTAGTTACAACCGTTTCACGCCAAGCCCTCGATATATATCCTCCGAGTCGTTGATGTATTTCCTATCCTTAGCCCTTCACAATTCCTCTCTAAGGTACTTACCGACACTGTATCAACACTGGCTCATTTGCAGATATGTGTGGATGCCAAGAGTTTACCAATTCCAACAAGTTCGATATACAGTCAATTTGTTTATCATCTTCTGCGTTTATTGAGAACTGCAGTTCAAACTGCGTAAATTTGGATTTGTCTTTTGCATCTTTCTGAAAACGATAAGAAATCAATGAAATATCGCGTATGTTGGCTACATTCCATGCATTGTGTATCGATATTAAAGAATAGATAAATGATAAATAAAGACAGAGTTTCAAAATATAAATCAAACATTAGAACAAGCTCAATAAATAACTAGTGATATTCCTGATTGTTTACTCACATTTTACTTAAAGGAAACTTTCAAAGGAAAAACAAAACAAAGCAAAGAACAGTGCATTTATATAATTTATCCATTTGAACTGCAATAAACGTAACACATTGATAAAAGGATAACTTGGATAGCAGAGTACACAAAGTTTTTATCAAAGTGTCTTACTATAGACATATTAAACATTTGTTTTAGTTTAAACTTATTTCATTTCCCATATTTATATCATTTATTATATACAATACATCTGTTTTGTATTGGGACGATAGTGCAAACTTATTAGGTCCCTCTCTAGGAAAATTGGTTTCATGAAATAAGATATGACATTATTAAAACATAAATAAAATCACCTTGGAATATTTTGAGTATAAGAATGTTCTGGTTGTTAAGAGATCCGTGCGTTTTTCAATAATAAGTTCTGGGTTGTAAATGCCAAGGATCGACTCATCTATTGATGACCAAATCTGGAAAACATAATCGAACTTATTTTGTTGTATATAAGTTACTTAGTCTCACATGTTATTATGTTTATACGATAAATATTTTACCCAAAACAATGGTGCGCCCTTTTTGAATTATAAATAAGTATGTTATTAAATACATTATTAAGTATATGTACTTAACAAAGATAAATCCATCTCCAAAATTTGGGCCAACACATTTTCTTTTTAAGATTTTATATGTTCATGTATTTATGTGTTTGTTTGAATGTTTTTTATGTCGTTTTCAACAGATTCCCCGTTATATCACAGTATTTTTCAGATAAAGTACTACCTGCATTATACTGGCCATCTTGTGCGTCATAGATGCAATCGTTAAATACTATTTATAAAGTGGTTCGTCTATCTCAAAAGGATATCGAACCATGATCTCCCGCTCCCGAGGCAGATGTTCTTACCACTACACCACAGATACTGTTATAGTTCGTGTAAAATACGCCAAATAAAGATTATATAGACAATTCTAGCACTATTCACAATTTCTCATCAATACGCAAAGAGGAATTTCAGCGTGATATATAATGCATTCTAACACTATTGAAAATTTCTCTTCTATACGCAAAGTGAGATTTTAGCGTGATATATCACACGGTATATCACTCTAAACTTTCGGAACTATTTTTGGCTGTTGAAATTCCCTCCCGCGTATTTTCCATACAACGTTTCTTAGTGAGCATGCGTTACTACGCTGGGATTGACATATTATGAATGAAGTCACGAGCTTTTGTTGTAAATGCTGTTTGGAAAGTTGAATTATAACGGTGACGTCATTATCTTAAATGACGTCATGCACGTGCATGACCAACATTTCAGACGTGTGTGCCATGTAACAAAAAACGTTGTGTTAGCATGAGACAGTAACAAATTGCCCATGATGAGTATATAACATTTTGAAATAGGTATAATGAAAATAAAATGTTCATGGACTGTAAATAAAACTGATTTCAAAATGTTTTGTTAGTTTAAAAAATCCGTGAATATTTCCAAAATAAATACAATGGGGAGTAAAGATAGTATACCCTACACGTGATTTTATCAAGGAAAGCAACGTCATGTCAAAACAAAACATAGTGCTAGAATGGAAAAAGATCTTATTTTGAGTGATATACCGGCTCTTTTATCACGATGTGTCGTTCAGGTCGTTCAGGTGTGTATAAATAAATCACTCAAGTTATTCGGCCTTCGTGAATAATTATTACACACCTGAACTCCAAATCGTGATATAAGAGCCGGTATATCACTCAAAATGAGATATATTTCCTAGGTATAACTATTTTTGGCTGTTGAATTTCCCTCCCGCATTTTGTTCATACAACGTTGCTAAGTGCGCATGCGTTACTACATGTACGTTGGGCTTGTATTGTTATGAATGAACTCACGTTCTTTTGTTGCAAATGCCGTTTGGAAAGTTGAATTATAACGGTGACGTTATTGTTTTAAATGACGTCATGCACATGCATGACCAACAGTTTAGATGTGCGTGCCATGTTACAGCATACTTTTAACCGGTAAAAAACGTTGTTTTAGCATGAGACAGTAACAAATTTGCCCATGATGAGTATCATTTGAAAATTTGAAAAAAGGTATAATAAAAATAAAATGTTTATAGACTGTTAACAAGAGTTGTCGGAGGACAATATAGCTCGCCTATCAGGGCCATCTTCTATAAGGGCCTACTTCAGAACAGTTATAGCATTAGGTAAAGTCACACAGTATCACCTATTGCAAGATAAAACACCTTTTCAATACTTGCATGCAAATGTTAACCAAGTCCATACAGGTCCTTTTGGGCCTTTTAAATCTGTAAATTTATTTATATACGATAAGCAACAGCAGACACAGTGTCTTAGAAAAGGCCTTGCACGCAAAGGTTTGACCAAAATTCTTAGTCCAAAAAGGGGCACAATTCGGTAAAAATCAATTCCAGAGTTATGGGACTTGACATACAGGGTCATATAATGACCCTAAATAAGTGTGTGAAGTTTCAAAGCAACAGCTTATACAGTGTCTGAGAAAAGGCCATGCACGCAAAGGTTTTACCAAAATACTAAGTCCAAAAAGGGGCCCAATTCAGTCAAAATCCATTCCAGAGTTATGGGACTTGACATACACTTAATGACCCTGAATAAGTGTGTGAAGTTTCAAAGCAACAGTATACACAGTGTCTGAGAAAAGAACTTGCACGCAAAGGTTTGACCAAGCTGACAACGCGTACGCCAACGCGGACGCCAACGCCGGGGTGATTACATAAGCTCCCCTATTTCTTCGAATAGGCGAGCTAATAAAACTGATTTCAAAATGTTTTGTTAGTTGAAAAAATCAGTGAATATTTCCAAAAGAAATACAATGGGGAGTAAAGATAGAATACCCCCTCACCCCCTAAGTTGTATCAAGTTTTTACAAATAAGGTGCTAGATTACTACACACCTGAACTCCAAATCGTGATAAAAGAGCCGGTATATCACTGAAAATAAGATATATTTCCTAAACATATACTTTTGATAGACAAGAACGATTTAACTCGGTGTAAATGGACAAAAATGTTTGTCTGACTATAAATAGATTTAAATATATCGACCGTTAAACTTTGAAATATACTGTTTAACCTACCGTATTAGTTTGTTGTTGGTCAACAACTGTTATGACAGTTCTCACATTGTTATCATCAATCAGTTGCCAACTATCTGTTATTGCGGTATCACCAGTATTCGTTGACAGGAAGTAACTCTCCGGACCACTCAAACCCTGTTTCAATAATTAGCATGATAAGTGAGTCAGGTTACTGTAAAACAAATCTCAGTTTTTAAATAGAACACAACATAAACAAAATTACACGAGTTGTAGAGCCGGTTTCTACGTTGGCACAGAGGTAACATGTGTATGTTTTAGTAACTCGTGCGCATGACTTATTTATCTCGTGCGCATGACTTAATTATCTCGTGCGCACGACATAGTATCTCTTGCGCACGACATAGAAGCTCGTGCGCACGAGATACTATGTCGTGCGCACGAGCTACTATGTCGTGCCCATGGACTTAGTATGTCGTGCGCACGACTTAATTATCTCGTGCGCATGAGATAAATAAAAACGTACACATGTCACCTCTGTGCCACCGTAGGTTTCTTACAATACTTCTAGACATTTCTTTTTAGTCTACATTTACCTAATTAAGGCGATGTAAACGCTAAACCACACGGCCTGGTGAATAAATGGGTGATAGATGGTAGAAAGGTCAGGAAAGGCAGACTCATTAACAACTGTCTGAGAACGAATCGGTAACGTGTCTTAGAAGTATGTATCGCACTCGTCGCGGCACGACGGTCAGTATGGAGTGCCCTTAGGCAAGATACCTTTGCTAGACTACTACTTGTTTGTTCACACAGGGATCATGAATAAGTGAACTGTCGCCGTGATGTAACTGAAATAATGTTGAAAACGGCGTAAAACACCAATAAAACAAAAACAAGCTAGCAAATGTAGCACTCTGCGTAACTACGTATCTAGTATTAATCTGGCATAAGATGTGTTAAATAGTTTCAGTACCATGTTCAATATACAGTAAACAGTAATGTTACCATATAACATTTGAACAAAGTTAAAACGGCGTAGAAAGTTTTGAGGTAAATAATAGTAATAATCATTCCTAATATGCTGTTCTTCAAATAAAAATAATATATGAATGTTAGTACTTCTCGTTTTATATGTATATACAATAAAATAACAGCTAGTTCTAGACTGTTCGTGTGTTGAAATTCATCAGCAAAGGGTAACGAAAGAAATTAGGATGTTTAACAAAAAACAGTTACTGTTATATCCAGGTATGTAATTCAAAACGCCCCACTATAATACTTCAAAAGATATTAATGTATTATATTTTCCTGTCTCACTTTATTTATAACTTTAATTAAATAATAAAACTAGGTCAATGTAATCCTTAACAGCTACACCGAAGGACAACCAACTAACAGCATTAAGACCATTTATCACTATTGATATTCCAAATCTAAAGTACTAAATGGACACAAGTGTAATGATAGGTTTAACTAACAACAATGAGACCATTTATCACTATTGATATTCCAAATCTAAAGTACTAAATGGACACAAGTTTAATGATAGGTCCAACTAACAACATTGAGACCATTTATCACTATTGATATTCCAAATCTAAAGTACTAAATGGACACAAGTTTAATGATAGGTTTAACTAACAACATTGAGACCATTTATCACTATTGATATTCCAAATATAAAGTACTAAATGGACACAAGTTTAATGATAGGTTTAACTAACAACATTGAGACCATTTATCACTATTGATATTCCAAATCTAAAGTACTAAATGGACACAAGTTTAATGATAGGTTTAACTAACAACATTGAGACAATTTATCACTATTGATATGCCAAATCAAAAGTACTAAATGGACACAAGTTTAATGATAGGTTTAACTAACAACATTGAGACCATTTATCACTATTGATATTCCAAATCTAAAGTACTATATGGACACAAGTTTAATGATAGGTTCAACTAACAACATTGAGAACATTTATCACTACTAATATTCTAAATATAAAGTACTAAATGGACACAAGTTTAATGATAGGTTCAACTAACAACATTGAGAACATTTATCACTATTAATATTCTACATATAAAGTACTAAATGGACACAAGTTTAATGATAGGTCCAACTAACAACATTGAAAACATTTATCACTATTAATATTCTAAATATAAAAGTACTAAATGGACACAAGTTTAATAAAGGTTTAACGGTATTTACTACTTAGTTTGACATAATGTCAGCTAGTTGTCTAATGTCTTCATTCAGGAATATTTGTTAAACCCTGATTTCTACAGACACAGTTTAAATCTTGTTCACTCTCCTGTGAGTTGATTAATTGATTGCCTGTTGCATCGTTGTTGTGTTCTGGGTTTATGGAAGTATGGGTCGTAAATTTTGGTTGGCACACCAATGCAGTCAAACTAAATATAACATGTAAATTTACCGGCAATTTTACAACATTTCGTCTTTCAGATTCTGTTTTGGAATATCCGTTCGCCATAGGTCTGTATTGGTCTACTGTAATATCGTATATAAATAAATAAAATAAGTATAGCATGCGTATTCATTCAATTGAATATGGGTTTTACACAAAAGACATCAAGTAACTGATTTAAGAAGCTACTTATTTGCGACCATGTATAGCAAATCACAATTATGAGTGTGTATAAAATAAGACTATTACGATATTTTTGAATTCCGTGATATAGTTTTCAGCGTGACTTTTGATGATGCTTACAATATGACTATTGTTATTATATAAACGATAGGAAAATAGATTGAATGTTCAAGGTTTTCATTTGTTGGAAAAGACATGGCTGTAACAACACGTAAACTCTGCACTCACTTTCATTGCTATATAAACAGGCATCATCCTCAACAGCACCATACTCGTTTATGTCCAAAGTGCTCGTTTTATCGCTCAGACTTTGTATCATTTTCTGTAATGAGAATAAAAAAAACTTACATTGTGTCCGGGAATGACAGATAGACATGTAGAGACAGAGTGATAGAGAGAAAGAGAGGGGATAAAAAGAGAGATATAGAGAAAGAGAGGGGATACAAAGAGAGATATAGAGAAAGAGAGGGGAGAGAGAGACAGAGTGATATAGAGAAAGAGAGGGGAGAAAAGGGTAGGTAGACAGAGTGATAGAGAGAAAAAAAGGGGAGAAAAGGAGAGATAGAAAGAACGAGAGGGGAGAAAAAGAGATAGAAAAAGAGAGATAGAGAGAAAGAGAGGGGAGAAAAAAAGAGAGAACAAGATGTGTTTGTGAAACACTGAATGGCAACATCTAGGTCAAAGGTCAAGGTCGCTAGGTCAAAGATATTGGTACACACAGAAAGGTCATGTCACAAGGAATACACATGTGAAATATGGTAGCCGTACCTGTTATGGTTCAAAAGTAGTGGTCAAGGTTAAAGTCTTTTTCGACAGACAGACAAAGAGACAGACAGACAGACAGACAGGCCAAAAACTAGATGCCCACTGAATCGGTGATTCCGGGGGCATAGAAAGAGAGATAGAGAGAAAGAGTGGGGAGAAAAAGAGAGATAGAGAGAAAGAGAGGGGAGAAAACGAAAGGGAGACAGAGTGATATAGAGAAAGAGAGGGGAGAAAAAGATAGGTAGAAAGAAAGAGAGGGGAGAAAAAGAGAGAGAAAAAGGGAGATAGAGAGAAAGAGAGGGGAGAAAAAGATAGAGAGCCAGAGTGATAGAGAGAAAGAAACGGGAGAAAAAGAGAGACAGATATAGAGAGACAGAGAGGGGGAAGAGAGAGAGAGGGGAGAAAGAGAGAGAGATAGAGAGAAAGAGAGGGAAGAAAAAGAGAGAGTGATAGAGGGAAAGAGGGGGGGAGAAAAAGAGAGACAGAGATAGAGAGAAAGAAGAAAGAAAGCAAAGAGAGATGAATGGCTGCTGCAAGAGGGACAGCGCGCACATAATTAGTATGATAAGTATTCATCATACTTCGTATTGTAATTTCAAACGAACTGTTCCTGTCGCTTTGTCCTTCTTTATCATGAAGTCATAATAAGCGGTGAATTGAGATTGCCAGATGTAGTGTGTCCCAAACAGAAGAGCGTCAGACACAGCTTCGTGAACGTACGCATATTGATCCTGTAAAATAGAAAAGGTATGATTTTACATGGTCTTAAGTGTTCACCACCGGTCAAAATGGCCAACGTAAAATGTTGAACACTTAGAATGTCCAAACTAGAGTAACGTTATAAAAAGTCGCCACTGTACACTCATATTTTGCCCGAATTGCCTTAACTTCTGACACTTTTTGCGGTAGGATGTGTGTATTAAATGCACCCTATTATAATTATTAATGTTTGCTAGATTTCGCCTGTAATCTCTAATGGCTCCGATTACGATAATCCGTGTTACTTGCAAAAGAAATCTAAATGAATTGTGTTCTTTCGTTAGAGTTCATCAAATGCTGAAAGTCCTAATTAAATCGTACCGAAGATCATACGACTGACACAAGGTAGGATCTGTTTAATTCACCTGCAGATTGTTACTCTACTTTCTAAACAAACAACTATTTGTGATGCATTACTTATTATCTACATTATCAAGTGCACTTACATTATTTAATCTGTCTTATCTGTATTGAAAGACATCTTCGTCTGTGTGAGTTGGAATGTATATTTTGTTATTCCGAGATTAAATAGTGTTGGTACACACGGGTGATTCGTGGACCTCATTAAACATACAACGTAATCATACATATATAGTTTTATGTGAGCCTTTTCTACACACTTAATGAATTAAGAGACACTAGCCTGCAAGACAGCTGTTTCATTTTTAAAAAGAATTTGACCCTACATTGTGTATAAAAGTGACGTATTCAACTTACTCTAACAAACCGAGTGGTCAGTGAGTCCGAATTAGAAGCTGTAATTCGCTTTTTTTATTAGATTAACACAGGTACAATTTCGGGATTTCAGATGTTATTTTATAATTAACTTTCAATGAATGATCCATTAGCAAGGGGCGTTTCGTTAACACGCATTGTCTTTCGGCTACCATGTCGTGCTTCACTTGTATACGTAGGAAAAAAACTTTCTGTTTGCGAAGACCATTAAGTTGTCTACTGATTTGCAAAGAAATCGGAAAGAGAAAACTAGTTGGCTTATGAACTGGTCACAATAATTTGATAACAGTGCTGCTTGAAACAATGTTAATTTGCAGCAGACGCCTTTAAATGATCTATGCAATTACATTGAATACCTGTATAAAGAAACGTATAAAGACTAGTGGAAGTAATTGAACACGTTGTTTCGCAAAAGGAGAAATTGCACTTTATGAGTTATTTCTCTTTTTGCCACACTGTTTTCCAAACGTCGTCTGCTTTAAATGCGTTATAATCATTAAATTACAAGTAACCCGTCCAGCATTATTACTGCAAGTCGTATCGTCAACATTAATATATACAAGTTATTAAGGGTGTATTGCTACATATTGATGATTATTGGTTAGAGACGATTAAGACCAAGACTTTACTGCAGGTTGGTCTTGTCCTACAATGATCGTAAATGTAGTTTAACGTAATACACTAAGGTTTTTGTTGAAATTGTATTAGTCAGCATATAGCAGGATAAGGGGTAATCAAACATCTTACACTTGTTTGGACCATTTTGATTCTCTGCTCTCTCAGCCTATCAACTACGACAAATGTTGTTACACTCCCGGTAGCTGTAGCCTGGTGATATAGGTTGTCTAGGGCTATGAATGTTCCTGTCCTCCCGACTCCAGCACTGCAAAAAATATTCATTTTTCAACTGAACAATTCCTTGATATTGACTTCTTATGACGTCTCTGCAGCAGACGACTGTTAAAAAGTCAGGCGCTTATTCGGACATACGCCAATGCGTACAACTAATCAGAAAACGTTAATAAAATGCATTCAACACTGAAGGCTGATGGTACACCATGAAGCGAAAGTCTTTCTACGGAATAAGCCAACCGCATCTGTGTGTATACTCGATTTTCACCCAGGTACGCCTCTGTAAGTGAACAGAAATATGCACTACCTTAAAATACAAACAATATATCTACACATTTGCCTCAAATATACGGCATCCGACGAATCTATACCACAGAACTTTTGAAATCAATGTTGAAAATAAACAGACTAAACAATTCGTTTTCTTCCGGAAGGAGTGTAATAACGTACCTGCAGTGTACAACAATAGGTGAGTTTCTTTTATCCTCGTGTTTAAACACTTCCCGCCAAAACTGTATCAGAGACCACGTGCTGTCCGGGACGGATTTGTCTGGCCACGCCTGGTAATGGAATTGGTGAATGCGTCTAGGAGATGCATCATCCTGTTGTCACGATTATAATTAGTTTAGTGTTTATCCACATACAACGCATATCCAGCAAACGTTAACAAATAAAATAGAATCCAGCCAAAAGCAATATGTACATGTAATTTAGTGTTGAAAACATTGCGACACAAAACACATTATTCGTTATGAACAAGGTCTCATTTTAGTTCACCTTTTTAAAATGTCGTGTGTCGCAGATGAACTAAATTGGTCAGCATATGGACAACTATTTACACGTCAATCTTTAAGTATGCCGGTGATTATTTCATTCATCATCTAAGCAAAAACAAATATTCATCTGAAATATCCTCTCTAACCTTTTCAAACATAATACGCTTTCTGTCGCATTTGCAGTAGAATATCTTTAAAAACAGAGTTGCAATGAAGAAATTGATCACAAACATTTCAACTCTATCAAATAGTAAAGAGATTTTCAATATTTTTATCTAGACATTTTCAAAGTTGTCTTTTGCAAATTTTCTGTATGAAGAAAAAGACTTAGAGACAGTTTTGTGCCGTACAGTCCAATGAGGGATGTAACCGAAAGAGCGGATGAATTTAGGTTAACATATAGCACAGTATTATGTGTGTTACCATTATAATATTACCCTAACAGGTTTTGGTCGAATGTAACACACTTAAATACTTGGTATGGTCACACTATGGAATCCAACCAATCGAATGTTGGCTTAATACAATCCAATATACAATATATTCTGCTTTGAACAACACTTTAAATGTAAATGTGACTGTTTATAATGTCACGTTTAATATATAATATGAAGGCGCTTCAGCTTGTTCAATTCATTCCTATGGTCCGATCTAAATTTACATACAAGGCCGCTTCGAACATGTAAATCAGGTTTATGCTAGGTAACGAAATACCGTGAATCAATACAAGACAGAACGGACACTATACAGTGTAATGTTTATGATATTATTCAATTATGAAATAAGAAAGACTCGTATTGATGCCATGGATTCCGACTATGTGTGATGCCACGTTTGAATTATTGTGTATATTAATTTACTGAAACTATACAGCATGCCGATAATGGACAATACTTTTCCGCTGTTGAAAGCGGCGTAAACAAAAAACAAACAAACAAAACAAAAACAGAACGTTCAGGCGAATGTACCGGAACTGCCTACGTGGCGTTACGCGTGGACGTACACTCTTTTAAAATCGTTCATTGGTTTTGTTTGTTGTAGACGACAGTTCAACCGAAATACTGTCGATATAATCGCCCTGAGTCTGGGACTTCTGGCAACAGTTCTGAGAAGTTCTCGTTTAAAGAAACGTTGATTGTGCGTCAAGCGTGACCTTACTATATATATATATATATATATATATATATATATATATATGTGTATACAAGACTGTTCGAAATTGACATTTGTTTTTATGACGACTGTCAATAACAATGTGTGGTTGAATTTCAAGTGCCGGGCTTCATGTAACCAGTTGCTTGAGAAATGTATAAATCACACAAGGTGAACTTGACCATGAAAAGGTAAATGTATTGCTCTAATTTCATGTTCGATTCAGGCTTGTATAATCCGGAAAACTGGCTGTCAAAAGAGGTACATCTTTTATACTAAATTCATGAAATTATACAAAGTTTACAATGTGTATTAGCAAACGAAAGACAGTACTGTCAATCATGCAAATACAGACTAAATAAATAACATATATACATAAGTATGCTATAGATATAAATATTTCCGGTTTCCTTGTCAAACTTATATTACTACATATTTAAAACGTTTCTATTCTGTGTAGTATATATAATAAGAAACTTAGAAATATTCAAACATTACATGCATTTACAAGTTTTCGTCTGCAGACTGTTATAAGCTGAATCGGTGTTACTTGGTTAGTGTGTTTCCGAGCAGTTTTTTTCTTTGATGTGTTTTTTAGAATAATACTTGAGAACTATTGAACTGATGGTCATGGAATGCTATTTCATCATTAAGGATTGCGCTCGTCCGTACGTACGTGAGCACAACATCAATGACTAGTCGCTCTAACCTGTTTTATCTCCAATGTTCTAACGCTGTAATCTGGCAGTTTATCATCTTTAATCAACTCTATTGTTATTCGCCCAAAACACAGCGATCCTGATTCGGGCCAATATTGCATACACTTTGCCTGAAATATAATTGTTTCGTTAATCCATTCCCACATACAAGCAATCCGCAGCAAACATATGATAAATCTCTATAGCCATATGTATTACAGCCATATGTATAATTATTGAATGTAATTGAAAGTTTGCTTTCCGAACAGTGAGGTTTAGAGAAAAGATACACCAATACCACAAACCACTAAATAAGTCAGCCTGCACAATCGTGCAGTCCTATTTTGCTATAAACAATTTGCTACTCGTATATGATTACGTAGCAATTGTACTCATTAACTTCTTCAGAAAATATTACAAACAAAAGGTGATAATGCTAGTTCCATGGGCACAGGGTTAAGGAATAAACAAATAAAGTTACGAACCTTTTTACTACCGGCTTCTGTAAGATTAGTTAACATCACAATTTTCGTTGAATGTTGTTGCCATATCATTCGCCAGAAGTCATTAACCATAACAGCTATTGGACCTACATTGTAGAGATGCAAACATCTTCATCTAGCAGAATTATAAATACTCGCCCAACATTATATTTAAAAAGAAATTGATTGACCAAAACGCGATGTTACACTGGACCTGTAGAAATGCCGCACCAGACACACCCGACATTGTAATGTTTTACAGTGACATAGTGTCGGTTCCTCGTATCAAAGGTCCCGGATACGAGTACCGTTAATATCGGGCTATGCGTTTGAGATTGTTATACACAACATGACACACGAGTACGTACCGATATTGTATTAAAAAGGAAATCGAGCATAATATATATTAATATATATATATATATATATGTATGCTGAAAGATTGTTTCGCATTTGATGTAAAAGAAATAGGTTTCAACTAAACTAAAGCTATACTCGATGGCGTCTAATGTATTTCCGACATTATAAACATATTACTAATAATTGTAATTTATCAAGAAAACGCTGTGGTATAATTAAAATATAGTTGAAAGTAGGCGCTAAAAAACACAATTTAAGCAGCGATGCAGTGGTAAGATATGACTCTCGTACCAAAGATTCCGGGTTCGAATCTCCTGATGAGTGATTTCTATTTATGCGATTTTTCCTTAAAAACGGCGTAATTACTTATTAGGTCTCCAGAAAGCAAATTGCTGATTTACACTTTTCCTCACGATGACACTTCTGCAGCAGATGACTTTTGAATACATGTATATTTTGACAATAGGAGAAATTTCTCATAATCATAAAATTCTTCTTTTGTTACAAGGATGTTTCAACTGTTTTCAATAATAATACGAAAAGTGTCAGCACTCTAGATATCAGTGTTAATGTAACTTGTCTAGTGTAGGCGGGAATAAGTTTAACGCCAATAGTGGATCCTACAGAACATGTCTGACTAAGAGTGTAACGCCAATAGTGGGGCCTACAGAACAACATGTCTGACTAAGAGTATGTAACGCCAATAGTTGGACGTACAGAACATGTCTGACTAAGAGTATAACGCCAATAGTGGGGCCTACAGAAGATGATTTACTAAGAGTGTAACGCCAATAGTGGGTTCTACAGAACATGTCTGACTAAGAGTGTAACGCCAATAATGGGGCCTACAGAAGATGATTGACTAAGAGTGTAACGCCAATAGTGGGGCCTACAGAACATGTCTGACTAAGAATGTAACGCCAATAGTGGGGCCTACAGAACATGTCTGACTAAGAGTGTAACGCCAATAGTGGGGCCTGCAGAAGATGTCTGACTAAGGTAGTGGGGCCTGCAGAACATGTCTGACTAAGAGTGTAACGCCAATAGTGGGGCCTACAGGACATGTCTGACTAAGAATATGTAACGCCAATAGTGAAGCCTATAGAACATGTCTGACTAAGAGTGGAACGCCAATAGTTGGGCCTGCAGAACATGACTGACTAAGAGTGTAACGCTAATAGTGGGGCCTACATAACATGTCTGAATAAGAGTGTAACGCCAATAGTGGGGCCTACAGATCATGTCTGACTAAGAGTATATCACGCCAATAGTGGGGCCTGCAGAACATGTCTGACTAAGAATGTAACGCCAATAGTGGGGCTTAGAGAACATGTCTGACTAAGAGTGTAACGCCAATAGTGGAGCCTACAGAACATGTCTGACTAAGAGAGTAACGTCAATAGTGGGGCCTACAGAACATGTCTGACTAAGAGTGTAACGCCAATAGTGGGGCCTACCGAACATGTCTGACTAAGAGTATGTAACGCCAATAGTGGGGCCTGCAAAACATGTCTGACTAAGAGTGTAACGCAGATAGATGGGCCTACAGAACATGTCTGACTAAGAATGTAACGCATATAGTGGGGCCTACAGAACATGTCTGACAAAGAGTGTAACGCCAATAGTTGGGCCTACATAAGTTGTCTGACTAAGAGTGTAACGCCAATAGTGATGCCTACAGAACATGTCTGACTAAGAGCATGTAACGCCAATAGTGGGGCCTACAGAAATGTCTGACTAAGAGTTTAACGCCAATAGTGGGGCCTACAGAACATGTCGGACTGAGAGTGTAACGCCAATAGTGGGGCCTGCAGTACATTTCTGACAAAGAGTATGTAACGCCAATAGTTGGGCCTACAGAACATGTCTGACTAAGAGTGTAACGCCAATAGTTGGGCCTGGAGAACATGTCTGACTAAGAGTATGTAACGCCTATAGTGGGGCCTACAGAACATGTCTGACTAAAAGTCTAACGCCAAAAGTAGGGCCTACAGAACATGTCTGACTAAGAGTATGTAACGCCAATAGTGGGGCCTACAGAAGATGTCTGACTAAGAGTGTAACGCCAATAGTATGGCCTACAGAACATGTCTGACTAAGAGTATGTAACGCCAATAGTGGGGCCTACAGAACATGTCTGACTAAGAGCGTAGCGCCAATAATGGGTCTACATAAGATGTCTGACTAAGAGCATGTAACGCCAATAGTGGGGCCTACAGAACAGTGTCATACTTTATCCAAAATGAAGCGGTACAAACCTTGTGACGCAATGAACTTCCTAGGTACATCATACCCCTATAAGAGACAAGAATAATTGATAAATGTCAGTTTAATTTCCCACCAAAACGTTTTAATGTATAGAATATAAACTTATCGGTTCATGTTCATATGCTTTTGTTGTTGTTATATTATATTTCAGTTGTCAATTTTATTTCTAACATAGTATACATATTGATAAGTTAGAAAGAGATTTGATATTATTTTACCTACACACGTAGTAAATTTCTAACCCATGTACCATATTTGATTGAGGAGTGATTCAAATTCCTTTATTGTGACCCTTTTTTAATTAATGATACGAACAGAGACTCTATCAAGTGATGCCTAGGTGTGTTTCCAATCCTATGTGGTAAAGGGTAAAGTATATAACTTACATCTATATAACTTGCGTTGATAAATTCGCACTCGTCCTTTCTCTCGATCTTTAAATGAACTCTGCTATGGTCATCTTAAAAAAAGAATAATATACAGTATAAACATCTTAGAGCATATCATATGTTTTAAATGAACTGTCTGTCAATTGTTAACGTTTTCCTCAATGTTTAAGACATTATTTGCCAAAGGATACCATTTCATTGCTTAACGTGATTATAAAATGAATTTGCTGACAATTTAGACCATTCATATTATACATCTCCATGTTTCAAGAAGCACGTGTGTCATAATGTTACCAATATTTTGTAATGATTTCAATGCTTTTATGGATTACATTTTCGAGGTTAATCCCGCTATCCAAAATATAAAGACGCATTGTATCGTGTTTGCAGCAGCCTTTGTTTAAAGTGTGACAAAAGAAAAAATACTTTTCACGATATGAGCTATTCCCTATTTTTGACTAATTGTTTTTAAAGTCGTCTGCTATAGATTTGATGTATGTATACAAATAGTTCAGTTGATGTTACATTATACATCCTATGCATAACTCTTTTAACAAACTCTCGATAAATCATGGACGTTGATATCGATTGCAGTAATTTAAGTGGAAACGAAATAACACTCACACGGACACATATCCGTGTAGCGGATCTTCTTTTTGTTCGCAAGGGCATCCTGGCGGGGGAACAAATCCGGTCCGTCTTTTAATTTCTGAAAAAAAACGAACATCAGCTGGATGTCTTTATTTTCAGAGCCTTATCTGAACCTGCATTTGTAGCATGTAGAGTACCTTTAAAAACATTGTGGCAAAAGAAATAAATACTTCTAATGGTCATATATTGCCTGTTTTCAGTCTATATGTTTCTTTTTAAAAGTTTCAAAGTGTTGTTTAACCGTTCTCAGTTACAGACGCATGTTGACGCACTTGCAGCAGAGTGCTTGTGGAAACATTTTGGCAAAAGTCGAAATTACTCAGATGTATGACTTAACCCCTATTCAATGATTATACTTTTGTGTGTGATATATTTCCTGTTTTCCTGTAGTCTGATGCATAGTTATGTTATGTGGGAAAAGGGGTTAATAGTAAAATGACGACACGTGATAGAGATTGCATCCCCATAGCCTCACAAGTGACTTTTCGTGAATTATACTTAACTTAATGTTGTGCACATATCTATTTGAAAATGTCGTTTATAAGTATTTTATTTAAGGACAATGATGCGGGGTAAAATCCGTGAGATAACATTCACTGTAATCACATATGCTCGTAGATAGACTAATCAAACGTTATCAATTAGCTGTAATCATCCACCATTTCTAGAATATGAGGTAACTAATCTGCGCCTTCAATATCTGCGAATTTGGGAAATAAACGATATTTCTAGTCGACAACTCAATCAAACGTTGAATAGGAGATGATTCGTTGATGTCTCAACACTAACATACAATCCAGTGTCAAGGAGATTCAGACAATTATCTTTCATCTGGTTTGTTAATGACAAGTCGTCATGGGTATTAACTAAGTATAACATGTCCTATAACAGTGTGCCAGGTGAGAACCTTTCCTCACTTACAACTACAGCAGATGTCATTAAAAGCATACACCAATAGAGTATATATATATATAATATCATCGTGAGCAATTTCTCTTTATTCAGAAATGTGTTTAATGTCTGGTGCTTATACGTCAAAATGGGTCTGCAATTGGGAAAGGTCAATTGAAGATCGAGCAATGTTACCATTGGCCGTTCTGGTGTGACAATAGTCATGTGCTGCCTTGTTAGACATTATGTTTGTTTAAAACATCAAACAAATCTGAAGTTTATACCATACCTTGAGATACGACAGTCATGGTGGGGTGCCCTTGGGCGGGGCTCATATTCTAGCCTTGTACTGGTTTGTTTACCCAGCGATCATGAATAAGTGAACTGTCGCCGTGATATAACTGACATAATGTTGAAAGCGGTGTAAAACCCCCAAAAAACAAAACTAGAATGCAGTGCTCTGCGGAGCACGTGTGTCACCTGCACCTGCTCATTGAAAGTGTGACGAAAAAGTGTGACGGTCAGACACACGCCGGACAAAGAAAGTAACCCCTAAGTGCCCACAATGCTACGCAGGGTGACACAACAAAACCATACCTTGAACTCTGCAGCAAAACAATCGTTTTCATTTTTATTTTTCGTCCAAATATAGTCCCATAATTGGTGGACAGCAATTCCAGGAGTGGTACTTGTAAAAGCATAGTATTCATTTTCATTGCTTCCTACAGCTGGAGCACATGGTATGTCTAAATGAAAACAATAAACATAATTATATATCTATTTAACTCTTTCTGCGCCAAAGGCAATATTGAGCTTTTTGTTTGGCTGTGAGTTATAAAAATATTCCAAAAATCCTATAACATGAAAAAAGAGTCGTCCGAGTTTGAACATGGAAGAGTCTACTTTAAACAATTCGGCGCTGAAAGGTTAATATGAGTTGCTTTAGGCAAAATAACGTCTCGTTAAACAATCCAATATTGAAAACTGAAGTTGACCGTCGCATACGATGGACTTCCAAAACAATGCACGACGAATAGAGTTCCTAAAATATTGAAACATGCCGTGTATGTGATAACAACATATCGTGGTCTTAATACCAAGCAATTATATCTACATATCGTTGCAAGACGTTGCTACAACCAATATGCATGAAGGCACCAATATATTCTTATATGTATGGTACCAACATGATGTAACATGATGTCATCACTATGATATCACTATCCATGATGTCAACACAATGTATCGTTGACATACTGATAAATAAATACAATAATAAAATACTTGTTGAACATTGATTTGGCCTCGGTTCACTGAGAGTGGGTTTGTCGTGCGCTTCAGTGTTGGCGTAGAGTGCGAAATGGGGTTTAGGGAGATGTTGCTCTTGCATACTGTTTGGGCTTCTGTAAGATAAAGGATCCTTTCTAGCATGTGTCTGTCAAAGGTATACATTAACAATATGTGACAGTTCAGTAGGAAATATTTTCTGCTGTGCTTGCACAAATGACAAGGAGTGTGCAACATCAGTTATCGTATTCCTATACACTTATAAAATCGTGTTATTCGTATCCTAACTTCTATGTGTTAGTTCATATATTTCAGCCTATTTGAAATTGTGTTAAAAGCACTTTGGAATTTGTTAATCGTGTTGATATTTCATTTAATTACATTAAGTTAGAATTGTCCAATATGCATGTCCATTCCGTTTTAGTTGCCATTGAATTAGTTATTTTATGTATCAAATTAGCTAAATTAACTATTTTGTGTAATTGCAGATGTTTCCTGACACATATGCAGCAAAAAACTTAAAAGTGAAGAGCAATTCATCCTATTGCAACAACTTGTTTAACAGCATTAAATTATTATCATTTAATTGATATAGATTGTCCATAGGTTTTCAGGAATATATAACACTGTTGCCTAGTCGTTTACTACTGATTTGATTTGTGTTGGAAAAGGTTAAGCAAAAGCAAGTAGTGACGACACTTGCAAGACTCACGCTTATGATGATAAATGTCCTAAATATTGCAGAACATGAATGGAATGTATTGATATCATGTTTTGGTGAAACCATATTTTTGTTGTAATCGTTAAGTAGTCATTTTACTTATTTAACAGCAATAACTATCATCAGTCTACAGCCCTGGCTAACTTCGTATCCATGTTTGGTTTCACCCTGTCAAACATACAACAAATATGCAGCAACGTTTTGAAAACATCCATGCAAAAATATGGAAAATTTATATAAATGACGGCTTAATTAATGAAATGATTAAAGTAGTTTTGCAAAAGGATAAATAGAAAATTACGAAAACTTTCTCCCTTGCATATTCGTTTAAGAGTCATCCGGAGCAGAAGAATGAGTTTTTATGTAGACATTGGTTAATTATTACCTTCGCCTTTTGTACCACACAACTGCAACTGCAACTATGACAGCGATCACAATAAGACATGCAACAGCACCAAGTATTCCAGCAGTAGGAGGGTCACTTTCCTCTTCGCTTATGAGCCTTTCTGAATAGCAGATTACAGAAATTTTAAAAAGGATGATTCGATTTTTGGATGCCATTTGTAAATTTGACAATACTCTTAAAGAAGATATGTCAGCTTAGGTCCTAAATGTTTACATACGGTTAAGACACCATGGGAATATAACACAGATTGTTGAAGGTCTAGATATATACTAAGACATTTCTTTCTCCGAATGTTAATCACTTTGAATATGTATTACAACCGAATATCAGAATAAAAATGCAATCCATTTCATCTATCACTAAAAGAAAAAGAATAGTGATCAGATCATGTTCATTGATTAGTTATATTGTTAAATTTGTAGTTGAATATTTAACTGTCTATACTCAATTTTCACAAAGTTGTATTGTATTGTATTGGGAACCCGCTCTGCCTGTGTAAATATTTCAACTATTCCTATATAATTTAAAACGAGACTAAGGTTGTCATTCAGAAACGTGTATTTCAACTTTTTTTTCACATATTATCTTCTGTTTCTTATATCAAAATAATAAAACAGTAGCAACCTATTTATACCACACCAACATATGGTTAACGAATATGGGGGCCACGTTACATGAAAACAGACCATCGGGACATCGTGATCATCGAATTCTTTAAGTATAATCAGTACCTTCTTTATTCGTCAACTAAGAGAAGAAACACAAACCAACGATGCATTCGTTATGCGATTGTCATTGCGAATCATTTTAAAACCTCCGAAGGAAGGTTTTCGCGTGCCGTAGCTGATAGTATGCAGTGGGTTTCTTAGTCTGACAGAAACCTCACTTATGTTAAAGTAACAATCAGCAGGATGTCAATCAAAGGACAATGATTGATGCTTTATGTTATTATATCATTCTGACTTGTTGTGCATATGAATTACCACTTACAATAATTCAATATGTCAAACCAAATCCGTTAAAGCTTGTTGCTCTTTTTGCAACTACTCGTATTTATCAAGCTAAACTTTCCCACACTATTTTCTATTTGAATGTCAGATACTGTTAGTATCTCAATGAATTGTAAACCTAATGTACCAACATGTTATCAGAGCAGAGTTTAGAATGAGTTGATTGCTGTGCCTAAATATAAGTGATAAAATATTTCGAAAGACAATACCTTTACAAGTTGTCCCATGTAAGCCTTCCGAACATCGTGCACACGAACCGTTCATAAAGTGACATATTTCATTTTCATAACACTGACCACAGCTCGATTTACACTCAAAACCGTAGTACCCCGAACCACATTCTAAAAAAGTAATATAGAATATATAGAGACTGATAAAATAGAAGAGAGAGAGAGAGAAGAGAGATAAAGAGAGAGAAGAGAGAAAAAGAGATAGAGAGAGAGAACAGACCGACAGACAGACACAGAGACACATACATACATAAAGAGAGACAGATAGATATGAGAGACAGAGACAGACAGACAGAAACAGAAACTAAGACAGAGAGAGAGAGAGAGATACAGACATATAGACAGACAGCTATACAGACAGACAGAGAGAGACATACAGACATACGGAGAAAGACAGAGACAGAGACAGAGAGAAAGAAAGAGACATATATAAAGAAAGAGGCAGGCATAGAGATAGACAGGCAGACAGATGGACAGAGAGGGACAGAAAGAAAAAAGGAGAGACAAAGAAACAGAGAGGACAGAGAACTGGAATGAGAGAGAGACAGAAAGAAAAAAGAGAAACAAAGAAACAGAGAGAAACAGAGAGCTGGAAAGATAGAGAGACAAAGATAGATGGAAGAAGGGACAGGGAGAGTGAGAGAGAGGGGTGGAAGGAGAGAGAGAGACAGACAGATAGACATACACACATACACATAGAATGACACATATAAAGGGAGAGAGAAAAAGAGAAAGATAAATACTAAGATAGAAAGATGGAGAGAGAGAGAGAGAGAAAGATATATATATATATATATATATATATATATATATATATATAGAGAGAGAGAGAGAGAGAGAGAGAGAGAGAGAAAGAGAGAAAGAGAGTGAGAGAGGCAGGCAGACAGGCAGGCAGGCAGACAGACTGACAGACATACATGCAGGCAGGCAGACAGACATACATACAGACAAGCAGGCAGTAAGACAGACATACGAACTGATAGAGACAGACAGAGAGAGAGAAACAGAATTTCATTCGAATAAGTTTGCAAAATATATGTAAGGATTTATCAAAACGGTAAAGTTGTTAACCCATATTTTTTAATTTGCGAACACTTTTGACTAAAACCGGATTATGCGGATGTCCATGTAAACATCGACGAACAGTGAGCATGATTAATCACTGGATCGTTATTCATTAAAATATCTTATTTCATGTAGAAAAAAAAATGTGCAACGTCTTGCGATTTGGAGCCTGATTGCATATGCAAACAATGAGGACCCAGGACAGATTATGTGTATACATGTAGTCTGCTGGCCTTCTCTGATCATCATACTTAGAAGAGAAATATATGTAAGACTGAAACAAAAAGTGTAGCCCTACGGTTTCACTTTCATAACACACTCCGTAACGTTTATGCAACAAAAAACACTTGTCGTCAGATGTAGGTGATATATCAATCTATACAGACCTGTTTTACAGAGTTTATCTGTGTTGTTATATCCATCATTACATCCATCACATAGACCACTGGCTCGATCGCATGCTGCACTGTGTCTACAGTTTCCACATTCTTTAGTGCAATTATATCCGTATGTATGGTATAAGCATGCTGTTTGTGAAAGATACAATTTCAAGAGTTAACACAACATAGAATGTTTGCTTTGAACATAGGTGAACTAGAATGTGTATATATTCGCGTTAAAATGTTGTTTTCGTCAAAGTTTTATCACAATATTCCGAGTCATATCAGAGACAATCTGAGTGAACCGCTCATGGATTGATTGGTGTTTTATGCTGCTTTCAACGACGTTTCAGTTATATCACGGCGTTTTCTGTGTAAGTTACAAGTACTACTGGTCCATTTATCCTGACACAAGCAGTTACTGCCATTTGTTAAGTCGTTGATATGACCTGACCGGGGAGATCTATCCTTCCCGCACCGGAGGCGTACGTTATATCACTACAACACCGAGGTTGGCAAATAAACCGATAAACAGTGCCCATTATAGGATAGAAATGTTTAAAGTACAAATTAATACACAATATATACCACTATAGCTATTAACGTAAAAGAATAAGCTGACACACAATTGAACATTGTTACAAATTGAAGGATCTTACTTACATGTATTACACAGTTTGTTTGTTACATAATAACCCTTCGCACAGTCAGTGCACAATCCTGTTTCAAAGTTGCAAGTTTCATTATGTCGGCAGGCACCACATATATTGGCACATTTCCAGCCATACATCCCGGCTTTGCAAGCTGTGTAAGAACAAATGTTCGTGAGTGTTACATGTCAGTTTATGTTGAATCAATATCGTGAATGAGGAATCACGAGGTTACGAGGCAAAAATTGTTATTAAACACGCATCGTTGAACAGTGAACAAATAGATATTGTATAAGAATGATTAGGGTCATGCTAACTTATTTGTGCGCGTAATTGGTATGTCTCTTGTCCTCTATGTACTAGGAAACATGCCAACTACATGAGTGACTCAGTATTGTATTATTATGTTGATGTATGTGTTTATCAGGTGGAACAGTGAAATGTACTCACTGTGTTAATATTTTCTTTTCTTAACAGTGTTTTTTTTTTTTCGATATTATACTTTGTTATATGCTTGTTTTGTTATGTATGTTATATACACATGTCACTATAATACAATATGTATTTACTTACTCACTTACTTACTTACTTATATGTCAAGGTAAATGATGTTCATATTTCCTCAGGGATACTTTCAATGAATAATCATACTAAGAACTATGTTAGCAATCAGACCTTTACTCTTTCCCCTTTTGCAGAGACAACTTTTGAAAACATTGTCACTAACGAAGGAATTGCTCGTCATATTGTCTTTTGCCACACTGATTTTAGCTTTTTTCTATCAGTGTACTTTTATTTAAAAAATTATGAAAAGATTGTGATGTATTTTTTAATGCATTTCTACTATTTTCATTTAAGCTTGTGAATTAATTGGAAAAATGTATGCAACATTATATACAATGTTTTGTCTAGATGCATAAAGATCTATTAGAACTCTGATTGTTGGCTAAAAAATCGTCAAATGTTAATTAATATAAATCATGTTAAAGTTATATTTGCCCACCCAATATACGTGACACAGCTTTTCCAAATTGTTGTCTAAACTTTCTTAAATTCACCTACTGAAAATTGTTAGAAAATGTTAAGGTTACTGTATATACTGTATAGGAGTGGATGATGACTTATCGGCAATTTAATTTTCGCAAACATTCAATTAGATGTACATTGGTCATTTCAAACAAAACTATAACACGACGAAAAATGAATTATTTGTTATAACACATATATATGCAAAGCATATTTTCAAGCGTTGACCTTTGCTATCTACCTTCATTCTATGCATTACAACACTCGTGTATGTTAATCGTAAATACGCATACTTACGTGTTTTACATGTCCGGTCAGTCTCTGTATATCCGTCCATACATTCTGAACAATACCCGTCAACAGTTTTACAAGTTTCATTATCTCTACATTTACCGCATGTTTGTGTACAGTTTTTACCATAGGTACCTCCATTGCAGGCTGAAATATGTTGAAACAAATATATATTCCATATACATAATAGCGTGTGTCGTTAAAGATACATGCTTGCCTTAATAAACCTTTTACACATGTGACATTTTCTATGCTAAACCATTATCCTGCAAATGAAATACTATGCTTGTTTTCATTCTTGAATTCAAGGAATGTTCCCGAAGTTATGCAATCACGGTGTGCATAATTTGTGAAAGGCATGCATGTTTCCAATAAAGACGTAAAATAGCCTAGATTTGAGTTCAAAATATCCTTGTTTCATTTAACAGTAACCATAGTGACAATACAATGGGAAACAGCATGGAAGATAACTATGTTAAGTAGAACAATAAACAAATACATATTTTATGGCGAAGAAAATCATTATTAGTTAGTGAGCAAATGATTTACATTTATTTAATTTAAGCTTATTTGTTTTACATCGATTGTGTAACAAGATTTCAACCTATATCAATCAAAAAAGTTCAAGCATAAATAAAAACAATGTGTCTACCTTTGTTGTATACATATTGCTCCACTCACTACACTGCATATATATGGCAACAACGGACCTTTTACACATCCTGACCTGTACAGTTCCGATTACACACACCTCATGTTCAATCATTCTTACAGCAGTAACAAAAAGCGCGAAAGCTTTTCATTTGGAGATGCGTATTGAGAAAATAATGCTCCAAACTGCTATTTCTTTATAGAAGCATCTAGACGGTGTTAAATAAAGCATCCATTTACGTGCTGCATGGATGTGACTGTGTTTACCCACCTATTATGCATTGACTGTCTGTATATGTATAACCATCAGCACATTCCTCACAGACTCCTGTCACTTTATGGCATGGCTTGTCTTGACGACAGTTTCCACATGTACTCGAACAGTTGTATGCGTATTGCCCATCAACACACTCTGCAATGATAACAGAATAGAAATACGTCGGACTCGTTATATGTATAAATTTAAACTAAACATAACAAAATCGACATCATTTATATAAAAGTTAATGCCACGTTTGATTCTGTTAGAGATAAAGATATTTTTAGTGAAGATAAGCTATACAAGGAGTGAAACTAGCACATCCGGTGTTCACGAATTGAAATATATCTTAACCTAGCATCTTAACAAACAATTTATATGATTGGTCACCTAACTTACTGGTGGAATGTTGAGATTTGAGTAAAACATGTGTTATGGCAGAGAATGACAATTATATTATATTATATTATTAACAGAGTGTTTATCAGGATGTTGTCCACTAGTATTTCTCAACCATTCATTGATATGCATGGAATAATGTTCAACCATCTACTGATGAGCATGGAATAAAGTTCAACCATCTACTGATATGTATGGAATAATGTTCAACCATTCACTGATGTGCATGGAATAATGTTCAACCATTCATTGATGTGCATGGAATAATAATGTTCATCCATCTACTGATATGTATGGAATAATGTTCAACCACTTACAGATGTGCATGGAATAAAGTTCAACCATTCACTGGTATGTGTGGAATAATGTTCAACCACTTACTGATGTGCATGGAATAATATTCAACCATTCACTGATGTGCATGGAATAAGATTCAATCATCTACTGATGTGCATAAAATAATGTTCAACCATCTACTGATATGTATGGAATAATGTTCAGCCATCTAATGATGTGCATGGAATAGATTTCAACCATCTACTGATATGTATGGAATAATGTTCAACAATTCAGTGATGTGCATGGAATAAAGTTCAACCATTAACTGGTATGTATGGAATAATGTTCAACCACATACTGATGTGCATGGAATAAAGTTCAACCATTCAATGGTATGTATTGAATAATGTTCAACCAACTACTGATGTGCATGGAATAATGTTCAACCATTCACTGATGTGCATGGAATAATGTTCAACCATCTACTGGTATGTATGGAATAATGTTCAACCATTCACTTATGTGCATGGAATAATGTTCAACCATCTACTGATATGCATGGAATAATGTTCAACCATCTACTGATGTGCATGGATTAATGTTCAACAATCTACGGATGTACATGGAATAATGTTCAACCATCTACTGATGTGCATGGAATAAAGTTCAACCATTCACTGGTATGTATGGAATAATGTTCAACCACTTACTGATGTGCATGGAATAAAGTTCAACCATTCAACGGTATGTATTGAATAATGTTCAAACAACTATTGATGTGCATGGAATAATGTTCAACCGTTCACTGATGTGTATGGAATAATGTTCAACCACTTACTGATGTGCATGGAATAAAGTTCAACCATTCAATGGTATGTATTGAATAATGTTCAACCATCTACTGATGTGCATGGAATAATGTTCAACTATCTACTGATGTGCATGGAATGAAGTTCAACCATTCACTGGTATGTATGGAATAATGTTCAACCATCAACTGATGTGCATGTAATAATGTTCAACCATCTACTGATATGTATGGAATAAAGTTCAACCATTCACTGATGTGCATGGAATAATGTTCAACCATCTACTGATGTGCATGAAATAATGTTCAACCATCTACTGATATGTATGGAATAATGTTCAACCATTCACTGATGTGCATGGAATAATGTTCAACCATATACTGATATGCATGGAATAATGTTCAACCATGTACTGATGTGCATGGAATAAAGTTCAAACATTCACTGGTGTGTATAGAATAATGTTCAACCACTTACTGATGTGTATGGAAAAATGTTCATCCAACTACTGATGTGCATGAAATAATTATTTGACCAAATGACGTCCACTATTATTTCACAACCTTCTACTACTATGCATGGAATAATGCTCAACCATCTACTGATTTGCGTGGAATAATAATCAACCATTCACTGATGTGCATGGAATAATGTTCAACCATCTACTGATGTGCATGAAATAATGTTCAACCATCTACTGATATGTATGGAATAATGTTCAACCATTCACTGATGTGCATGGAATAATGTTCAACCATATACTGATATGTATGGAATAACGTTCAACCATTCAATGATGTGCATGGAATAATGTTCAACCATTCACTGATGTGCATGAAATAATGTTCAACTATCAACTGATGTGCATGGAATAATGTTTAACCATCTACTGATGTGCATGGAATAATGTTCAACCATCTACTGATGTGCATGGAATAATGTTCAACCATCTACTGATGTGCATGGAATAATATTCAACCATCTACAGATGTGCATGGAATAATGTTCAACCATCTACTGATGTGCATGGAATAATGTTCAACCATCTACTGATGTGCATGTAATAAGGTTCAACCATTCACTGGTATGTATGGAATAATGTTCAACAATCTACTGATGTGCATGGAATAATGTTTATACCCTATGAAGTCCATTATTATTTCTTACCCATCTACGGATGTACATGGAATAATGTTCAACCATCTATTGATGTGCTTGGAATAATGTTTAACTATCTACTGATGTGCATGGAATAACGTACAACCATATACTGATTTGCATTGAATATATTCAACCATCTACTGATGTACATGGAATAATGTTGAACCATCTACTGATGTACATGGAGTAATGTTTATACCCTATGAAGTCCATTATTATTTCTTACCCATATACTGATGTGCATGGAAATTGTTCAACCAAGTACTGATGTGCATGGAATAAAGTTCAACCATCTACTGATGTGCATGGATTAATGTTCAACCATCTACGGATGTACATGGAATAATGTTCAACCATCTACTGATGTGCATGGAATAATATTCAACCATCTACTAATGTCACGTGCATATAATCATGTTCAACCATATACTGATGTACATGGAATAATGTTCAACCGTCTACTGATGTGCATGTAATAAGGTTCAACCATTCACTGGTATGTATGGAATAATGTTCAACAATCTACTGATGTGCATGGCATAATGTTTATACCCTATGAAGTCCATTATTATTTCTTACCCATATACTGATGTGCATGGAAAATGTTCAACCAAGTACTGATGTGCATGGAATAAAGTTCAACCATCTACTGATGTGCATGGATTAATGTTCAACCATCTACGGATGTTAATTGAATACTGTTCAACCATCTACTGATGTGCATGGAATAATGTTTAACTATCTACTGATGTGCATGGAATAACGTACAACCATATACTGATTTGCATTGAATATATTCAACCATCTACTGATTTACATGGAATAATGTTGAACCATCTACTGATGTACATGGAATAATGTTCAACCATCTACTGGTGTGCATGGCATGGAATATTGTTTAGCCATCTACAGATGTGCATGGTATATAATATTCACCCATCTACTGATTTGCATGTTAGAATGTTCAACCATCTACTGATGTGCATGGTATAATGTTCAACCATCTACTGATGTGCATGGAATAATCTTCAACCATCTACTGATGTCACGTGCATATAATCATGTTCAACCATATACTGATGTACATGGAATAATGTTCAACCATCTACTGGTATGCATGCAATGAAATAATATTCAGCTATCTACGAATGTGCATGGTATAATCTTTACCCATCTACTGATGGGCTTGGTATAATGTTAAACCATATACTGATGTGCATGGTATAATATTCAACCATTGACTGATGTGCATGGACTAATGTTCAGAACCTTTTACTTCCATGAAGCACCGTGTCATAGGCTCAACAGTTTTCCTTAAACTTTGAGAATACAGCAATAAATGTATAAATCTTTATTTCCTCCATATAATGAAGGTTACTTATTTATATAAGTACAAAACATGTCATCTCATCAGTAACGACACGTTCGTCGTTTGCTAATCCTTTCCCAGAAACAGACGCAATTCGGCGCATGTGCAAGGGATGACTTTTGAAAATCCTTCTGCAGGTAAACAGTCATGTTTCTTTTGCAAAAGGTTAAATGGCTCATACTCTCTCTTTTGCCACAGTATTAACAACTCTTATCAATAATCATACGTTCTCTTTAGGCATGTTCTAAAGTTTTGCCAAGTTTAAGTCGTCTGTAGAATATGGGTTGATGGGTTCTAACAGCGTCTGATTTTCATGCCAGGTAAAGGTTACGTCCAAATTACTTCGGTCAGTCGGAATTGGAGTCCATTTTCACTCTAAAACAATCCAAATTAGTCCGCACCACAGAATTGTCTAATCTTAATATATAAGTATACATAAGTAATCGACAATATTGTTATAAAAGAATGTTAAGGTGAAATAAAACATAAAGCGGTATATATGGTTTGTTGACCAACACTAGACCAGCCATTATATTGAGTCCTGGTTATACCTGTTTTACAGAGCGGGTCTGTACTGTAGTATCCTTTCGCACACTCACTACAATGTCCAGTGATATGGTTACACGTCTGATCGCCTTTACAATGACCGCATGGTTCCGAACAGTTCTGACCATACCAGGACGTTGGACAGTCTGCACGTATATACATAGACACGAATGTTATAAACGATGCGTCTTCATATAACTGTATCAATCGTAACTTAGTCCGAACACGTTTCGGCTTATGAATATATATCGACCCTTAAATGAACGAATTAGTCAAACGTTGTAGTTTCCAATTACGAAATCTTAGAATAGTTTGAATCATAGTACTTTTTTCATGAATACAGATCATTGTTAAAATAACCAT
>JASEVX010000002.1:122396229-122558608 GCA_031761405.1 Serripes groenlandicus
ATACTGATGTGCATGGAATAAAGTTCAACCATTGAATGGTATGTATTGAATAATGTTCAACCAACTACTGATGTGCATGGAATAATGTTCAACCATTCACTGATGTGCATGGAATAATGTTCAACCATCTACTGGTATGTATGGAATAATGTTCAACCATTCACTTATGTGCATGGAATAATGTTCAACCATCTACTGATATGCATGGAATAATGTTCAACCATCTACTGATGTGCATGGATTAATGTTCAACAATCTACGGATGTACATGGAATAATGTTCAACCATCTACTGATGTGCATGGAATAAAGTTCAACCATTTACTGGTATGTATGGAATAATGTTCAACCACTTACTGATGTGCATGGAATAAAGTTATTGGTGTGCTTCATAGCAATTTCACGAAGCCAGGCATGCTATGCAGCAAAGAAGGTGCAACTGCTAAGAAGGCATTGTACAACACAAATCATCGAAATAGTACAACAACTTTCTTTGGCGATGCTGCAATGTAGGGCTGGGAGGCATTCTCCCGGGTTGGGTCTGATGCTTAAACCGGGGTGAGTGTGGTGACAGTCGGTTTTGCCCTTTGTGTTTTATACCTATCCTTTTGGTCAGTGCTGGGCCAAGAAAACTTTCGTACCCAGTTTTGAGGAACAAACCCACTGGAGATTATAACATGTGCCCAGTTGAAACCAGGAGGCAAAGCAAGAAAGTCGTGTTTTGACTTTGGCTGATGGCTGAGACAAGACAAGACTCTTGAAGACCAAGTAAATAATTATATGTGAATTAATTGGAAAAATGTATGCAACATTATATACAATGTTTTGTCTAGATGCATAAAGATCTATTAGAACTCTGATTGTTGGCTAAAAAATCGTCAAATGTTAATTAATATAACTCATGTTAAAGTTATATTTGCCCACCCAATATACGTGACACAGCTTTTCCAAATTGTTGTCTAAACTTTCTTAAATTCACCTACTGAAAATTGTTAGAAAATGTTAAGGTTACTGTATATACTGTATAGGAGTGGATGATGACTTATCGGCAATTTGATTTTCGCAAACATTCAATTAGATGTACATTGGTCATTTCAAACAAAACTATAACACGACGAAAAATGAATTATTTGTTATAACACATATATATGCAAAGCATATTTTCAAGCGTTGACCTTTGCTATCTACCTTCATTCTATGCATTACAACACTCGTGTATGTTAATCGTAAATACGCATACTTACGTGTTTTACATGTCCGGTCAGTCTCTGTATATCCGTCCATACATTCTGAACAATACCCGTCAACAGTTTTACAAGTTTCATTATCTCTACATTTACCGCATGTTTGTGTACAGTTTTTACCATATGTACCTCCATTGCAGGCTGAAATATGTTGAAACAAATATATATTCCATATACATAATAGCGTGTGTCGTTAAAGATACATGCTTGCCTTAATAAACCTTTTACACATGTGACATTTTCTATGCTAAACCATTATCCTGCAAATGAAATACTATGCTTGTTTTCATTCTTGAATTCAAGGAATGTTCCCGAAGTTATGCAATCACGGTGTGCATAATTTGTGAAAGGCATGCATGTTTCCAATAAAGACGTAAAATAGCCTAGATTTGAGTTCAAAATATCCTTGTTTCATTTAACAGTAACCATAGTTACAATACAATGGGAAACAGCATGGAAGATAACTATGTTAAGTAGAACAATAAACAAATACATATTTTATGGCGAAGAAAATCATTATTAGTTAGTGAGCAAATGATTTACATTTATTTAATTTAAGCTTATTTGTTTTACATCGATTGTGTAACAAGATTTCAACCTATATCAATCATAAAAGTTCAAGCATAAATAAAAACAATGTGTCTACCTTTGTTGTACACATATTGCTCCACTCACTACACTGCATATATATGGCAACAACGGACCTTTTACACATCCTGACCTGTACAGTTCCGATTACACACACCTCATGTTTAATCATTCTTACAGCAGTAACAAAAAGCGCGAAAGCTTTTCATTTGGAGATGCGTATTGAGAAAATAATGCTCCAAACTGCTATTTCTTTATAGAAGCATCTAGACGGTGTTAAATAAAGCATCCATTTACGTGCTGCATGGATGTGACTGTGTTTACCCACCTGTTATGCATTGACTGTCTGTATATGTATAACCATCAGCACATTCCTCACAGACTCCTGTCACTTTATGACATGGCTTGTCTTGACGACAGTTTCCACATGTACTCGAACAGTTGTATGCGTATTGCCCATCAACACACTCTGCAATGATAACAGAATAGAAATACGTCGTACTCGTTATATGTATAAACTTAAATTAAACATAACAAAACTACATCATTTATATAAAAGTTAATGCCACGTTTGATTCTGTTAGAGATAAAGATATTTTTAGTGAAGATAAGCTATACAAGGAGTGAAACTAGCACATCCGGTGTTCACGAATTGAAATATATCTTAACCTAGCATCTTAACAAACAATTTATATGATTGGTCACCTAACTTACTGGTGGAATGTTGAGATTTGAGTAAAACATGTGTTATGGCAGAGAATGACAATTATATTATATTATATTATTAACAGAGTGTTTATCAGGATGTTGTCCACTATTATTTCTCAACCATTCATTGATATGCATGGAAAAATGTTCAACCATCTACTGATGAGCATGGAATAAAGTTCAACCATCTACTGATATGTATGGAATAATGTTCAACCATTCACTGATGTGCATGGAATAATGTTCAACCATTCACTGATGTGCATGGAATAATAATGTTCAACCATCTACTGAAATGTATGGAATAATGTTCAACCACTTACTGATGTGCATGGAATAAAGTTCAACCATTCACTGGTATGTATGGAATAATGTTCAACCACTTACTGATGTGCATGGAATAAAGTTCAACCATTCACTGATGTGCATGGAATAAGATTCAACCATCTACTGATGTGCATGAAATAATGTTCAACCATCTACTGATATGTATGGAATAATGTTCAGCCATCTAATGATGTGCATGGAATAGATTTCAACCATCTACTGATATGTATGGAATAATGTTCAACAATTCAGTGATGTGCATGGAATAAAGTTCAACCATTAACTGGTATGTATGGAATAATGTTCAACCACATACTGATGTGCATGGAATAAAGTTCAACCATTCAATGGTATGTATTGAATAATGTTCAACCAACTACTGATGTGCATGGAATAATGTTCAACCATTCACTGATGTGCATGGAATAATGTTCAACCATATACTGGTATGTATGGAATAATGTTCAACCATTCACTTATGTGCATGGAATAATGTTCAACCATCTACTGATATGCATGGAATAATGTTCAACCATCTACTGATGTGCATGGATTAATGTTCAACAATCTACGGATGTACATGGAATAATGTTCAACCATCTACTGATGTGCATGGAATAAAGTTCAACCATTTACTGGTATGTATGGAATAATGTTCAACCACTTACTGATGTGCATGGAATAAAGTTATTGGTGTGCTTCATAGCAATTTCACGAAGCCAGGCATGCTATGCAGCAAAGAAGGTGCAACTGCTAAGAAGGCATGGTACAACACAAATCATCGAAATAGTACAACAACTTTCTTTGGCGATGCTGCAATGTAGGGCTGGGAGGCATTCTCCCGGGTTGGGTCTGATGCTTAAACCGGGGTGAGTGTGGTGACAGTCGGTTTTGCCCTTTGTGTTTTATACCTATCCTTTTGGTCAGTGCTGGGCCAAGAAAACTTTCGTACCCAGTTTTGAGGAACAAACCCACTGGAGATTATAACATGTGCCCAGTTGAAACCAGGAGGCAAAGCAAGAAAGTCGTGTTTTGACTTTGGCTGATGGCTGAGACAAGACAAGACTCTTGAAGACCAAGTAAATAATTATATGTGAATTAATTGGAAAAATGTATGCAACATTATATACAATGTTTTGTCTAGATGCATAAAGATCTATTAGAACTCTGATTGTTGGCTAAAAAATCGTCAAATGTTAATTAATATAACTCATGTTAAAGTTATATTTGCCCACCCAATATACGTGACACAGCTTTTCCAAATTGTTGTCTAAACTTTCTTAAATTCACCTACTGAAAATTGTTAGAAAATGTTAAGGTTACTGTATATACTGTATAGGAGTGGATGATGACTTATCGGCAATTTGATTTTCGCAAACATTCAATTAGATGTACATTGGTCATTTCAAACAAAACTATAACACGACGAAAAATGAATTATTTGTTATAACACATATATATGCAAAGCATATTTTCAAGCGTTGACCTTTGCTATCTACCTTCATTCTATGCATTACAACACTCGTGTATGTTAATCGTAAATACGCATACTTACGTGTTTTACATGTCCGGTCAGTCTCTGTATATCCGTCCATACATTCTGAACAATACCCGTCAACAGTTTTACAAGTTTCATTATCTCTACATTTACCGCATGTTTGTGTACAGTTTTTACCATAGGTACCTCCATTGCAGGCTGAAATATGTTGAAACAAATATATATTCCATATACATAATAGCGTGTGTCGTTAAAGATACATGCTTGCCTTAATAAACCTTTTACACATGTGACATTTTCTATGCTAAACCATTATCCTGCAAATGAAATACTATGCTTGTTTTCATTCTTGAATTCAAGGAATGTTCCCGAAGTTATGCAATCACGGTGTGCATAATTTGTGAAAGGCATGCATGTTTCCAATAAAGACGTAAAATAGCCTAGATTTGAGTTCAAAATATCCTTGTTTCATTTAACAGTAACCATAGTTAGAATACAATGGGAAACAGCATGGAAGATAACTATGTTAAGTAGAACAATAAACAAATACATATTTTATGGCGAAGAAAATCATTATTAGTTAGTGAGCAAATGATTTACATTTATTTAATTTAAGCTTATTTGTTTTACATCGATTGTGTAACAAGATTTCAACCTATATCAATCATAAAAGTTCAAGCATAAATAAAAACAATGTGTCTACCTTTGTTGTACACATATTGCTCCACTCACTACACTGCATATATATGGCAACAACGGACCTTTTACACATCCTGACCTGTACAGTTCCGATTACACACACCTCATGTTCAATCATTCTTACAGCAGTAACAAAAAGCGCGAAAGCTTTTCATTTGGAGATGCGTATTGAGAAAATAATGCTCCAAACTGCTATTTCTTTATAGAAGCATCTAGACGGTGTTAAATAAAGCATCCATTTACGTGCTGCATGGATGTGACTGTGTTTACCCACCTGTTATGCATTGACTGTCTGTATATGTATAACCATCAGCACATTCCTCACAGACTCCTGTCACTTTATGACATGGCTTGTCTTGACGACAGTTTCCACATGTACTCGAACAGTTGTATGCGTATTGCCCATCAACACACTCTGCAATGATAACAGAATAGAAATACGTCGGACTCGTTATATGTATAAACTTAAATTAAACATAACAAAATCTACATCATTTATATAAAAGTTAATGCCACGTTTGATTCTGTTAGAGATAAAGATATTTTTAGTGAAGATAAGCTATACAAGGAGTGAAACTAGCACATCCGGTGTTCACGAATTGAAATATATCTTAACCTAGCATTTTAACAAACAATTTATATGATTGGTCACCTAACTTACTGGTGGAATGTTGAGATTTGAGTAAAACATGTGTTATGGCAGAGAATGACAATTATATTATATTATATTATTAACAGAGTGTTTATCAGGATGTTGTCCACTATTATTTCTCAACCATTCATTGATATGCATGGAAAAATGTTCAACCATCTACTGATGAGCATGGAATAAAGTTCAACCATCTACTGATATGTATGGAATAATGTTCAACCATTCACTGATGTGCATGGAATAATGTTTAACCATTCACTGATGTGCATGGAATAATAATGTTCAACCATCTACTGATATGTATGGAATAATGTTCAACCACTTACTGATGTGCATGGAATAAAGTTCAACCATTCACTGGTATGTATGGAATAATGTTCAACCACTTACTGATGTGCATGGAATAAAGTTCAACCATTCACTGATGTGCATGGAATAAGATTCAACCATCTACTGATGTGCATGAAATAATGTTCAACCATCTACTGATATGTATGGAATAATGTTCAGCCATCTAATGATGTGCATGGAATAGATTTCAACCATCTACTGATATGTATGGAATAATGTTCAACAATTCAGTGATGTGCATGGAATAAAGTTCAACCATTAACTGGTATGTATGGAATAATGTTCAACCACATACTGATGTGCATGGAATAAAGTTCAACCATTGAATGGTATGTATTGAATAATGTTCAACCAACTACTGATGTGCATGGAATAATGTTCAACCATTCACTGATGTGCATGGAATAATGTTCAACCATCTACTGGTATGTATGGAATAATGTTCAACCATTCACTTATGTGCATGGAATAATGTTCAACCATCTACTGATATGCATGGAATAATGTTCAACCATCTACTGATGTGCATGGATTAATGTTCAACAATCTACGGATGTACATGGAATAATGTTCAACCATCTACTGATGTGCATGGAATAAAGTTCAACCATTTACTGGTATGTATGGAATAATGTTCAACCACTTACTGATGTGCATGGAATAAAGTTATTGGTGTGCTTCATAGCAATTTCACGAAGCCAGGCATGCTATGCAGCAAAGAAGGTGCAACTGCTAAGAAGGCATTGTACAACACAAATCATCGAAATAGTACAACAACTTTCTTTGGCGATGCTGCAATGTAGGGCTGGGAGGCATTCTCCCGGGTTGGGTCTGATGCTTAAACCGGGGTGAGTGTGGTGACAGTCGGTTTTGCCCTTTGTGTTTTATACCTATCCTTTTGGTCAGTGCTGGGCCAAGAAAACTTTCGTACCCAGTTTTGAGGAACAAACCCACTGGAGATTATAACATGTGCCCAGTTGAAACCAGGAGGCAAAGCAAGAAAGTCGTGTTTTGACTTTGGCTGATGGCTGAGACAAGACAAGACTCTTGAAGACCAAGTAAATAATTATATGTGAATTAATTGGAAAAATGTATGCAACATTATATACAATGTTTTGTCTAGATGCATAAAGATCTATTAGAACTCTGATTGTTGGCTAAAAAATCGTCAAATGTTAATTAATATAACTCATGTTAAAGTTATATTTGCCCACCCAATATACGTGACACAGCTTTTCCAAATTGTTGTCTAAACTTTCTTAAATTCACCTACTGAAAATTGTTAGAAAATGTTAAGGTTACTGTATATACTGTATAGGAGTGGATGATGACTTATCGGCAATTTGATTTTCGCAAACATTCAATTAGATGTACATTGGTCATTTCAAACAAAACTATAACACGACGAAAAATGAATTATTTGTTATAACACATATATATGCAAAGCATATTTTCAAGCGTTGACCTTTGCTATCTACCTTCATTCTATGCATTACAACACTCGTGTATGTTAATCGTAAATACGCATACTTACGTGTTTTACATGTCCGGTCAGTCTCTGTATATCCGTCCATACATTCTGAACAATACCCGTCAACAGTTTTACAAGTTTCATTATCTCTACATTTACCGCATGTTTGTGTACAGTTTTTACCATATGTACCTCCATTGCAGGCTGAAATATGTTGAAACAAATATATATTCCATATACATAATAGCGTGTGTCGTTAAAGATACATGCTTGCCTTAATAAACCTTTTACACATGTGACATTTTCTATGCTAAACCATTATCCTGCAAATGAAATACTATGCTTGTTTTCATTCTTGAATTCAAGGAATGTTCCCGAAGTTATGCAATCACGGTGTGCATAATTTGTGAAAGGCATGCATGTTTCCAATAAAGACGTAAAATAGCCTAGATTTGAGTTCAAAATATCCTTGTTTCATTTAACAGTAACCATAGTTACAATACAATGGGAAACAGCATGGAAGATAACTATGTTAAGTAGAACAATAAACAAATACATATTTTATGGCGAAGAAAATCATTATTAGTTAGTGAGCAAATGATTTACATTTATTTAATTTAAGCTTATTTGTTTTACATCGATTGTGTAACAAGATTTCAACCTATATCAATCATAAAAGTTCAAGCATAAATAAAAACAATGTGTCTACCTTTGTTGTACACATATTGCTCCACTCACTACACTGCATATATATGGCAACAACGGACCTTTTACACATCCTGACCTGTACAGTTCCGATTACACACACCTCATGTTTAATCATTCTTACAGCAGTAACAAAAAGCGCGAAAGCTTTTCATTTGGAGATGCGTATTGAGAAAATAATGCTCCAAACTGCTATTTCTTTATAGAAGCATCTAGACGGTGTTAAATAAAGCATCCATTTACGTGCTGCATGGATGTGACTGTGTTTACCCACCTGTTATGCATTGACTGTCTGTATATGTATAACCATCAGCACATTCCTCACAGACTCCTGTCACTTTATGACATGGCTTGTCTTGACGACAGTTTCCACATGTACTCGAACAGTTGTATGCGTATTGCCCATCAACACACTCTGCAATGATAACAGAATAGAAATACGTCGTACTCGTTATATGTATAAACTTAAATTAAACATAACAAAACTACATCATTTATATAAAAGTTAATGCCACGTTTGATTCTGTTAGAGATAAAGATATTTTTAGTGAAGATAAGCTATACAAGGAGTGAAACTAGCACATCCGGTGTTCACGAATTGAAATATATCTTAACCTAGCATCTTAACAAACAATTTATATGATTGGTCACCTAACTTACTGGTGGAATGTTGAGATTTGAGTAAAACATGTGTTATGGCAGAGAATGACAATTATATTATATTATATTATTAACAGAGTGTTTATCAGGATGTTGTCCACTATTATTTCTCAACCATTCATTGATATGCATGGAAAAATGTTCAACCATCTACTGATGAGCATGGAATAAAGTTCAACCATCTACTGATATGTATGGAATAATGTTCAACCATTCACTGATGTGCATGGAATAATGTTCAACCATTCACTGATGTGCATGGAATAATAATGTTCAACCATCTACTGAAATGTATGGAATAATGTTCAACCACTTACTGATGTGCATGGAATAAAGTTCAACCATTCACTGGTATGTATGGAATAATGTTCAACCACTTACTGATGTGCATGGAATAAAGTTCAACCATTCACTGATGTGCATGGAATAAGATTCAACCATCTACTGATGTGCATGAAATAATGTTCAACCATCTAC
Organism: Serripes groenlandicus; assembly: GCA_031761405.1. Taxonomy (NCBI): domain Eukaryota; kingdom Metazoa; phylum Mollusca; class Bivalvia; order Cardiida; family Cardiidae; genus Serripes; species Serripes groenlandicus. The sequence continues at coordinate 122,405,609 of JASEVX010000002.1, forward strand.
TGATATGTATGGAATAATGTTCAGCCATCTAATGATGTGCATGGAATAGATTTCAACCATCTACTGATATGTATGGAATAATGTTCAACAATTCAGTGATGTGCATGGAATAAAGTTCAACCATTAACTGGTATGTATGGAATAATGTTCAACCACATACTGATGTGCATGGAATAAAGTTCAACCATTCAATGGTATGTATTGAATAATGTTCAACCAACTACTGATGTGCATGGAATAATGTTCAACCATTCACTGATGTGCATGGAATAATGTTCAACCATATACTGGTATGTATGGAATAATGTTCAACCATTCACTTATGTGCATGGAATAATGTTCAACCATCTACTGATATGCATGGAATAATGTTCAACCATCTACTGATGTGCATGGATTAATGTTCAACAATCTACGGATGTACATGGAATAATGTTCAACCATCTACTGATGTGCATGGAATAAAGTTCAACCATTTACTGGTATGTATGGAATAATGTTCAACCACTTACTGATGTGCATGGAATAAAGTTATTGGTGTGCTTCATAGCAATTTCACGAAGCCAGGCATGCTATGCAGCAAAGAAGGTGCAACTGCTAAGAAGGCATGGTACAACACAAATCATCGAAATAGTACAACAACTTTCTTTGGCGATGCTGCAATGTAGGGCTGGGAGGCATTCTCCCGGGTTGGGTCTGATGCTTAAACCGGGGTGAGTGTGGTGACAGTCGGTTTTGCCCTTTGTGTTTTATACCTATCCTTTTGGTCAGTGCTGGGCCAAGAAAACTTTCGTACCCAGTTTTGAGGAACAAACCCACTGGAGATTATAACATGTGCCCAGTTGAAACCAGGAGGCAAAGCAAGAAAGTCGTGTTTTGACTTTGGCTGATGGCTGAGACAAGACAAGACTCTTGAAGACCAAGTAAATAATTATATGTGAATTAATTGGAAAAATGTATGCAACATTATATACAATGTTTTGTCTAGATGCATAAAGATCTATTAGAACTCTGATTGTTGGCTAAAAAATCGTCAAATGTTAATTAATATAACTCATGTTAAAGTTATATTTGCCCACCCAATATACGTGACACAGCTTTTCCAAATTGTTGTCTAAACTTTCTTAAATTCACCTACTGAAAATTGTTAGAAAATGTTAAGGTTACTGTATATACTGTATAGGAGTGGATGATGACTTATCGGCAATTTGATTTTCGCAAACATTCAATTAGATGTACATTGGTCATTTCAAACAAAACTATAACACGACGAAAAATGAATTATTTGTTATAACACATATATATGCAAAGCATATTTTCAAGCGTTGACCTTTGCTATCTACCTTCATTCTATGCATTACAACACTCGTGTATGTTAATCGTAAATACGCATACTTACGTGTTTTACATGTCCGGTCAGTCTCTGTATATCCGTCCATACATTCTGAACAATACCCGTCAACAGTTTTACAAGTTTCATTATCTCTACATTTACCGCATGTTTGTGTACAGTTTTTACCATAGGTACCTCCATTGCAGGCTGAAATATGTTGAAACAAATATATATTCCATATACATAATAGCGTGTGTCGTTAAAGATACATGCTTGCCTTAATAAACCTTTTACACATGTGACATTTTCTATGCTAAACCATTATCCTGCAAATGAAATACTATGCTTGTTTTCATTCTTGAATTCAAGGAATGTTCCCGAAGTTATGCAATCACGGTGTGCATAATTTGTGAAAGGCATGCATGTTTCCAATAAAGACGTAAAATAGCCTAGATTTGAGTTCAAAATATCCTTGTTTCATTTAACAGTAACCATAGTTAGAATACAATGGGAAACAGCATGGAAGATAACTATGTTAAGTAGAACAATAAACAAATACATATTTTATGGCGAAGAAAATCATTATTAGTTAGTGAGCAAATGATTTACATTTATTTAATTTAAGCTTATTTGTTTTACATCGATTGTGTAACATGATTTCAACCTATATCAATCATAAAAGTTCAAGCATAAATAAAAACAATGTGTCTACCTTTGTTGTACACATATTGCTCCACTCACTACACTGCATATATATGGCAACAACGGACCTTTTACACATCCTGACCTGTACAGTTCCGATTACACACACCTCATGTTCAATCATTCTTACAGCAGTAACAAAAAGCGCGAAAGCTTTTCATTTGGAGATGCGTATTGAGAAAATAATGCTCCAAACTGCTATTTCTTTATAGAAGCATCTAGACGGTGTTAAATAAAGCATCCATTTACGTGCTGCATGGATGTGACTGTGTTTACCCACCTGTTATGCATTGACTGTCTGTATATGTATAACCATCAGCACATTCCTCACAGACTCCTGTCACTTTATGACATGGCTTGTCTTGACGACAGTTTCCACATGTACTCGAACAGTTGTATGCGTATTGCCCATCAACACACTCTGCAATGATAACAGAATAGAAATACGTCGGACTCGTTATATGTATAAACTTAAATTAAACATAACAAAATCTACATCATTTATATAAAAGTTAATGCCACGTTTGATTCTGTTAGAGATAAAGATATGTTTACTGAAGATAAGCTATACAAGGAGTGAAACTAGCACATCCGGTGTTCACGAATTGAAATATATCTTAACCTAGCATCTTAACAAACAATTTATATGATTGGTCACCTAACTTACTGGTGGAATGTTGAGATTTGAGTAAAACATGTGTTATGGCAGAGAATGACAATTATATTATATTATATTATTAACAGAGTGTTTATCAGGATGTTGTCCACTATTATTTCTCAACCATTCATTGATATGCATGGAAAAATGTTCAACCATCTACTGATGAGCATGGAATAAAGTTCAACCATCTACTGATATGTATGGAATAATGTTCAACCATTCACTGATGTGCATGGAATAATGTTCAACCATTCACTGATGTGCATGGAATAATAATGTTCAACCATCTACTGATATGTATGGAATAATGTTCAACCACTTACTGATGTGCATGGAATAAAGTTCAACCATTCACTGGTATGTATGGAATAATGTTCAACCACTTACTGATGTGCATGGAATAAAGTTCAACCATTCACTGATGTGCATGGAATAAGATTCAACCATCTACTGATGTGCATGAAATAATGTTCAACCATCTACTGATATGTATGGAATAATGTTCAGCCATCTAATGATGTGCATGGAATAGATTTCAACCATCTACTGATATGTATGGAATAATGTTCAACAATTCAGTGATGTGCATGGAATAAAGTTCAACCATTAACTGGTATGTATGGAATAATGTTCAACCACATACTGATGTCCATGGAATAAAGTTCAACCATTCAATGGTATGTATTGAATAATGTTCAACCAACTACTGATGTGCATGGAATAATGTTCAACCATTCACTGATGTGCATGGAATAATGTTCAACCATCTACTGGTATGTATGGAATAATGTTCAACCATTCACTTATGTGCATGGAATAATGTTCAACCATCTACTGATATGCATGGAATAATGTTCAACCATCTACTGATGTGCATGGATTAATGTTCAACAATCTACGGATGTACATGGAATAATGTTCAACCATCTACTGATGTGCATGGAATAAAGTTCAACCATTTACTGGTATGTATGGAATAATGTTCAACCACTTACTGATGTGCATGGAATAAAGTTATTGGTGTGCTTCATAGCAATTCCACGAAGCCAGGCATGCTATGCAGCAAAGAAGGTGCAACTGCTAAGAAGGCATGGTACAACACAAATCATCGAAATAGTACAACAACTTTCTTTGGCGATGCTGCAATGTAGGGCTGGGAGGCATTCTCCCGGGTTGGGTCTGATGCTTAAACCGGGGTGAGTGTGGTGACAGTCGGTTTTGCCCTTTGTGTTTTATACCTATCCTTTTGGTCAGTGCTGGGCCAAGAAAACTTTCGTACCCAGTTTTGAGGAACAAACCCACTGGAGATTATAACATGTGCCCAGTTGAAACCAGGAGGCAAAGCAAGAAAGTCGTGTTTTGACTTTGGCTGATGGCTGAGACAAGACAAGACTCTTGAAGACCAAGTAAATAATTATATGTGAATTAATTGGAAAAATGTATGCAACATTATATACAATGTTTTGTCTAGATGCATAAAGATCTATTAGAACTCTGATTGTTGGCTAAAAAATCGTCAAATGTTAATTAATATAACTCATGTTAAAGTTATATTTGCCCACCCAATATACGTGACACAGCTTTTCCAAATTGTTGTCTAAACTTTCTTAAATTCACCTACTGAAAATTGTTAGAAAATGTTAAGGTTACTGTATATACTGTATAGGAGTGGATGATGACTTATCGGCAATTTGATTTTCGCAAACATTCAATTAGATGTACATTGGTCATTTCAAACAAAACTATAACACGACGAAAAATGAATTATTTGTTATAACACATATATATGCAAAGCATATTTTCAAGCGTTGACCTTTGCTATCTACCTTCATTCTATGCATTACAACACTCGTGTATGTTAATCGTAAATACGCATACTTACGTGTTTTACATGTCCGGTCAGTCTCTGTATATCCGTCCATACATTCTGAACAATACCCGTCAACAGTTTTACAAGTTTCATTATCTCTACATTTACCGCATGTTTGTGTACAGTTTTTACCATAGGTACCTCCATTGCAGGCTGAAATATGTTGAAACAAATATATATTCCATATACATAATAGCGTGTGTCGTTAAAGATACATGCTTGCCTTAATAAACCTTTTACACATGTGACATTTTCTATGCTAAACCATTATCCTGCAAATGAAATACTATGCTTGTTTTCATTCTTGAATTCAAGGAATGTTCCCGAAGTTATGCAATCACGGTGTGCATAATTTGTGAAAGGCATGCATGTTTCCAATAAAGACGTAAAATAGCCTAGATTTGAGTTCAAAATATCCTTGTTTCATTTAACAGTAACCATAGTTACAATACAATGGGAAACAGCATGGAAGATAACTATGTTAAGTAGAACAATAAACAAATACATATTTTATGGCGAAGAAAATCATTATTAGTTAGTGAGCAAATGATTTACATTTATTTAATTTAAGCTTATTTGTTTTACATCGATTGTGTAACAAGATTTCAACCTATATCAATCATAAAAGTTCAAGCATAAATAAAAACAATGTGTCTACCTTTGTTGTACACATATTGCTCCACTCACTACACTGCATATATATGGCAACAACGGACCTTTTACACATCCTGACCTGTACAGTTCCGATTACACACACCTCATGTTCAATCATTCTTACAGCAGTAACAAAAAGCGCGAAAGCTTTTCATTTGGAGATGCGTATTGAGAAAATAATGCTCCAAACTGCTATTTCTTTATAGAAGCATCTAGACGGTGTTAAATAAAGCATCCATTTACGTGCTGCATGGATGTGACTGTGTTTACCCACCTGTTATGCATTGACTGTCTGTATATGTATAACCATCAGCACATTCCTCACAGACTCCTGTCACTTTATGACATGGCTTGTCTTGACGACAGTTTCCACATGTACTCGAACAGTTGTATGCGTATTGCCCATCAACACACTCTGCAATGATAACAGAATAGAAATACGTCGGACTCGTTATATGTATAAACTTAAATTAAACATAACAAAATCTACATCATTTATATAAAAGTTAATGCCACGTTTGATTCTGTTAGAGATAAAGATATGTTTACTGAAGATAAGCTATACAAGGAGTGAAACTAGCACATCCGATGTTCACGAGTTGAAATATATCTTAACCTAGCATCTTAACAAACAATTTATATGATTGGTCACCTAACTTACTGGTGGAATGTTGAGATTTGAGTAAAACATGTGTTATGGCAGAGAATGACAATTATATTATATTATATTATTAACAGAGTGTTTATCAGGATGTTGTCCACTATTATTTCTCAACCATTCATTGATATGCATGGAAAAATGTTCAACCATCTACTGATGAGCATGGAATAAAGTTCAACCATCTACTGATATGTATGGAATAATGTTCAACCATTCACTGATGTGCATGGAATAATGTTCAACCATTCACTGATGTGCATGGAATAATAATGTTCAACCATCTACTGATATGTATGGAATAATGTTCAACCACTTACTGATGTGCATAGAATAAAGTTCAACCATTCACTGGTATGTATGGAATAATGTTCAACCACTTACTGATGTGCATGGAATAAAGTTCAACCATTCACTGATGTGCATGGAATAAGATTCAACCATCTACTGATGTGCATGAAATAATGTTCAACCATCTACTGATATGTATGGAATAATGTTCAGCCATCTAATGATGTGCATGGAATAGATTTCAACCATCTACTGATATGTATGGAATAATGTTCAACAATTCAGTGATGTGCATGGAATAAAGTTCAACCATTAACTGGTATGTATGGAATAATGTTCAACCACATACTGATGTGCATGGAATAAAGTTCAACCATTCAATGGTATGTATTGAATAATGTTCAACCAACTACTGATGTGCATGGAATAATGTTCAACCATTCACTGATGTGCATGGAATAATGTTCAACCATCTACTGGTATGTATGGAATAATGTTCAACCATTCACTTATGTGCATGGAATAATGTTCAACCATCTACTGATATGCATGGAATAATGTTCAACCATCTACTGATGTGCATGGATTAATGTTCAACAATCTACGGATGTACATGGAATAATGTTCAACCATCTACTGATGTGCATGGAATAAAGTTCAACCATTTACTGGTATGTATGGAATAATGTTCAACCACTTACTGATGTGCATGGAATAAAGTTATTGGTGTGCTTCATAGCAATTTCACGAAGCCAGGCATGCTATGCAGCAAAGAAGGTGCAACTGCTAAGAAGGCATGGTACAACACAAATCATCGAAATAGTACAACAACTTTCTTTGGCGATGCTGCAATGTAGGGCTGGGAGGCATTCTCCCGGGTTGGGTCTGATGCTTAAACCGGGGTGAGTGTGGTGACAGTCGGTTTTGCCCTTTGTGTTTTATACCTATCCTTTTGGTCAGTGCTGGGCCAAGAAAACTTTCGTACCCAGTTTTGAGGAACAAACCCACTGGAGATTATAACATGTGCCCAGTTGAAACCAGGAGGCAAAGCAAGAAAGTCGTGTTTTGACTTTGGCTGATGGCTGAGACAAGACAAGACTCTTGAAGACCAAGTAAATAATTATATGTGAATTAATTGGAAAAATGTATGCAACATTATATACAATGTTTTGTCTAGATGCATAAAGATCTATTAGAACTCTGATTGTTGGCTAAAAAATCGTCAAATGTTAATTAATATAACTCATGTTAAAGTTATATTTGCCCACCCAATATACGTGACACAGCTTTTCCAAATTGTTGTCTAAACTTTCTTAAATTCACCTACTGAAAATTGTTAGAAAATGTTAAGGTTACTGTATATACTGTATAGGAGTGGATGATGACTTATCGGCAATTTGATTTTCGCAAACATTCAATTAGATGTACATTGGTCATTTCAAACAAAACTATAACACGACGAAAAATGAATTATTTGTTATAACACATATATATGCAAAGCATATTTTCAAGCGTTGACCTTTGCTATCTACCTTCATTCTATGCATTACAACACTCGTGTATGTTAATCGTAAATACGCATACTTACGTGTTTTACATGTCCGGTCAGTCTCTGTATATCCGTCCATACATTCTGAACAATACCCGTCAACAGTTTTACAAGTTTCATTATCTCTACATTTACCGCATGTTTGTGTACAGTTTTTACCATAGGTACCTCCATTGCAGGCTGAAATATGTTGAAACAAATATATATTCCATATACATAATAGCGTGTGTCGTTAAAGATACATGCTTGCCTTAATAAACCTTTTACACATGTGACATTTTCTATGCTAAACCATTATCCTGCAAATGAAATACTATGCTTGTTTTCATTCTTGAATTCAAGGAATGTTCCCGAAGTTATGCAATCACGGTGTGCATAATTTGTGAAAGGCATGCATGTTTCCAATAAAGACCTAAAATAGCCTAGATTTGAGTTCAAAATATCCTTGTTTCATTTAACAGTAACCATAGTTACAATACAATGGGAAACAGCATGGAAGATAACTATGTTAAGTAGAACAATAAACAAATACATATTTTATGGCGAAGAAAATCATTATTAGTTAGTGAGCAAATGATTTACATTTATTTAATTTAAGCTTATTTGTTTTACATCGATTGTGTAACAAGATTTCAACCTATATCAATCATAAAAGTTCAAGCATAAATAAAAACAATGTGTCTACCTTTGTTGTACACATATTGCTCCACTCACTACACTGCATATATATGGCAACAACGGACCTTTTACACATCCTGACCTGTACAGTTCCGATTACACACACCTCATGTTCAATCATTCTTACAGCAGTAACAAAAAGCGCGAAAGCTTTTCATTTGGAGATGCGTATTGAGAAAATAATGCTCCAAACTGCTATTTCTTTATAGAAGCATCTAGACGGTGTTAAATAAAGCATCCATTTACGTGCTGCATGGATGTGACTGTGTTTACCCACCTGTTATGCATTGACTGTCTGTATATGTATAACCATCAGCACATTCCTCACAGACTCCTGTCACTTTATGACATGGCTTGTCTTGACGACAGTTTCCACATGTACTCGAACAGTTGTATGCGTATTGCCCATCAACACACTCTGCAATGATAACAGAATAGAAATACGTCGGACTCGTTATATGTATAAACTTAAATTAAACATAACAAAATCTACATCATTTATATAAAAGTTAATGCCACGTTTGATTCTGTTAGAGATAAAGATATGTTTACTGAAGATAAGCTATACAAGGAGTGAAACTAGCACATCCGGTGTTCACGAATTGAAATATATCTTAACCTAGCATCTTAACAAACAATATATATGATTGGTCACCTAACTTACTGGTGGAATGTTGAGATTTGAGTAAAACATGTGTTATGGCAGAGAATGACAATTATATTATATTATATTATTAACAGAGTGTTTATCAGGATGTTGTCCACTATTATTTCTCAACCATTCATTGATATGCATGGAAAAATGTTCAACCATCTACTGATGAGCATGGAATAAAGTTCAACCATCTACTGATATGTATGGAATAATGTTCAACCATTCACTGATGTGCATGGAATAATGTTCAACCATTCACTGATGTGCATGGAATAATAATGTTCAACCATCTACTGATATGTATGGAATAATGTTCAACCACTTACTGATGTGCATGGAATAAAGTTCAACCATTCACTGGTATGTATGGAATAATGTTCAACCACTTACTGATGTGCATGGAATAAAGTTCAACCATTCACTGATGTGCATGGAATAAGATTCAACCATCTACTGATGTGCATGAAATAATGTTCAACCATCTACTGATATGTATGGAATAATGTTCAGCCATCTAATGATGTGCATGGAATAGATTTCAACCATCTACTGATATGTATGGAATAATGTTCAACAATTCAGTGATGTGCATGGAATAAAGTTCAACCATTAACTGGTATGTATGGAATAATGTTCAACCACATACTGATGTGCATGGAATAAAGTTCAACCATTCAATGGTATGTATTGAATAATGTTCAACCAACTACTGATGTGCATGGAATAATGTTCAACCATTCACTGATGTGCATGGAATAATGTTCAACCATCTACTGGTATGTATGGAATAATGTTCAACCATTCACTTATGTGCATGGAATAATGTTCAACCATCTACTGATATGCATGGAATAATGTTCAACCATCTACTGATGTGCATGGATTAATGTTCAACAATCTACGGATGTACATGGAATAATGTTCAACCATCTACTGATGTGCATGGAATAAAGTTCAACCATTTACTGGTATGTATGGAATAATGTTCAACCACTTACTGATGTGCATGGAATAAAGTTATTGGTGTGCTTCATAGCAATTTCACGAAGCCAGGCATGCTATGCAGCAAAGAAGGTGCAACTGCTAAGAAGGCATGGTACAACACAAATCATCGAAATAGTACAACAACTTTCTTTGGCGATGCTGCAATGTAGGGCTGGGAGGCATTCTCCCGGGTTGGGTCTGATGCTTAAACCGGGGTGAGTGTGGTGACAGTCGGTTTTGCCCTTTGTGTTTTATACCTATCCTTTTGGTCAGTGCTGGGCCAAGAAAACTTTCGTACCCAGTTTTGAGGAACAAACCCACTGGAGATTATAACATGTGCCCAGTTGAAACCAGGAGGCAAAGCAAGAAAGTCGTGTTTTGACTTTGGCTGATGGCTGAGACAAGACAAGACTCTTGAAGACCAAGTAAATAATTATATGTGAATTAATTGGAAAAATGTATGCAACATTATATACAATGTTTTGTCTAGATGCATAAAGATCTATTAGAACTCTGATTGTTGGCTAAAAAATCGTCAAATGTTAATTAATATAACTCATGTTAAAGTTATATTTGCCCACCCAATATACGTGACACAGCTTTTCCAAATTGTTGTCTAAACTTTCTTAAATTCACCTACTGAAAATTGTTAGAAAATGTTAAGGTTACTGTATATACTGTATAGGAGTGGATGATGACTTATCGGCAATTTGATTTTCGCAAACATTCAATTAGATGTACATTGGTCATTTCAAACAAAACTATAACACGACGAAAAATGAATTATTTGTTATAACACATATATATGCAAAGCATATTTTCAAGCGTTGACCTTTGCTATCTACCTTCATTCTATGCATTACAACACTCGTGTATGTTAATCGTAAATACGCATACTTACGTGTTTTACATGTCCGGTCAGTCTCTGTATATCCGTCCATACATTCTGAACAATACCCGTCAACAGTTTTACAAGTTTCATTATCTCTACATTTACCGCATGTTTGTGTACAGTTTTTACCATAGGTACCTCCATTGCAGGCTGAAATATGTTGAAACAAATATATATTCCATATACATAATAGCGTGTGTCGTTAAAGATACATGCTTGCCTTAATAAACCTTTTACACATGTGACATTTTCTATGCTAAACCATTATCCTGCTAATGAAATACTATGCTTGTTTTCATTCTTGAATTCAAGGAATGTTCCCGAAGTTATGCAATCACGGTGTGCATAATTTGTGAAAGGCATGCATGTTTCCAATAAAGACGTAAAATAGCCTAGATTTGAGTTCAAAATATCCTTGTTTCATTTAACAGTAACCATAGTTACAATACAATGGGAAACAGCATGGAAGATAACTATGTTAAGTAGAACAATAAACAAATACATATTTTATGGCGAAGAAAATCATTATTAGTTAGTGAGCAAATGATTTACATTTATTTAATTTAAGCTTATTTGTTTTACATCGATTGTGTAACAAGATTTCAACCTATATCAATCATAAAAGTTCAAGCATAAATAAAAACAATGTGTCTACCTTTGTTGTACACATATTGCTCCACTCACTACACTGCATATATATGGCAACAACGGACCTTTTACACATCCTGACCTGTACAGTTCCGATTACACACACCTCATGTTCAATCATTCTTACAGCAGTAACAAAAAGCGCGAAAGCTTTTCATTTGGAGATGCGTATTGAGAAAATAATGCTCCAAACTGCTATTTCTTTATAGAAGCATCTAGACGGTGTTAAATAAAGCATCCATTTACGTGCTGCATGGATGTGACTGTGTTTACCCACCTGTTATGCATTGACTGTCTGTATATGTATAACCATCAGCACATTCCTCACAGACTCCTGTCACTTTATGACATGGCTTGTCTTGACGACAGTTTCCACATGTACTCGAACAGTTGTATGCGTATTGCCCATCAACACACTCTGCAATGATAACAGAATAGAAATACGTCGGACTCGTTATATGTATAAACTTAAATTAAACATAACAAAATCTACATCATTTATATAAAAGTTAATGCCACGTTTGATTCTGTTAGAGATAAAGATATGTTTACTGAAGATAAGCTATACAAGGAGTGAAACTAGCACATCCGATGTTCACGAGTTGAAATATATCTTAACCTAGCATCTTAACAAACAATTTATATGATTGGTCACCTAACTTACTGGTGGAATGTTGAGATTTGAGTAAAACATGTGTTATGGCAGAGAATGACAATTATATTATATTATATTATTAACAGAGTGTTTATCAGGATGTTGTCCACTATTATTTCTCAACCATTCATTGATATGCATGGAAAAATGTTCAACCATCTACTGATGAGCATGGAATAAAGTTCAACCATCTACTGATATGTATGGAATAATGTTCAACCATTCACTGATGTGCATGGAATAATGTTCAACCATTCACTGATGTGCATGGAATAATAATGTTCAACCATCTACTGATATGTATGGAATAATGTTCAACCACTTACTGATGTGCATAGAATAAAGTTCAACCATTCACTGGTATGTATGGAATAATGTTCAACCACTTACTGATGTGCATGGAATAAAGTTCAACCATTCACTGATGTGCATGGAATAAGATTCAACCATCTACTGATGTGCATGAAATAATGTTCAACCATCTACTGATATGTATGGAATAATGTTCAGCCATCTAATGATGTGCATGGAATAGATTTCAACCATCTACTGATATGTATGGAATAATGTTCAACAATTCAGTGATGTGCATGGAATAAAGTTCAACCATTAACTGGTATGTATGGAATAATGTTCAACCACATACTGATGTGCATGGAATAAAGTTCAACCATTCAATGGTATGTATTGAATAATGTTCAACCAACTACTGATGTGCATGGAATAATGTTCAACCATTCACTGATGTGCATGAAATAATGTTCAACCATCTACTGGTATGTATGGAATAATGTTCAACCATTCACTTATGTGCATGGAATAATGTTCAACCATCTACTGATATGCATGGAATAATGTTCAACCATCTACTGATGTGCATGGATTAATGTTCAACAATCTACGGATGTACATGGAATAATGTTCAACCATCTACTGATGTGCATGGAATAAAGTTCAACCATTTACTGGTATGTATGGAATAATGTTCAACCACTTACTGATGTGCATGGAATAAAGTTATTGGTGTGCTTCATAGCAATTTCACGAAGCCAGGCATGCTATGCAGCAAAGAAGGTGCAACTGCTAAGAAGGCATGGTACAACACAAATCATCGAAATAGTACAACAACTTTCTTTGGCGATGCTGCAATGTAGGGCTGGGAGGCATTCTCCCGGGTTGGGTCTGATGCTTAAACCGGGGTGAGTGTGGTGACAGTCGGTTTTGCCCTTTGTGTTTTATACCTATCCTTTTGGTCAGTGCTGGGCCAAGAAAACTTTCGTACCCAGTTTTGAGGAACAAACCCACTGGAGATTATAACATGTGCCCAGTTGAAACCAGGAGGCAAAGCAAGAAAGTCGTGTTTTGACTTTGGCTGATGGCTGAGACAAGACAAGACTCTTGAAGACCAAGTAAATAATTATATGTGAATTAATTGGAAAAATGTATGCAACATTATATACAATGTTTTGTCTAGATGCATAAAGATCTATTAGAACTCTGATTGTTGGCTAAAAAATCGTCAAATGTTAATTAATATAACTCATGTTAAAGTTATATTTGCCCACCCAATATACGTGACACAGCTTTTCCAAATTGTTGTCTAAACTTTCTTAAATTCACCTACTGAAAATTGTTAGAAAATGTTAAGGTTACTGTATATACTGTATAGGAGTGGATGATGACTTATCGGCAATTTGATTTTCGCAAACATTCAATTAGATGTACATTGGTCATTTCAAACAAAACTATAACACGACGAAAAATGAATTATTTGTTATAACACATATATATGCAAAGCATATTTTCAAGCGTTGACCTTTGCTATCTACCTTCATTCTATGCATTACAACACTCGTGTATGTTAATCGTAAATACGCATACTTACGTGTTTTACATGTCCGGTCAGTCTCTGTATATCCGTCCATACATTCTGAACAATACCCGTCAACAGTTTTACAAGTTTCATTATCTCTACATTTACCGCATGTTTGTGTACAGTTTTTACCATAGGTACCTCCATTGCAGGCTGAAATATGTTGAAACAAATATATATTCCATATACATAATAGCGTGTGTCGTTAAAGATACATGCTTGCCTTAATAAACCTTTTACACATGTGACATTTTCTATGCTAAACCATTATCCTGCAAATGAAATACTATGCTTGTTTTCATTCTTGAATTCAAGGAATGTTCCCGAAGTTATGCAATCACGGTGTGCATAATTTGTGAAAGGCATGCATGTTTCCAATAAAGACCTAAAATAGCCTAGATTTGAGTTCAAAATATCCTTGTTTCATTTAACAGTAACCATAGTTACAATACAATGGGAAACAGCATGGAAGATAACTATGTTAAGTAGAACAATAAACAAATACATATTTTATGGCGAAGAAAATCATTATTAGTTAGTGAGCAAATGATTTACATTTATTTAATTTAAGCTTATTTGTTTTACATCGATTGTGTAACAAGATTTCAACCTATATCAATCATAAAAGTTCAAGCATAAATAAAAACAATGTGTCTACCTTTGTTGTACACATATTGCTCCACTCACTACACTGCATATATATGGCAACAACGGACCTTTTACACATCCTGACCTGTACAGTTCCGATTACACACACCTCATGTTCAATCATTCTTACAGCAGTAACAAAAAGCGCGAAAGCTTTTCATTTGGAGATGCGTATTGAGAAAATAATGCTCCAAACTGCTATTTCTTTATAGAAGCATCTAGACGGTGTTAAATAAAGCATCCATTTACGTGCTGCATGGATGTGACTGTGTTTACCCACCTGTTATGCATTGACTGTCTGTATATGTATAACCATCAGCACATTCCTCACAGACTCCTGTCACTTTATGACATGGCTTGTCTTGACGACAGTTTCCACATGTACTCGAACAGTTGTATGCGTATTGCCCATCAACACACTCTGCAATGATAACAGAATAGAAATACGTCGGACTCGTTATATGTATAAACTTAAATTAAACATAACAAAATCTACATCATTTATATAAAAGTTAATGCCACGTTTGATTCTGTTAGAGATAAAGATATGTTTACTGAAGATAAGCTATACAAGGAGTGAAACTAGCACATCCGGTGTTCACGAATTGAAATATATCTTAACCTAGCATCTTAACAAACAATTTATATGATTGGTCACCTAACTTACTGGTGGAATGTTGAGATTTGAGTAAAACATGTGTTATGGCAGAGAATGACAATTATATTATATTATATTATTAACAGAGTGTTTATCAGGATGTTGTCCACTATTATTTCTCAACCATTCATTGATATGCATGGAAAAATGTTCAACCATCTACTGATGAGCATGGAATAAAGTTCAACCATCTACTGATATGTATGGAATAATGTTCAACCATTCACTGATGTGCATGGAATAATGTTCAACCATTCACTGATGTGCATGGAATAATAATGTTCAACCATCTACTGATATGTATGGAATAATGTTCAACCACTTACTGATGTGCATGGAATAAAGTTCAACCATTCACTGGTATGTATGGAATAATGTTCAACCACTTACTGATGTGCATGGAATAAAGTTCAACCATTCACTGATGTGCATGGAATAAGATTCAACCATCTACTGATGTGCATGAAATAATGTTCAACCATCTACTGATATGTATGGAATAATGTTCAGCCATCTAATGATGTGCATGGAATAGATTTCAACCATCTACTGATATGTATGGAATAATGTTCAACAATTCAGTGATGTGCATGGAATAAAGTTCAACCATTAACTGGTATGTATGGAATAATGTTCAACCACATACTGATGTGCATGGAATAAAGTTCAACCATTCAATGGTATGTATTGAATAATGTTCAACCAACTACTGATGTGCATGGAATAATGTTCAACCATTCACTGATGTGCATGGAATAATGTTCAACCATCTACTGGTATGTATGGAATAATGTTCAACCATTCACTTATGTGCATGGAATAATGTTCAACCATCTACTGATATGCATGGAATAATGTTCAACCATCTACTGATGTGCATGGATTAATGTTCAACAATCTACGGATGTACATGGAATAATGTTCAACCATCTACTGATGTGCATGGAATAAAGTTCAACCATTTACTGGTATGTATGGAATAATGTTCAACCACTTACTGATGTGCATGGAATAAAGTTATTGGTGTGCTTCATAGCAATTTCACGAAGCCAGGCATGCTATGCAGCAAAGAAGGTGCAACTGCTAAGAAGGCATGGTACAACACAAATCATCGAAATAGTACAACAACTTTCTTTGGCGATGCTGCAATGTAGGGCTGGGAGGCATTCTCCCGGGTTGGGTCTGATGCTTAAACCGGGGTGAGTGTGGTGACAGTCGGTTTTGCCCTTTGTGTTTTATACCTATCCTTTTGGTCAGTGCTGGGCCAAGAAAACTTTCGTACCCAGTTTTGAGGAACAAACCCACTGGAGATTATAACATGTGCCCAGTTGAAACCAGGAGGCAAAGCAAGAAAGTCGTGTTTTGACTTTGGCTGATGGCTGAGACAAGACAAGACTCTTGAAGACCAAGTAAATAATTATATGTGAATTAATTGGAAAAATGTATGCAACATTATATACAATGTTTTGTCTAGATGCATAAAGATCTATTAGAACTCTGATTGTTGGCTAAAAAATCGTCAAATGTTAATTAATATAACTCATGTTAAAGTTATATTTGCCCACCCAATATACGTGACACAGCTTTTCCAAATTGTTGTCTAAACTTTCTTAAATTCACCTACTGAAAATTGTTAGAAAATGTTAAGGTTACTGTATATACTGTATAGGAGTGGATGATGACTTATCGGCAATTTGATTTTCGCAAACATTCAATTAGATGTACATTGGTCATTTCAAACAAAACTATAACACGACGAAAAATGAATTATTTGTTATAACACATATATATGCAAAGCATATTTTCAAGCGTTGACCTTTGCTATCTACCTTCATTCTATGCATTACAACACTCGTGTATGTTAATCGTAAATACGCATACTTACGTGTTTTACATGTCCGGTCAGTCTCTGTATATCCGTCCATACATTCTGAACAATACCCGTCAACAGTTTTACAAGTTTCATTATCTCTACATTTACCGCATGTTTGTGTACAGTTTTTACCATAGGTACCTCCATTGCAGGCTGAAATATGTTGAAACAAATATATATTCCATATACATAATAGCGTGTGTCGTTAAAGATACATGCTTGCCTTAATAAACCTTTTACACATGTGACATTTTCTATGCTAAACCATTATCCTGCAAATGAAATACTATGCTTGTTTTCATTCTTGAATTCAAGGAATGTTCCCGAAGTTATGCAATCACGGTGTGCATAATTTGTGAAAGGCATGCATGTTTCCAATAAAGACGTAAAATAGCCTAGATTTGAGTTCAAAATATCCTTGTTTCATTTAACAGTAACCATAGTTACAATACAATTGGAAACAGCATGGAAGATAACTATGTTAAGTAGAACAATAAACAAATACATATTTTATGGCGAAGAAAATCATTATTAGTTAGTGAGCAAATGATTTACATTTATTTAATTTAAGCTTATTTGTTTTACATCGATTGTGTAACAAGATTTCAACCTATATCAATCATAAAAGTTCAAGCATAAATAAAAACAATGTGTCTACCTTTGTTGTACACATATTGCTCCACTCACTACACTGCATATATATGGCAACAACGGACCTTTTACACATCCTGACCTGTACAGTTCCGATTACACACACCTCATGTTCAATCATTCTTACAGCAGTAACAAAAAGCGCGAAAGCTTTTCATTTGGAGATGCGTATTGAGAAAATAATGCTCCAAACTGCTATTTCTTTATAGAAGCATCTAGACGGTGTTAAATAAAGCATCCATTTACGTGCTGCATGGATGTGACTGTGTTTACCCACCTGTTATGCATTGACTGTCTGTATATGTATAACCATCAGCACATTCCTCACAGACTCCTGTCACTTTATGACATGGCTTGTCTTGACGACAGTTTCCACATGTACTCGAACAGTTGTATGCGTATTGCCCATCAACACACTCTGCAATGATAACAGAATAGAAATACGTCGGACTCGTTATATGTATAAACTTAAATTAAACATAACAAAATCTACATCATTTATATAAAAGTTAATGCCACGTTTGATTCTGTTAGAGATAAAGATATTTTTACTGAAAATAAGCTATACAAGGAGTGAAACTAGCACATCCGGTGTTCACGAATTGAAATATATCTTAACCTAGCATCTTAACAAACAATTTATATGATTGGTCACCTAACTTACTGGTGGAATGTTGAGATTTGAGTAAAACATGTGTTATGGCAGAGAATGACAATTATATTATATTATATTATATTATTAACAGAGTGTTTATCAGGATGTTGTCCACTATTATTTCTCAACCATTCATTGATATGCATGGAAAAATGTTCAACCATCTACTGATGAGCATGGAATAAAGTTCAACCATCTACTGATATGTATGGAATAATGTTCAACCATTCACTGATGTGCATGGAATAATGTTCAACCATTCACTGATGTGCATGGAATAATAATGTTCAACCATCTACTGATATGTATGGAATAATGTTCAACCACTTACTGATGTGCATGGAATAAAGTTCAACCATTCACTGGTATGTATGGAATAATGTTCAACCACTTACTGATGTGCATGGAATAAAGTTCAACCATTCACTGATGTGCATGGAATAAGATTCAACCATCTACTGATGTGCATGAAATAATGTTCAACCATCTACTGATATGTATGGAATAATGTTCAGCCATCTAATGATGTGCATGGAATAGATTTCAACCATCTACTGATATGTATGGAATAATGTTCAACAATTCAGTGATGTGCATGGAATAAAGTTCAACCATTAACTGGTATGTATGGAATAATGTTCAACCACATACTGATGTGCATGGAATAAAGTTCAACCATTCAATGGTATGTATTGAATAATGTTCAACCAACTACTGATGTGCATGGAATAATGTTCAACCATTCACTGATGTGCATGGAATAATGTTCAACCATCTACTGGTATATATGGAATAATGTTCAACCATTCACTTATGTGCATGGAATAATGTTCAACCATCTACTGATATGCATGGAATAATGTTCAACCATCTACTGATGTGCATGGATTAATGTTCAACAATCTACGGATGTACATGGAATAATGTTCAACCATCTACTGATGTGCATGGAATAAAGTTCAACCATTTACTGGTATGTATGGAATAATGTTCAACCACTTACTGATGTGCATGGAATAAAGTTATTGGTGTGCTTCATAGCAATTTCACGAAGCCAGGCATGCTATGCAGCAAAGAAGGTGCAACTGCTAAGAAGGCATGGTACAACACAAATCATCGAAATAGTACAACAACTTTCTTTGGCGATGCTGCAATGTAGGGCTGGGAGGCATTCTCCCGGGTTGGGTCTGATGCTTAAACCGGGGTGAGTGTGGTGACAGTCGGTTTTGCCCTTTGTGTTTTATACCTATCCTTTTGGTCAGTGCTGGGCCAAGAAAACTTTCGTACCCAGTTTTGAGGAACAAACCCACTGGAGATTATAACATGTGCCCAGTTGAAACCAGGAGGCAAAGCAAGAAAGTCGTGTTTTGACTTTGGCTGATGGCTGAGACAAGACAAGACTCTTGAAGACCAAGTAAATAATTATATGTGAATTAATTGGAAAAATGTATGCAACATTATATACAATGTTTTGTCTAGATGCATAAAGATCTATTAGAACTCTGATTGTTGGCTAAAAAATCGTCAAATGTTAATTAATATAACTCATGTTAAAGTTATATTTGCCCACCCAATATACGTGACACAGCTTTTCCAAATTGTTGTCTAAACTTTCTTAAATTCACCTACTGAAAATTGTTAGAAAATGTTAAGGTTACTGTATATACTGTATAGGAGTGGATGATGACTTATCGGCAATTTGATTTTCGCAAACATTCAATTAGATGTACATTGGTCATTTCAAACAAAACTATAACACGACGAAAAATGAATTATTTGTTATAACACATATATATGCAAAGCATATTTTCAAGCGTTGACCTTTGCTATCTACCTTCATTCTATGCATTACAACACTCGTGTATGTTAATCGTAAATACGCATACTTACGTGTTTTACATGTCCGGTCAGTCTCTGTATATCCGTCCATACATTCTGAACAATACCCGTCAACAGTTTTACAAGTTTCATTATCTCTACATTTACCGCATGTTTGTGTACAGTTTTTACCATAGGTACCTCCATTGCAGGCTGAAATATGTTGAAACAAATATATATTCCATATACATAATAGCGTGTGTCGTTAAAGATACATGCTTGCCTTAATAAACCTTTTACACATGTGACATTTTCTATGCTAAACCATTATCCTGCAAATGAAATACTATGCTTGTTTTCATTCTTGAATTCAAGGAATGTTCCCGAAGTTATGCAATCACGGTGTGCATAATTTGTGAAAGGCATGCATGTTTCCAATAAAGACGTAAAATAGCCTATATTTGAGTTCAAAATATCCTTGTTTCATTTAACAGTAACCATAGTTACAATACAATTGGAAACAGCATGGAAGATAACTATGTTAAGTAGAACAATAAACAAATACATATTTTATGGCGAAGAAAATCATTATTAGTTAGTGAGCAAATGATTTACATTTATTTAATTTAAGCTTATTTGTTTTACATCGATTGTGTAACAAGATTTCAACCTATATCAATCATAAAAGTTCAAGCATAAATAAAAACAATGTGTCTACCTTTGTTGTACACATATTGCTCCACTCACTACACTGCATATATATGGCAACAACGGACCTTTTACACATCCTGACCTGTACAGTTCCGATTACACACACCTCATGTTCAATCATTCTTACAGCAGTAACAAAAAGCGCGAAAGCTTTTCATTTGGAGATGCGTATTGAGAAAATAATGCTCCAAACTGCTATTTCTTTATAGAAGCATCTAGACGGTGTTAAATAAAGCATCCATTTACGTGCTGCATGGATGTGACTGTGTTTACCCACCTGTTATGCATTGACTGTCTGTATATGTATAACCATCAGCACATTCCTCACAGACTCCTGTCACTTTATGACATGGCTTGTCTTGACGACAGTTTCCACATGTACTCGAACAGTTGTATGCGTATTGCCCATCAACACACTCTGCAATGATAACAGAATAGAAATACGTCGGACTCGTTATATGTATAAACTTAAATTAAACATAACAAAATCTACATCATTTATATAAAAGTTAATGCCACGTTTGATTCTGTTAGAGATAAAGATATTTTTACTGAAGATAAGCTATACAAGGAGTGAAACTAGCACATCCGGTGTTCACGAATTGAAATATATCTTAACCTAGCATCTTAACAAACAATTTATATGATTGGTCACCTAACTTACTGGTGGAATGTTGAGATTTGAGTAAAACATGTGTTATGGCAGAGAATGACAATTATATTATATTATATTATTAACAGAGTGTTTATCAGGATGTTGTCCACTATTATTTCTCAACCATTCATTGATATGCATGGAAAAATGTTCAACCATCTACTGATGAGCATGGAATAAAGTTCAACCATCTACTGATATGTATGGAATAATGTTCAACCATTCACTGATGTGCATGGAATAATGTTCAACCATTCACTGATGTGCATGGAATAATAATGTTCAACCATCTACTGATATGTATGGAATAATGTTCAACCACTTACTGATGTGCATGGAATAAAGTTCAACCATTCACTGGTATGTATGGAATAATGTTCAACCACTTACTGATGTGCATGGAATAAAGTTCAACCATTCACTGATGTGCATGGAATAAGATTCAACCATCTACTGATGTGCATGAAATAATGTTCAACCATCTACTGATATGTATGGAATAATGTTCAGCCATCTAATGATGTGCATGGAATAGATTTCAACCATCTACTGATATGTATGGAATAATGTTCAACAATTCAGTGATGTGCATGGAATAAAGTTCAACCATTAACTGGTATGTATGGAATAATGTTCAACCACATACTGATGTGCATGGAATAAAGTTCAACCATTCAATGGTATGTATTGAATAATGTTCAACCAACTACTGATGTGCATGGAATAATGTTCAACCATTCACTGATGTGCATGGAATAATGTTCAACCATCTACTGGTATGTATGGAATAATGTTCAACCATTCACTTATGTGCATGGAATAATGTTCAACCATCTACTGATATGCATGGAATAATGTTCAACCATCTACTGATGTGCATGGATTAATGTTCAACAATCTACGGATGTACATGGAATAATGTTCAACCATCTACTGATGTGCATGGAATAAAGTTCAACCATTTACTGGTATGTATGGAATAATGTTCAACCACTTACTGATGTGCATGGAATAAAGTTATTGGTGTGCTTCATAGCAATTTCACGAAGCCAGGCATGCTATGCAGCAAAGAAGGTGCAACTGCTAAGAAGGCATGGTACAACACAAATCATCGAAATAGTACAACAACTTTCTTTGGCGATGCTGCAATGTAGGGCTGGGAGGCATTCTCCCGGGTTGGGTCTGATGCTTAAACCGGGGTGAGTGTGGTGACAGTCGGTTTTGCCCTTTGTGTTTTATACCTATCCTTTTGGTCAGTGCTGGGCCAAGAAAACTTTCGTACCCAGTTTTGAGGAACAAACCCACTGGAGATTATAACATGTGCCCAGTTGAAACCAGGAGGCAAAGCAAGAAAGTCGTGTTTTGACTTTGGCTGATGGCTGAGACAAGACAAGACTCTTGAAGACCAAGTAAATAATTATATGTGAATTAATTGGAAAAATGTATGCAACATTATATACAATGTTTTGTCTAGATGCATAAAGATCTATTAGAAATCTGATTGTTGGCTAAAAAATCGTCAAATGTTAATTAATATAACTCATGTTAAAGTTATATTTGCCCACCCAATATACGTGACACAGCTTTTCCAAATTGTTGTCTAAACTTTCTTAAATTCACCTACTGAAAATTGTTAGAAAATGTTAAGGTTACTGTATATACTGTATAGGAGTGGATGATGACTTATCGGCAATTTGATTTTCGCAAACATTCAATTAGATGTACATTGGTCATTTCAAACAAAACTATAACACGACGAAAAATGAATTATTTGTTATAACACATATATATGCAAAGCATATTTTCAAGCGTTGACCTTTGCTATCTACCTTCATTCTATGCATTACAACACTCGTGTATGTTAATCGTAAATACGCATACTTACGTGTTTTACATGTCCGGTCAGTCTCTGTATATCCGTCCATACATTCTGAACAATACCCGTCAACAGTTTTACAAGTTTCATTATCTCTACATTTACCGCATGTTTGTGTACAGTTTTTACCATAGGTACCTCCATTGCAGGCTGAAATATGTTGAAACAAATATATATTCCATATACATAATAGCGTGTGTCGTTAAAGATACATGCTTGCCTTAATAAACCTTTTACACATGTGACATTTTCTATGCTAAACCATTATCCTGCAAATGAAATACTATGCTTATTTTCATTCTTGAATTCAAGGAATGTTCCCGAAGTTATGCAATCACGGTGTGCATAATTTGTGAAAGGCATGCATGTTTCCAATAAAGACGTAAAATAGCCTAGATTTGAGTTCAAAATATCCTTGTTTCATTTAACAGTAACCATAGTTACAATACAATGGGAAACAGCATGGAAGATAACTATGTTAAGTAGAACAATAAACAAATACATATTTTATGGCGAAGAAAATCATTATTAGTTAGTGAGCAAATGATTTACATTTATTTAATTTAAGCTTATTTGTTTTACATCGATTGTGTAACAAGATTTCAACCTATATCAATCATAAAAGTTCAAGCATAAATAAAAACAATGTGTCTACCTTTGTTGTACACATATTGCTCCACTCACTACACTGCATATATATGGCAACAACGGACCTTTTACACATCCTGACCTGTACAGTTCCGATTACACACACCTCATGTTCAATCATTCTTACAGCAGTAACAAAAAGCGCGAAAGCTTTTCATTTGGAGATGCGTATTGAGAAAATAATGCTCCAAACTGCTATTTCTTTATAGAAGCATCTAGACGGTGTTAAATAAAGCATCCATTTACGTGCTGCATGGATGTGACTGTGTTTACCCACCTGTTATGCATTGACTGTCTGTATATGTATAACCATCAGCACATTCCTCACAGACTCCTGTCACTTTATGACATGGCTTGTCTTGACGACAGTTTCCACATGTACTCGAACAGTTGTATGCGTATTGCCCATCAACACACTCTGCAATGATAACAGAATAGAAATACGTCGGACTCGTTATATGTATAAACTTAAATTAAACATAACAAAATCTACATCATATATATAAAAGTTAATGCCACGTTTGATTCTGTTAGAGATAAAGATATGTTTACTGAAGATAAGCTATACAAGGAGTGAAACTAGCACATCCGGTGTTCACGAATTGAAATATATCTTAACCTAGCATCTTAACAAACAATTTATATGATTGGTCACCTAACTTACTGGTGGAATGTTGAGATTTGAGTAAAACATGTGTTATGGCAGAGAATGACAATTATATTATATTATATTATTAACAGAGTGTTTATCAGGATGTTGTCCACTATTATTTCTCAACCATTCATTGATATGCATGGAAAAATGTTCAACCATCTACTGATGAGCATGGAATAAAGTTCAACCATCTACTGATATGTATGGAATAATGTTCAACCATTCACTGATGTGCATGGAATAATGTTCAACCATTCACTGATGTGCATGGAATAATAATGTTCAACCATCTACTGATATGTATGGAATAATGTTCAACCACTTACTGATGTGCATGGAATAAAGTTCAACCATTCACTGGTATGTATGGAATAATGTTCAACCACTTACTGATGTGCATGGAATAAAGTTCAACCATTCACTGATGTGCATGGAATAAGATTCAACCATCTACTGATGTGCATGAAATAATGTTCAACCATCTACTGATATGTATGGAATAATGTTCAGCCATCTTATGATGTGCATGGAATAGATTTCAACCATCTACTGATATGTATGGAATAATGTTCAACAATTCAGTGATGTGCATGGAATAAAGTTCAACCATTAACTGGTATGTATGGAATAATGTTCAACCACATACTGATGTGCATGGAATAAAGTTCAACCATTGAATGGTATGTATTGAATAATGTTCAACCAACTACTGATGTGCATGGAATAATGTTCAACCATTCACTGATGTGCATGGAATAATGTTCAACCATCTACTGGTATGTATGGAATAATGTTCAACCATTCACTTATGTGCATGGAATAATGTTCAACCATCTACTGATATGCATGGAATAATGTTCAACCATCTACTGATGTGCATGGATTAATGTTCAACAATCTACGGATGTACATGGAATAATGTTCAACCATCTACTGATGTGCATGGAATAAAGTTCAACCATTTACTGGTATGTATGGAATAATGTTCAACCACTTACTGATGTGCATGGAATAAAGTTATTGGTGTGCTTCATAGCAATTTCACGAAGCCAGGCATGCTATGCAGCAAAGAAGGTGCAACTGCTAAGAAGGCATGGTACAACACAAATCATCGAAATAGTACAACAACTTTCTTTGGCGATGCTGCAATGTAGGGCTGGGAGGCATTCTCCCGGGTTGGGTCTGATGCTTAAACCGGGGTGAGTGTGGTGACAGTCGGTTTTGCCCTTTGTGTTTTATACCTATCCTTTTGGTCAGTGCTGGGCCAAGAAAACTTTCGTACCCAGTTTTGAGGAACAAACCCACTGGAGATTATAACATGTGCCCAGTTGAAACCAGGAGGCAAAGCAAGAAAGTCGTGTTTTGACTTTGGCTGATGGCTGAGACAAGACAAGACTCTTGAAGACCAAGTAAATAATTATATGTGAATTAATTGGAAAAATGTATGCAACATTATATACAATGTTTTGTCTAGATGCATAAAGATCTATTAGAACTCTGATTGTTGGCTAAAAAATCGTCAAATGTTAATTAATATAACTCATGTTAAAGTTATATTTGCCCACCCAATATACGTGACACAGCTTTTCCAAATTGTTGTCTAAACTTTCTTAAATTCACCTACTGAAAATTGTTAGAAAATGTTAATGTTACTGTATATACTGTATAGGAGTGGATGATGACTTATCGGCAATTTGATTTTCGCAAACATTCAATTAGATGTACATTGGTCATTTCAAACAAAACTATAACACGACGAAAAATGAATTATTTGTTATAACACATATATATGCAAAGCATATTTTCAAGCGTTGACCTTTGCTATCTACCTTCATTCTATGCATTACAACACTCGTGTATGTTAATCGTAAATACGCATACTTACGTGTTTTACATGTCCGGTCAGTCTCTGTATATCCGTCCATACATTCTGAACAATACCCGTCAACAGTTTTACAAGTTTCATTATCTCTACATTTACCGCATGTTTGTGTACAGTTTTTACCATAGGTACCTCCATTGCAGGCTGAAATATGTTGAAACAAATATATATTCCACATACATAATAGCGTGTGTCGTTAAAGATACATGCTTGCCTTAATAAACCTTTTACACATGTGACATTTTCTATGCTAAACCATTATCCTGCAAATGAAATACTATGCTTGTTTTCATTCTTGAATTCAAGGAATGTTCCCGAAGTTATGCAATCACGGTGTGCATAATTTGTGAAAGGCATGCATGTTTCCAATAAAGACGTAAAATAGCCTAGATTTGAGTTTAAAATATCCTTGTTTCATTTAACAGTAACCATAGTTACAATACAATGGGTAACAGCATGGAAGATAACTATGTTAAGTAGAACAATAAACAAATACATATTTTATGGCGAAGAAAATCATTATTAGTTAGTGAGCAAATGATTTACATTTATTTAATTTAAGCTTATTTGTTTTACATCGATTGTGTAACAAGATTTCAACCTATATCAATCATAAAAGTTCAAGCATAAATAAAAACAATGTGTCTACCTTTGTTGTACACATATTGCTCCACTCACTACACTGCATATATATGGCAACAACGGACCTTTTACACATCCTGACCTGTACAGTTCCGATTACACACACCTCATGTTCAATCATTCTTACAGCAGTAACAAAAAGCGCGAAAGCTTTTCATTTGGAGATGCGTATTGAGAAAATAATGCTCCAAACTGCTATTTCTTTATAGAAGCATCTAGACGGTGTTAAATAAAGCATCCATTTACGTGCTGCATGGATGTGACTGTGTTTACCCACCTGTTATGCATTGACTGTCTGTATATGTATAACCATCAGCACATTCCTCACAGACTCCTGTCACTTTATGACATGGCTTGTCTTGACGACAGTTTCCACATGTACTCGAACAGTTGTATGCGTATTGCCCATCAACACACTCTGCAATGATAACAGAATAGAAATACGTCGGACTCGTTATATGTATAAACTTAAATTAAACATAACAAAATCTACATCATTTATATAAAAGTTAATGCCACGTTTGATTCTGTTAGAGATAAAGATATTTTTACTGAAGATAAGCTATACAAGGAGTGAAACTAGCACATCCGGTGTTCACGTATTGAAATATATCTTAACCTAGCATCTTAACAAACAATTTATATGATTGGTCACCTAACTTACTGGTGGAATGTTGAGATTTGAGTAAAACATGTGTTATGGCAGAGAATGACAATTATATTATATTATATTATTAACAGAGTGTTTATCAGGATGTTGTCCACTATTATTTCTCAACCATTCATTGATATGCATGGAAAAATGTTCAACCATCTACTGATGAGCATGGAATAAAGTTCAACCATCTACTGATATGTATGGAATAATGTTCAACCATTCACTGATGTGCATGGAATAATGTTCAACCATTCACTGATTTGCATGGAATAATAATGTTCAACCATCTACTGATATGTATGGAATAATGTTCAACCACTTACTGATGTGCATGGAATAAAGTTCAACCATTCACTGGTATGTATGGAATAATGTTCAACCACTTACTGATGTGCATGGAATAAAGTTCAACCATTCACTGATGTGCATGGATTCAAATTCAAATTCAAATATTTTATTTCAAATATTTAGGCCACCGGCCCATAATATAAACAATACATTTATATTTTTGTCCCCACAAAATACAATTATTTGTATTTACCCCTAAATTTTATATTACAAAATATATACCATAGATAGGAAAAGTGTAGTGAACAGATTAAACTGATGTTGAAGCTAACGGAAATTTGCAGCATATATTGGAGAGTTGATGCCAATTCCATTTATAGTGCATAAACATTTTTGTCTAGATGTTTTCAAAATTCAAGATTCAATGTATACATAACGATCAATGGATTTTAATGTAAACAATGTAAAGATCAGAAAAAATGAATGCTAAATGCTAAATTCAGTCTCTTCATTTCTCATCATCAATATTTTGTGCACTAATTTACATATATTGAATAAATTTGATCTGTCGCAAGAAGACATGAATCTAATGAATACGTCGGCTGTTTTAATTTTTATATCACCTATATAAATTTTCCTGAATTTCTCAAAGCGTTTGCAAAAGAAAAAAACATGAAATTCATCCTCAATTACAACGATTGCGAATTTTTCAAGACAATAAGTGCAAATCCTCTCTTCTTTCGGAGCATTATGATGTCTGCCTACTTCAATATTTAGTTTATGATCCGAGCACCGAAATTTTGCAAATGCTTTCTTAAGGTAAAAAGGTATATCAATAGTTAAATAACGTTCTACGTTTAAAAGTGATTTAAATTGCATATAGTACTGTGTTTTACTAGAGTTACTTAGAGCGTTATGCCAATCTTGTTGTAAAGAATCTTTAAGCCTTATTTTGAATTCTGAGATAAACATATTTATATTTCCAATATCCTGCGCAATAATCTACTGATGTGCATGAAATAATGTTCAACCATCTACTGATATGTATGGAATAATGTTCAGCCATCTAATGATGTGTATGGAATAGATTTCAACCATCTACTGATATGTATGGAATAATGTTCAACAATTCAGTGATGTGCATGGAATAAAGTTCAACCATTAACTGGTATGTATGGAATAATGTTCAACCACATACTGATGTGCATGGAATAAAGTTCAACCATTCAATGGTATGTATTGAATAATGTTCAACCAACTACTGATGTGCATGGAATAATGTTCAACCATTCACTGATGTGCATGGAATAATGTTCAACCATCTACTGGTATGTATGGAATAATGTTCAACCATTCACTTATGTGCATGGAATAATGTTCAACCATCTACTGATATGCATGGAATAATGTTCAACCATCTACTGATGTGCATGGATTAATGTTCAACAATCTACGGATGTACATGGAATAATGTTCAACCATCTACTGATGTGCATGGAATAAAGTTCAACCATTTAATGGTATGTATGGAATAATGTTCAACCACTTACTGATGTGCATGGAATAAAGTTCAACCATTCAACGGTATGTATTGAATAATGTTCAAACAACTATTGATGTGCATGGAATAATGTTCAACCATTCACTGATGTGTATGGAATAATGTTCAACCACTTACTGATGTGCATGGAATAAAGTTCAACCATTCAATGGTATGTATTGAATAATGTTCAACCATCTACTGATGTGCATGGAATAATGTTCAACTATCTACTGATGTGCATGGAATGAAGTTCAACCATTCACTGGTATGTATGGAATAATGTTCAACCATCAACTGATGTGCATGTAATAATGTTCAACCATCTACTGATATGTATGGAATAAAGTTCAACCATTCACTGATGTGCATCTAATAATATGCAACCATCTACTGATGTGCATGGAATAATGTTCAACCATGTACTGATGTGCATGGAATAAAGTTCAAACATTCACTGGTGTGTATAGAATAATGTTCAACCACTTACTGATGTGTATGGAAAAATGTTCATCCAACTACTGATGTGCATGAAATAATTATTTGACCAAATGACGTCCACTGTTATTTCACAACCTTCTACTACTATGCATGGAATAATGCTCAACCATCTACTGATTTGCGTGGAATAATAATCAACCATTCACTGATGTGCATGGAATAATGTTCAACCATCTACTGATGTGCATGAAATACTGTTCAACCATCTACTGATATGTATGGCATAATGTTCAACCATTCACTGATGTGCATGGAATAATGTTCAACCATCTACTGATATGTATGGAATAATGTTCAACCATTCAATGATGTGCATGGAATAATGTTCAACCATCTACTGATATGTATGGAATAATGTTAAACCATTCACTGATGTGCATGAAATAATGTTCAACTATCAACTGATGTGCATGGAATAATGTTTAACCATCTACTGATGTGCATGGAATAATGTTCAACCATCTACTGATGTGCATGGAATAATGTTCAACCATCTACTGATGTGCATGGAATAATATTCAACCATCTACAGATGTGCATGGAATAATGTTCAACCATCTACTGATGTGCATGGAATAATGTTCAACCATCTACTGATGTGCATGTAATAAGGTTCAACCATTCACTGGTATGTATGGAATAATGTTCAACAATCTACTGATGTGCATGGAATAATGTTTATACCCTATGAAGTCCATTATTATTTCTTACCCATCTACGGATGTACATGGAATAATGTTCAACCATCTACTGATGTGCATGGAATAATGTTTAACTATCTACTGATGTGCATGGAATAACGTACAACCATATACTGATTTGCATTGAATATATTCAACCATCTACTGATGTACATGGAATAATGTTGAACCATCTACTGATGTACATGGAGTAATGTTTATACCCTATGAAGTCCATTATTATTTCTTACCCATATACTGATGTGCATGGAAATTGTTCAACCAAGTACTGATGTGCATGGAATAAAGTTCAACCATCTACTGATGTGCATGGATTAATGTTCAACCATCTACGGATGTACATGGAATAATGTTCAACCATCTACTGATGTGCATGGAATAATGTTTAACTATCTACTGATGTGCATGGAATAACGTACAACCATATACTGATTTGCATTGAATATATTCAACCATATACTGATGTACATGGAATAATTATGAACCATCTACTGATGTACATGGAATAATGTTGAACCATCTACTGATGTGCATGGAATAATATTCAACCATCTACTGATGTCACGTGCATATAATCATGTTCAACCATATACTGATGTACATGGAATAATGTTCAACCATCTACTGATGTGCATGTAATAAGGTTCAACCATTCACTGGTATGTATGGAATAATGTTCAACAATCTACTGATGTGCATGGCATAATGTTTATACCCTATGAAGTCCATTATTATTTCTTACCCATATACTGATGTGCATGGAAAATGTTCAACCAAGTACTGATGTGCATGGAATAAAGTTCAACCATCTACTGATGTGCATGGATTAATGTTCAACCATCTACGGATGTACATTGAATACTGTTCAACCATCTACTGATGTGCATGGAATAATGTTTAACTATCTACTGATGTGCATGGAATAACGTACAACCATATACTGATTTGCATTGAATATATTCAACCATCTACTGATTTACATGGAATAATGTTGAACCATCTACTGATGTACATGGAATAATGTTCAACCATCTACTGGTGTGCATGGCATGGAATAATGTTTAGCCATCTACAGATGTGCATGGTATATAATATTCACCCATCTACTGATTTGCATGTTAGAATGTTCAACCATCTACTGATGTGCATGGTATAATGTTCAACCATCTACTGATGTGCATGGAATAATCTTCAACCATCTACTGATGTCGCGTGCATATAATCATGTTCAACCATATACTGATGTACATGGAATAATGTTCAACCATCTACTGGTATGCATGCAATGAAATAATATTCAGCTATCTACGAATGTGCATGGTAAAATCTTTACCCATCTACTGATGGGCTTGGTATAATGTTAAACCATATACTGATGTGCATGGTATAATATTCAACCATTGACTGATGTGCATGGACTAATGTTCAGAACCTTTTACTTCCATGAAGCACCGTGGCATAGGCTCAACAGTTTTCCGTAAACTTTGAGAATACAGAAATAAATGTATAAATCTTTATTTCCTCCATATAATGAAGATTACTTATTTATATAAGTACAAAACATGTCATCCCATCAGTAACGACACGTTCGTCGTTTGCTAATCCTTTCCCAGAAACAGACGCAATTCGGCGCATGTGCAAGGGATGACTTTTGAAAATCCTTCTGCAGGTAAACAGTCATGTTTCTTTTGCAAAAGGTTAAATGGCTCATACTCTCTCTTTTGCCACAGTATTAACAACTCTTATCAATAATCATACGTTCTCTTTAGGCATGTTCTAAAGTTTTGCCAAGTTTAAGTCGTCTGTAGAATATGGGTTGATGGGTTCTAACAGCGTCTGATTTTCATGCCAGGTAAAGGTTACGTCCAAATTACTTCGGCCAGTCGGAATTGGAGTCCATTTTCACTCTAAAACAATCCAAATTAGTCCGCACCACAGAATTGTCTAATCTTAATATATAAGTATACATAAGTAATCGACAATATTGTTATAAAAGAATGTTAAGGTGAAATAAAACATAAAGCAGTATACATGTATATGGTTTGTTGACCAACACTAGACCAGCCATTATATTGAGTCCTGGTTATACCTGTTTTACAGAGCGGGTCTGTACTGTAGTATCCTTTCGCACACTCACTACAATGTCCAGTGATATGGTTACACGTCTGATCGCCTTTACAATGACCGCATGGTTCCGAACAGTTCTGACCATACCAGGACGTTTGACAGTCTGCACGTATATACATAGACACGAATGTTATAAACGATGCGTCTTCATATAACTGTATCAATCGTAACTTAGTCCGAACACGTTTCGGCTTATGAATATATATCGACCCTTAAATGAACGAATTAGTCAAACGTTGTAGTTTCCAATTACGAAATCTTAGAATAGTTTGAATCATAGTACTTTTTTCATGAATACAGATCATTGTTAAAATAACCATGAAATAAGTTCTACTTAGTATTGTATAACAAGATAAGTTTAAATGTAAACGTATATGTAGATGTTTATGATAACTTACTGAAGTGTTAAATAAATATGCAGCGTCAAGCATAAAGGGGTCTTAAGGACATGTGGTAAGTCAAGGTTTATACTACACATGCAACGTACAAATCATGACTGTCTACCAACTTACCTACCACAGGTTAATACTTAAGAAGTTGTCCATAGCCAATCGACAACGTCATCATCAGCAGCATCATCTTCATCACCGCCATCATCTTCATTACCATATGTACAATTACCATTAACATCAAAATTAGCATCATGTTCACAATCACGATATTACTTACTTTCACTACAAGTCGTATCCCTATATCCGGGTTTACATCTGCGTGATGGACAAACACCAGTTATTGTAGGACATATTAACCCTTCACAGTGACATTGTCTTGAACATCCCTCGCCAAAATAACCGTCACTGCAGTCTATAAAACAAACGCCACGATCCGTAAATCACATGTTTATTTAAATTTACCTAACAAGAGAGCTATTATAGCTATATATGTGCTTTTCTCGAACAGTGATGATTTATCACAAATAAATGAACGAATTGTAAGGATATCAGTCTCGAATCTATTAATCAAATTGTGAAATAAAGACTAGCATCTTATTTCTGTGTCGTGGTAATTACACTATGGAGTACTTTGTTGAATTGTGCACCATTACGCACGTATACTGTTGCATAACATGCAAGGACGGACAAAACATGCTGGTATATTTCTTCAGGATGGGGACTGGACTCCTACTCTCAACTACTGCTTGTCAACCCAGGGCTTGGGACTGACAGGCCTAACGATATGTTGTATATATTTTATTAAAGGGTTTTCTTGCAACCAGTACGTGTGTTTAACTGTTATTATGTTACAGGGTCCATTTTGGTACCGCTCGACCAGGATGAGAACAACAGAAGTACTCTCCGGAACAGAGATTGACAAGCCTTAGTCGTTTTGTTTTCTCCCCGGCAGCAAATAAACGTCCCTTTGCATACAAATTTAGAGATACACATATTAGTAGATAATTTGGTCGAATTTTTTTCAATTGAAATGTATTTAAGTAAATATCTATTTGAACAAATTCCCCTAGAGACTAACTTAACAACATGACTTTTGTCAAAGCTCAATGGAGTTTAAGAAATGCTTAGGTATAATATGTTTCTATAAACAGTCATAATAGAGTGATACAAACTTACTCCTACATAAACAATATTTGTTCGTGAAAATCAAATAGTAGTCAGATATATTTCTAAGAGTTTCATGAGTTCAGCATATTTCAAAGTAACTGATACTATTTGAATGTATTGGATTTAACCATAAATGCTAAAATTAGGAGCATTTCTTGGAGAGTGTGAATAATAAGTGTTGACAGATGTATCTTATACTATATTCATACTGTCATTAAGTAACGTACACTATTTAAAAGGTCATTTACTTCAGATGATTGGAAGTTTGTAGTATAGTTTATGAGTAACGTGTATTTTGAATAATACATAACTGTTGAGCAAATATCTATTTATATCAAAATGATATTGTGATCGCTTAAAAAAGGAGGTGTACCAGAAAATGATCCAGAAATTATATTAATCTAATGTTAGAGCAGGCACATAACCTTGAATTCCTAATATGCATGGTGTTAACCAATGTGTTAAATTAATATTAAGAGATTAAAAGCCGTAGTGCTTAGTTCTTCCGAGACAATCGCTTCTTAGGCGTATTTGGAATAGCTAAATGGTTCAGATAATAACCTGAGATAAAGCACTTAACATTGTTTTGTTAACGTGAACGGTGTTAACCGTATTAATATTCGAGTAATGAGTAAAGCAATAGGGCTTACTTTTTAAGATATTGAGCTAGATGTACATAAAAGATGCCGGTATATAATCATTGTTTTAAATGTTCATTATATGTTAAATGCTTCATATAGTTATCCCTATAACATTGTATAGATATTCCATAGAACAACTTAATCAAATCGAAAATTGACTAGTTCCAATCAAAATAATTGAAATCTGTTTTTAAACTTTGGTTGCGTTAGATTGTTTCTATTGTACATGTTCGACCTACGAAATGCAGTTAAAGTCGGAAATGCATCACTGATGACCCGGATGACAGTTCGTTTCCGCTATACACCTTATGGCAATGGAGATTCTCCAATCCGTAGATAATATTACGTTGCACCGAGTCGTCACAATGGGATTTGGACTCATTCAGCTACTCAGCTCGAACTTATCTTCCAGGCATATTTAATTATCGGACTGACAATTTCATATTTGTATCAATGACAATGTTCTGTTATAAAACAAACTGTCAACGCTACCCAGGCTTTTTTCAACAAAGGCTTGTGCTGTTTACCAACCTACGAAACCACTACAATCACAATTACCAATACCACTACCAAGGACAATGTAGATTCCAGTAACAATACGGAAGAGACCAAAAGAAGAAAGTCACTCTTTAATTATATTTGTGTATAAATAAAACTGGATACTAGCACCATGTGTGTAGTATTACTATCCTGACTTTATGTGTATTGTGGTGAAGGTCGGTGTTGCCCTTTGTGTTTTAAACCAATCCCTTTGGTCATTTGCTGGGCCAAGAAAACTCTGGTACCCAGTTTTGAGGAACCAGTCCACTGAAGATTATAACATGTACCCAGTCGGAACCAGGAGGCAAAGCAAGACTGACGTGTTTTGACTGTGACTGATGACTGACAAGACTCTTTAAAACCAAGCAACTGATACTATAATGCAGGTTATACTGGTAGCTACGGGTGAGTGGACATAATAATAGTGTCAGAAGTGAAGGTAAGTTTGTACCATTTTGTTGTTTTCCGAAAGAAATGGAGATGGTAAGAGAGAGGTGGCCATTCCGGAAACATCATGAAAAAAGATGTTCTGCATTAAACCCCGGTGGGTAATTTAATGGATAATAATTGCAATGGAGCTTTCCAAATTTAATTGGTCCCTTTTTATAATTATAATAGTCATCAACCTTGTAGAATTTATAATGATTCTGAAAACTTGTTTGGATTTTTTTTAGCCACCAAAAATGTGTTATTCATCCGTAGTTCGCTTGTACAAAGCGAGTGTATCATATACAACGCCTGTGTTATTGCAATGATCGTCTCGAGGCCGTGGTTAAGAATGCCTAGGCCGTTGAAATAACACGAGACTGAGGTTATTTCTTATTCACATATTTGGAAACTTAATGCAAGCTCAAGAAGAGAAAAGGGGGAGGGGGGGGGGGGGGGGGGGGGGGGGGGGGGGGGGGGGGGGGGGGGGGTAGTAGTAAGGTAAAACAGACACATATCTCAATTCTATTGAACTGTCCTGACAAAGATCTTTGCTGTCTTTATTTAAGGTTTAAGATATATCCGTAACAGTTGTATTCCAGAAACAGGTATTTGGATATATATATATTTGTAAATGTTTGATAAAGTCTTTGCATATACCACCTGGCGTCACTAGGTTAAACACTCTATGCCTATGAGAGCACATTGTTGTAGATGGCTACAGTGGTGCGTTTCAGCTGAACAGGTTCAGGGGTTGTCAGGGACAATTTATAAATTTCCTAAGGAAATTCTGTGCAGTCATATTAGTTAACAGAGCCTGTCATGGTGGTGGCACTTGATGTTAGTTTACGAGCAATTTGAAGCGCTTTAGCTGGATTTGGACGAAGACAAATCTGAAAGTTGAAAGTGACTGCCAAAGCAAATGAAATAATGATAGTTACCAAAACTAGTTGAAATGAACAATGCCAACTGTTCCATTCTTCATTTTACAAGTATGACAAGGGCTAAACACTTCATAGATGAAAGGGTTCAAGCATGCCTCAATTGCAGGGAACTGGTCATTGCCCGCTTGGATACAAGACGAATCAGTGAGTTAATGATGGGGTTCATATGGAATAAGACAAGGTAGAAGGACAACAAGACCAGCCGGTGGCAGATGGCACAGTTCTTAGACATACTGAACTGCGAAAGGATTGCAGCAATGTTTATCCTGGCTAGGAAGAGCCACAAGACGAATGAACGGAACATTATGATTATAAGATACCGACCTATAACGGTGCATGAGAATGCCTACTACGGCAGGGATATGCCGAATAATTCTAGTCATGCTCGGATAGATGGATTACCTTGTGGTAGCTATGAGGCGATACCATTGGCAGCATCAGTATATATGCGGTCCAAGGGAGGCTTAAGTTTGGATCATCGCTGCCCGATGGGGGACAAACATACGAGCCGGCGAGCAGCTGAGACGGACTCAAGATTCCCTTGAGTTAGCATTCTGGTGGACAAAAAGACGAGCCAGCATTCTGGTGGACAAAAAGACGAGCCAGCATGTGGAACACTCAAAGCCGTTGAACGGATTACAAGTTCATTCTTCGCCCCCGCTGTTGGGGGACAAACAGACTAGCCAGCGGTCGAGGCGCTCTGGATGTCCTCGGGCCAAAACGATAGGTATGAGACTAAACCAATGGAAGCCCATTTCCCACTATTTGTGGATGACGTTGTTTTCAGAGCATCCATGGCTAAGCTAGTTGAACCCCTGAGGGCGACAACTGGCCCAAGCATGGAAAGTGGGTAAGGTGGAGGTGGGTAAACCATCGACACGTTACATAGGATTTATTGTCAAAAGCCAAGATTAGATAACAAATTGGTAAGAATATATTTTAGAATAATTGTAGTACCCGTGAGAGTTCGGTACATGTTTGAATCAGGAAATATCTTGTAAGCCAAAGGTAAAGAGCTGTTTAAGTTGAAACCATTACCGGTGGCCATCTGAGAGATTCCACCTGGGTCAGTTGGATAGGATATGACACTGGCTCATGCGGGAATCTCGCCTAATGGGAGACAGGTATTTTTTGTAAAACAGATGAACCGTCACACAAACAGGAGTTTAAAAACAGGAATGGAGTTGATTGACTCGAAAGTGCAGTTCTGTCGTCATCATTATCGTTAAGTGAGTGCCAGACAAACAGATCGAGTGTGCTTTGGATTTCAAGAATGCTGAAACCGTCGGAATGTTAGACATGAGGCACAACATTGTTCCATGGCCCGGAATGGTTTTTGAAAAAAGGCCCATGTTGGAGTCAATATCTGCCGAAGTATTGAATGAGGATGTACTTTGCATCACAAGATCCAACGAGAAGGAAGCTGAACTTTCTGGGAGACCAATATGGACCTATTGACGCAGGAGTACAGAGACGACAATATAGCCTACAGTAAAGAGGGCATATTAAGTATATAAAGGAAAAGCCGGTTAAACACTGACCATTTCACTCTATATGCCAGATAATCAACCCGTATGGTAAATTAAATAGACCAGAAACCATAATGTGAGTAAGATAACAATTATCTAGCTCAAGAATACATGAGTTTGGTTTGTTTAGGAAGTTATTGGTGTGCTTCATAGCAATTTCACGAAGCCAGGCATGCTATGCAGCAAAGAAGGTGCAACTGCTAAGAAGGCATGGTACAACACAAATCATCGAAATAGTACAACAACTTTCTTTGGCGATGCTGCAATGTAGGGCTGGGAGGCATTCTCCCGGGTTGGGTCTGATGCTTAAACCGGGGTGAGTGTGGTGACAGTCGGTTTTGCCCTTTGTGTTTTATACCTATCCTTTTTGGTCAGTGCTGGGCCAAGAAAACTTTCGTACCCAGTTTTGAGGAACAAACCCACTGGAGATTATAACATGTGCCCAGTTGAAACCAGGAGGCAAAGCAAGAAAGTCGTGTTTTGACTTTGGCTTATGGCTGAGACAAGACAAGACTCTTGAAGACCAAGTAAATAATTATATAATGCAGGCTATACCTATAGCTACGGATGAGTTGACACAGCAGTACTATTTGTTTTGTTTCCAAATATTATTGGTTGTTTAGGAATTATCATTCTTTCCATCTTTTTGTGCATGGTTGGGACATTTCAGAACATCATTAAATTGACAAATTTACCGTTCACGCTCCGCTCCGTTCCGTTCAGTTCCGCTCCGCTCACGTTCCAATCCGCTCTTAAAGTGTTCAGTCGTTCAAATCCTTTTGATTGCTTTTTTCCGTTCCGATCAAATTGATCGCCTTTTTACGCTCACCGGGAACGGTTTTTATCGATCAAAAGAAGATTCGTAAAGTTATTATCTAGTAAATTGTTGCAACGGCTCAATGAGCGAAGCATTCTTGTTATTTGACTCTTTCATTCATTATGATTATTTCGTTCAGAGCGCAAAATTCCATTCCGCTCCTAAAGCGTTCCAACTTCGTTCCGATCACGCTCACGATCAAATCACGTTCCGCTCAGACTGTCAATTGTATGATGTTCTTAACTGTTTTATAGTTAAGAACATCATAAAATTTACAAATTTACCGTTTACGCTCCGCTCTGTTCCGTTCCGTTCAGTTTCGCTCCGCTCACGTTTCAATCCGCTCTTAAAGCTTTTAGTCGTTCAAATCATTGTGATTGCTTCTTTCCGTTCCGATCAAATTGAATGCCTTTTTACGCTAACTCGTTTTTTTGTTTCGATCAAAAGTAGATTCGTAAAATAATTATCTCGATAATTGTTGCAACCGCTCAATGAGCGAAGCATTCTTGTGATTGGTCTTTTTCATTCATTATGGTTGTTTCGTTCAGAGTACAAATTTCCGTTCCGCTCTTAAAGCGTTCCAACTTTGTTCCGATCACGCTCACAATCCAATCACGCTCCACTCAGATTGTCAATTTTATGATGTTCTTTTAACTGTAGGTGTGAAGTACTTATTTCTATGCCGTGGTAGTTACACTTGGAAGTGCCTTGTAAAATTGTCCACAAAATAAGAACTTGTATCAAGGTCAAACAACTGATCTTCAGTTGGGTAAGACCAAAGTGTTTAGAATGGTAGAAGTAGTTAGTTCTTCAGTTGAACTGACGGTTACTAGTATAATATTACAGCTGCAATAATGTTTAAAGCACACCTCTCTTTAGGACTGTTTCAAGTATATGATAACCTTTACTTCAGTTTTTACTTGATAGTCCTAGTGGTCCGCTATGAAAGAGTATAAAACAAAAGGCCCAAGAGGGCCAGTATCGCTCCACTGCCATCAGGCAACAATTAAATCTCCAAACAGCCCCGCCGCCTGATGGCCATGTTTTTTTACCAATCAACATGGCTTGAAGGAATCTGATAGAGGGTCACCCTATGAATATTTCTACATTTTTTTTTGAAAATCGGCCTGACACTTTCGGAGGAGAAAGTTTAAGTTTTCACTATAACCTTATAACGCAATATAGCCCCGACCTCTGTTGGTCATGTTTTCCGACCAATCAAAATTGGCCTGACTCTTTCGAGGAGAAGATTTTCATTATAACCAAAAAAATGCAAAATAGCCCCGCCCCCTGGCGGCAATGTTTTTCGACCAATCAACTTGGCTTGAAAGAATCTGATATAAGGTCACCCAAGGAACATTTCTACAAAATCATTTGAAAATCGGCTTGACACTTTCGGAGGAGAAGATTTTTTAGGTTTTCATTATAGCCAAAAAATGCAAAATTGCCCCGCAGTTTTTTAAGTTTTGCATGGATCCAAAAGATTTGAAGGGATTTAGGAGAAGTCATGGAAATGATGCTTCCTATAAAGTTTCATCTCAATTGGCCAAGTGGTTTGGGAGAAGAATTCGTTTGAAGCAAAAAGTTTACGGACGCACGCACGCACGCACGCCGGACAATTCACCATGACATAAGCTCGACTGGCTTTCAGCCAGTGATGCTAAAAATGATTTGGTTTTAGTTCAACGCCGTGTTCAACAGTACAGTTATACCCCAGTCCAGCCTAACTTGTGTGCTCTAGCTGTTTCATACCAGTACTCCACACATCATTCATCCCAGGAAACTACCCATATTAACACAGAGACTATTTCGCGCTTTGGTCGGAAATGAATGGTACGAGTCATAATGACTTCTGTAAATCATGGAATATAAATAATGCCAGATCCAGCGTCTAACGATGTATCGCGAATCGACATGGGAAAGGGAAAATTAAATTGATCATTTAGATGTATGTCTGTTCCGCCAAGTTGCATGGTCCAGAGTCATCACAAGATATATGCACCATGCAAGCGATTAAACAATGGTTAGAATGAAAATTACATACCTCCATAAATCAACAGCTCACAAACGACAAGTTGTGGATTGTCACCTCTAAGAGTCAGGGTGATTTCACTAACAAGTACTAGTGTTGGTAGTTGGAATGTATAGAAGTCGATCCATTGATCTGGTTCTTGTGTCGTTATCTCACGTGTGAAGGCATTATTCGACTCAATTAACATTCCGTTAAAGTTTTCTGCAAATTAACAATTGATATTCCAAGACACTCTAAAAGTAGCATTATATGAGCCCGTCAATCGAAAAATGTACATGTTGGATTGTGTGAATAATTTTGATCCATATCAGCATGTCTGCTTAAGATCTACTCTCCTCACATATTGTAAAAACTGCTTATACATTATAAAACGTTGTGTAGATTAGTATAAGAAGCAACAGATATGCAGTCTCATCTGAACTTATACTGTACAGAAATACAGTTGTGTTCCTTTTCCGAAAGATGGGAATCATACTATTATAAAAAAGATATATTTATTTAGATTTTACATCTGTATTGTAATATCTATCAGACAGAGTAAGTGCAATATTTCGAAAACAAAAATCTTATATTTCTGTAAAACATCAATAAAAATAAATGCAATTATCTACGCAATCGGCAAATATATTCCTGCATTTTCAACAATGATTCCCATGATAAGTCGCTTCTTTACTTACGACCATCAAATTCGTCATCCGTTCGCCCGTATATAGAAATCCGTGTTACTCTATGGACATTTGTAAGGTTTAATCGTAGATAAGGGTCTTTTTCGTATTTCGTGGCTGTACAACAGTTACACTGACTAGGTAATGTCCGATAGTCTCCGTCCACTGCTCTGCTAGCCTCCCAGTTAGGAAACTGCGTGCTGATTGATGACTGCTTCCGAAAAGAGATTACTCGTTCTGTCATTACATAAAAAACAAAAAATGAAATATCCGTAAATACAGTGTATACATGGTAAATAAGTTCTAGGAGACGTTTGTATAATACATTTAAACTACTTGATTAAAAATAGATAAATTGTATTGGTTGTATATCACATGAGCTAGCACTTAAAGAAGTTTCGGGCGGTCCTCTTAAATTAGATCAGTGAGTTCGCTGTAAAATGAACAATCGATGGAGTGTCATCTACTGATTCGTGCCTAGAAATAATGCACGTGCAATGTTGGTGGTTGTGTTCTCGGAATCAGTATGTAATTAAATAGAGATGTACCTTAAATTAATTATGCTTAACACGACTCGTTCGATTTGTGTTACTTTACACAATAATGTACATAATAATTCTAAGACAAGCGGTCTCATCTTACAAAGTGTTGTTCGTACAGCTTGCATTCAAATAAGGTAAGATAACATGTCAATTTAAAATATGAAAACAGCATATCCGAGTTTTAGAGTGATAGGACATTAAGACTCAGGTGATTTATACCTACCTCCATATATAACCACCTCGCATATAACAAGTAATCTTTCCGATCCATCAAGTATAAACTTGACACGTCTTCCGATCTTCTCTGGTGTAGGAAATAGTTTATAGTAGTTAGTGAATTGTCCGTTTGGTACTGTATATATAGATGTGTCGTCTAATTGTATTTTCATGCCTTCATATGACTCTATTTAGTAATAGATATTATATTTACAATCAGTGTCATCACTTAACGTCTAAATATTTTTCTAATTCGATTTTGTGCTTCGAATGTCAATGTATTACTCGTATATATTGACCTGATCCTGAACTTTATGCAAAGATGTGCAATATTGTGACGTACGTGTCTTTCATCAAATGCTTGATGTGTTTAATGAATTATAATATTATCGAGAATAAAATAGCCTACAGCAATCACTTTATTCATATATTTGCTTACATTTACACTATGCAAATATCATAAGCTCTCTTTTACAATATACATACATAATAATACTATATATAATATATATATATATAGGATCTGACATGAGTTGTCATTTATATAAAGTTTTATTAAACGAGTTCAAGAATGTTTTTATTAAGCGAGCCTTTGGCGATTCTTTTTATCACATGACGAAAACACACAAAGAAAAGCGGGTTTTCCAAAGCTATTTTAATTTCGGCAGTAAATCGTATAACAATGCCACAAATAATTATTCCCGAGGTCATATTCAGCTTAGTTTATTAAAAAGAATAATAAATAACACTCATGAGATATTATATCTATCACAT
The DNA here is from genome assembly GCA_031761405.1 of Serripes groenlandicus. Lineage (NCBI taxonomy): Eukaryota > Metazoa > Mollusca > Bivalvia > Cardiida > Cardiidae > Serripes > Serripes groenlandicus. The sequence goes on from JASEVX010000002.1 coordinate 122,449,584, forward strand.
AAAGTGACTTATGGGGCGTATTTCGATAAAAATGTACTTAACGTTTACAATATTTCTAGATGAAATTTACGGGTTTTGGCGCCAAAGTGACTAACGTAACATTTTTATATATATAGGATCTGACATTCGTTGTCATTTCATATAAAGTTTTATCAAACTCGTCCAAGATATTTGTTATTAAGCTCGCCACAGGCTCGCTTAATAACAAAAAATCTTGAACTCGTTTAATAAAACTTTATATGAAATGACAACTCATGTCAGATCCTATATATATAAAAATGTTGATGTTAATGTAATATAAATTTTTATGTCGAATAGGTAAACTTGACAATCTAACATATGTGGAAATACGAACTCAAAATAATGTACCTCGAGATATCGACGTGTTCGCGTGATCACTTGATTTATAGATTTATTTATGCTTTATTAGCTTCGTAATTCACCAATTATTAAGTGTTTATTCTATAAAAAGGGCCAATGATAAAATCCTTTTGAAAAGAAACAAGCGCGGTGGAAATTCTAATTGATCATAAGAGCAATCAACTGCTGCTACACAGTTTCACAAACAGACGCGTTCAAGGAAATAATTCAAATTATTGATATATTAGAGTCACACTTTGTATGAATGTAAAGTGTTCATTGAGACTTCAAATATAGTATGATTAGTATGCAAATACGTACACAATCAGTTATTTCTGTGTATACCTTCGCGAAGAGCTGGTATACTTACGTCCTGCATACTCCTGGTCTGTTCTACCGTGTATTTGTATAAGTGTAACCAGGAATGTATCCCCGAGATCTACAGTCAGCCATGGATTGGTCTGTTTTGATGTCCCCGCACAACACTGACACGTGTCTGGATTTCGTGTTGATATGGACCCATCTACAGCTAACGAGGATACCCAGTCGAGGTACGTGGAGCTAGATGATGTTATTCTACCCGTAGATATATTTGTGTCTGTAAATAAAGGCGATGTTGTGCTTTAAACGTATCCAAAAAAGCCAAATATTAGAGGTGCTAAATAAAAACCAACAACTAAAAGTAATGTGCATTGTAGATTTATATCATTCATATTATCTGCGAAGTCGGTTCTGGCTATGCACTGTTTGCTAATAAATCAATACAGTATTCAAAAAGCCTCTGACACACATTGTACACTAAGGTAACCTCGCACAGACGTGCACATTGGTCATTTTCCACACTTGTTCGGGAAGCTGGATCGTTGAGATTCGTAGAAAACGTTTCATATATATATATATGTTTATATTATATTTCTTCAAAGTAGGAAATGATCGTTTCTTATATGATGGAATTTGCACTTCAAAGCGGACGTTTTCATAAAGCATACTGGAAGACTTCCAATATGAACGTGTCTGTGACTGTTAATTATGATTGACGAGATAGGCAGTAGTACTCGTTGGGTACGGTGGTCTGTGGTTTGTATGGTGACTAATGAACCAACAATCCTCTAGTAGATTATAAGAAAGCGATCTCTTTACGAAATGCAACCTTGTTCTACATCATTGGATCAGACAACTGATCAGACAACTGATCAAAGTAAGACTTCATCATAGTTCCGGGGTTTGAATCCCGTGATAAGCGCTTTCACCTTTTAAGATTGTCACATACATTCGTTTATGGTGTACCTGTACTAGTTAATATCTTCGAAGCAGGTGTTATTACAGGTTGATTTACGCTGTAAAGGTTTTATAGATGTAAATAAAATATGAGAAAGCAGAATACAACGATCATCGAGGAGTTTGTGGTTCAGAAAATGCAAACGTGTTTGTCTATTGATGCACGTGCAATGAATCCCATCTAATTACTAATGTCTACAACTTAACTAATTACTCACCATTAAAAACATCAACTTCACAAAGTACAAGAACTTTATTATCTCCCAATACAAACTTGATGTATCTTGCCGAGTATGGCCGACTGAGTTCAAAATGATAGAAATCGTAAATCAGTTCTGTAGTATTGATAGATGCAACCAATTCACTGTCTAGATATAGATTTAAACCGTTTAGCGATTCTGAAAAAGGATGAGATTAGTCGATATTGTTAATTTTCAATACAGTGCTACATAAATAAGTTGTCTCCGCAATGAAGGTAAAGGTTTTTTAAAAATGATTATACGATAATCAATATATATGCGGGTTTTTTATAAACTTAATGTTGCAATACGGGAATAAAACTACCAAATTAAAGCAATTTACAAACAATTAAATTACAAGTAACAGACAATTAGAGTAGCATCCTATTTTGTTGTAGTTATCAAGCACCAAATGGCCATAGCCTAGTTTCAGGGCATATGGGGTACATTTTTAAGTGTAAAAGAGTAATTGACCCTATGAGGACAATTTGGGAAATTCAAGTTCAAATTACTGAAATTAGATAACAATATTCAATTTGTCTCTGTTTTATAAGATAAGATACATGTAAGTATGTATATTTATTTTGATATTTTTCTCCAAGGGCCAACAATTTAAATTCAGTTAACGATAGTCCTTAACATGTTGGACGTGATGGTATATTACCCCGTGTGTGGCATTTTAGAACTTTACAAGAGAAAGTACATGCTAGGCATCGAGTCGCCGAAAAAGGCCTACAATAAGGTAGTTTTTACCACACATACATTCGTGACATTCATTAGTCTAAATATACACATACTCCTCATTAGGACGAATTCCAGTACTTTTTAAATGCCACATACAAATTTCAGGAACTTTTGTATTAACCCTTTCCCTCATACGACAATTCTGCAAGAGACGACTTTGAACGTATTTTGTCAAAGCATAGAAGATCTCCATAATTGAATGGATAACCTATGACAAAAAGTGAAAAACATTGTGGCAAAAGGAGAAATTGCACGTTTTGTGCAATTTCTTCTTTTGTCACTATGTTTTCAAAAAGCCGTCTGCTACAGAGGTGTCAGAAAGCGTCTATATGAGGGAAAGGGTTAATCAATAAAACCACAAATAAGACAATTTGGGAATTACATGCAATGAAAAAGCCATTTAACCCTTTCGCTGATTAAAACAACATTAAACCCTTTGCATCAGTCTACTTTTAAAACATTGAGAAATTATTAAATTGCTGAAAACATGACCTTTCTCCTTTTCTAGAAATGATGTTAAATTTGCATCATAATCATAATCATAAGTTAACATACGTCATTTCTGAGAGGTTCCTTGTGGTTTGACACAGTGAATTGTCTAGTAGTATCGAGATTCGGTTCCGATTTCATTTCTGAAGGATCCTTGTGGTTTGCCATAGTAAAATCTATTCTCATATGTTTATAACGTAAACCAACCTTAACATACCATATCAGCTAATGAGTTTACATTTAAATTGGTTTTTAAAATGTATGTCTAATTTCAAATTTTACTTCAAACATAAACAGTACCACAACATATAAATTCATAATTATTATTTCTAAATTATTGAAAAAAAAATCATTTTTTGAAAATATTATATTACGACAAGCGTTCTAGTGCATATATACTTGAAAATGGCCAATGGCACTTATGTGCCGACTTGCCGAATAAAATTGAGCTGTATCATTGCTCCATGTAATATAAGCATGGCGTAAACAGAATTTAACAATAACAATTTAATAAGTGTGAAGTACGAAATTACTTTGGTGCGAAAGAACCGATTTTCTTTAATTTTATAAACATGTTTTATTAGAGTTTGCTTTTTACTCAAATTGTTTAAAGCCAAATGAAAAGCTTATATCACATATATATAATCATTTTAGGGTGCAATATTAAGTTATTTGAGCATCTTTGGAAGTTATCAACTCCTGTCAAGTTCAAGTGTCATCGTGACATTGGAGAAATTGGATAAGAAATCAAGTAAAGTACTCTTTTTTTCCAAAGATCATTGCATTGAGAGAAAAAAGCAAAACAAACTTCCTTTCATGTAAAATAATGAATTGTGTGTTTAATGAACTGATTTAAGTCGATGTGGTGAATTAAAAGTCTTCTTGACTATATTGAACAAAATTATTTCTTTGTAAACTAATAAGCCAATCAGAGAGCGAGCTACTATTACTGTCATTGTTTTGATTTGTAGAGTAGAACAAGTCCATACATTTTACTATTTAAGAGCTACATGCATTAACGATGTATGTAATCTACACAAATCAAGACATCTCTTTGAACTTGAAAAGAACATACAGTAATATGGAAAAACTAATAGAAATAGAAATTACGTTATTTAATGCTGGCAATGTACTGATACTTTAGAATTAGCGTCTGCTGCATGTCTTATCAGTGACGAGAAAATATTCGTAAATAGCATGAAATAAACTAAAATATACGTTGTAATCTGTGGAACATGACCTCGTTTTGTCTGAAGTGACTCTAATATACTCTAATATACATATACATATTGTTTTAACTTACGTCTTTCGTATTCCTTGTCTGTCCGACCATATAGAACAATACGTGTAAAAGTGTTTGTTTCTCCTAGATCTATTTGTATCCAGGGATCCACCTCATGTGTGTAAATATTTGTTGCTGCACAACATCTTTGTCCGCATTTTCTGTTGTAATTACCATCTACTGCGTTAGATCCAACCCAGGAGTTATGCTGTGAACTCATTGTAACGTGTTTTAGTCGTGCCAGACTTTGTCCTTTGTGTAAAAAAACATTGATGCACATGAAAACAGCCTATACTTAACTTATGGACATTCATTTAAATGAATACAAGTTTTAGCTGCTATGTCAATGCTATTAGTATAACTCGTTAACCCTTTTCCACTTGCAGCTGACGAATTGGAAATCATCTGGGGGATTGGGATATTCTAAATATAAACAGTTTAGTTTTGGAATTGAGTTGAAAATAAAAGTGTTGCAAAAGAAGAAACTGCTGGTTGATTTCAATTTCTCTTTTTACCAAAATATTTTTAAAAATCGTCTGCTGCAGATGCGTCCGAAAGTGTCTATATGTTGGAAAGGGTTGAATACAATAGTCAAAGATACTTTATGCACATATTATGCATATTCTGAAAAGTTGCATCTACCTATTACACATATATTATGTAACTGAAGGCACGCTCATTAGCCACCACACTGTATGTGCTAGCGGTACAGTAGGTCACACTTGATATTATTTTAATATATTAACAAGACGAATTTTGATGCAGAGCATCAAAGGACGCCGCGCATGATTTTGAAGCATGACTTAAAGGAAGCAGATGTAGTTCAGTACATTTAAACGTGTGAAAACAGACAGGATGTAAATATTTCAAACAAGAAGGCGAAATGTCCCTTTATCATAACCAAAAAGGCCAAGATGTGCCTATATTGCTCACCTGGCTACCATAGCCTATAATAAAAGGTTACCATACAACATGAAGTTTCTTAATTTTTTTACCAATACACGGTTTCAAATCGATATCTCGAAATGTTCGAGAAAAAAAAATCAAGATTCATATTTTTTTCGAAATCTCGAAATTTTCGGTATCTCGAACTTGTCGATATCTCGTACTTGTCGATATTTCGAACTTTCCGATAAAGTTCGAGATATCGAGAAAAAAAAAATTAAAGATATCGAAAAGTTATTGGAAAGTTCGAGATATCGAGAAGAAAAAAAAATATCAAAAAAAATAATCGAGAAATCGAAATGTTCGAACATATTGATATTTTTTTTTTTTTTTTTTTTTTTCTCGATATCTCGAACTTTTCGAAAAAGAAAATTATATTTTTTTTCGATATCTCGAACTTTCCGATATCTCGAACTTGTCGATATCTCGTACTTGTCGATATTTCGAACTTTCGGATAAAGTTCGAGATATCGAGATTTTTTTTTTTAAAGATATCGAAAAGTTATTGGAAAGTTCGAGATATCGAGAAGAAAAAAAATATTTTTTTTTTCGAGATATCGGAAAGTTCGAGATATCGAAAGTTCGAGATATTGGAAAGTTCGAGATATCGAAAGTTTCGAGATATCGATCTGTTCGATTTGTCAATAAATGTTCAAGTTAAAAACATTCGTTTTATCAATGTATTCGAGATATCGATGTGTTCGAGTCATCGGTATGTTCGAGATATCGATATGTTCGAGTTATCAATATGTTCAAGTTATTTGACCAATAGGACATTCGTTTTTTGCGTGTACAATGACCTCAGACAAATTTCGTACCTAAACCTCTTAATTTGCGAATGTCTAATCGAATGTCTAATGTCTAACTGATCAATTAGACATTCGTTTTTTTAATGAACATTGATCTCTGATGAATTTGGTACATAAATCTCTTAATTTGCGAATGTCTAATTGAATGTCTAATGTCTAATTGACCAATTAGACATTCGTTTTTTTAATGAACATTGATCTCTGATTAATTTGGTACCTAAATCTCTTAATTTGCGAATGTCTAATCGAATGTCTAATGTCTAACTGATCAATTAGACATTCGTTTTTTGCATGTATAATGACCTCCGACGAATTTGGTACCTAAATCCCTTAATTTGCGAATGTCTAATCGAATGTCTAATGTCTAACTGACCAATTAGACATTCGTTTTTTTAATGTGCAATGACCTCCGACGAATTTGGGTTATAGATCTTGTAATTTGCAATGGCTAATCGAATGTCTAATGTCTAACTGACCAATTAGACATTCGTTTTTTTAATGTTCATTGATCTCTGACGAATTTGGTACCTAAATCTCTTAATTTGCGAATGTCTAATGTCTAACTGACCAATTAGACATTCGTTTTTTACATGTATAATGACCTCCGACGAATTTGGTACCTAAATCCCTTAATTTGCGAATGTCTAATCGAAAATCTTATGTCTAACTGACCAATTAGACATTCTTTTTTTTACTGTGCAATGACCTCCGACGAATTTGGGTTATATATCTTGTAATTTGCGAATGTCTAATCGAATGTCTAATGTCTTCCGACGAATGTATAATGACCTCCGACGAATTTGGTACCTAAATCCCTTAATTTGCGAATGTCTAATCGAAAATCTTATGTCTAACTGACCAATTAGACATTCGTTTTTTTAATGTACATTGATCTCTGACGAATTTGGTACCTAAATCTCTTAATTTGCGAATGTCTAATCGAATGTCTAATGTCTAACTGACCAATTAGACATTCGTTTTTTGGATGTACAATGACCTCCGACGAATTTCGTACTTAAATCTCGTAATTTGCGAATGTCTAATGTCTAACTGACCAATTAGACATTCGTTTTTTTAATGTACAATGACCTCCGACGAATTTGGGTTATAGATCTTGTAATTTGCGAATGTCTAATCGAATGTCTAATGTCTAACTGACCAATTAGACATTCGTTTTTTTAATGTACAATGACCTCCGACGAATTTGGGTTATAGATCTTGTAATTTGCGAATGTCTAATCGAATGTCTAATGTCTAACTGACCAATTAGACATTCGTTTTTTGAATGTACAATGATCTCTGACGAATTTCGAACCTAAGTATAGTAATTTGCGAATGTCTAATCGAATGTCTAATGTCTAACTGACCAATTAGACATTCGTTTTTTGCACGTACAATGACCTCCGACGGAATTTGGTACCTAAATCTCTTAATTTGCGAATGTCTAATCGAATGTCTAATGTCTAACTGACCAATTAGACATTTGTTTTTTGAATGTAGAATGACCTCCGAGGAATTTGGTACCTAAATCTCTTAATTTGCGAATGTCTCATCGAATGTCTAATGTCTAACTGACCAATTAGACATTCGTTTTTTGAATGTAGAATGACCTTCGAGGAATTTGGTACCTAAACCTCTTAATTTGCGAATGTATAATCGAATGTCTAATGTCTAACTGACCAATTAGACATTCGTTTTTTTAATATACAATGACCTCCGACGAATTTGGGTTATAGATCTTGTAATTTGCGAATGTCTAATCGAATGTCTAACTGACCAATTAGACATTCGTTTTTTGAATGTACAATGATCTCTGACGAATTTGGAACCTAAGTATAGTAATTTGCGAATGTCTAATCGAATGTCTAATGTCTAACTGACCAATTAGACATTCGTTTTTTTAATGTACAATGACCTCCGACGAATTTGGGTTATAGATCTTGTAATTTGCGAATGTCTAATCAAATGTCTAATGTCTAACTGACCAATTAGACATTCGTTTTTTGAATGTACAATGATCTCTGACGAATTTGGAACCTAAGTATAGTAATTTGCGAATGTCTAATCGAATGTCTAATGTCTAACTGACCAATTAGACATTCGTTTGTTGCACGTACAATGACCTCCGACGAATTTGGTACCTAAATCTCTTAGTTTGCGAATGTCTAATCGAATGTCTAATGTCTAACTGACCAATTAGACATTCGTTTTTTGATTGTACGTTGACCTACGACGAATTTGGAACCTAAATATCGTAATTCGCGAATGTCTAATCGAATGTCTAATGTCTAAATGACCAATTAGACATTCGTTTTTTGCATGTACAATGACCTCCGACGAATTTGGTACCTAAATCCCTTAATTTGCGAATGTCTAATCGAATGTCTAATGTCTAACTGACCAATTAGACATTCGTTTTTTGAATGTACAATGACCTCCGACGAATTTGGGTTATAGATCTTGTAATTTGCGAATGTCTAATTGAATGTCTAATGTCGAATTAGACATTCGATATTTAACATTTGCGATTTTTCTGAATGTCTAATGTCTAATTAGACATTCGATAATCAAAATTAGCGAATGTCTAATCGAATGTCTAACGTCTAATTAGACATTCGAATATTTTTTTTGAATGTCTAATGTCTAACGTCTAATGCTCTGCCAACTTCACACACTTTTATAAATAGGCAAAAACATCCGGCGAAATTTGGGCCCGTAAACTAAACAATTAAAAACGCGTAGCCTAGAAAGTTTGGGAAAAGTGAACTTTTTCTCTGAGCTTTGATGAATTGGGTCAGGGCCGTAAACCAAACAATCAAAAACAGCGTAGCCTAGACAGTTGGGGAAAAGTTATTAAATACAAATTAAATGTGTATAAAGTTTTGTAATAACGGTAGAAGACAAACGTATTTTGTATCTTGTTGTTTCTTAAATCAGTTAATACAATTTATTGATTCATAAAGGTTGTTTTTTTCAATCAAACAACAGAGGTTTTTTTAACAATAATAACATTGGTTTCTCCCTTTTCGATTACGTCACCCCATGGTACAAAATTAAAACCTATCCCATACTGACGCCGCGCTCCCACGCGGCGTCAATAAAGAGGGAATATTTTGTTGCAGTGGCGATACTGGGTTTTGTTTTATCTACGAGGGGCGTTGAAAAATGATATCCCGCGAGACCGAAGGTCGAGAGAGATGACAATTTGGTCATGCCCCAAATGAACAATACAATGTCTCGATACTGCAACATCAATTTTCCTTTCAGTATATACTAAGTATAACTGTTTAGACAGTATAAAAAAAACTTGTACAAATTTCGATATTTGAATAACGAAAGAAAAACAAAATACACATAAAATAAAATGTATGAATGTCGTGTGTACCACGCTCCACGAGCTCATTTTACAGAATTTTAAATCGTCGTGTTTGAACCGTGCATCACCATCTGCATGTATTTGTTCAGGTATATTATAAATGAAGTTATTTCGAAACAATTCGTATATGTTTTTGTTACACGAAATGGTTCTTGATCGGCAAATACAAAACGTGGCTAAATAAGCACTGCTTCAAGAAACACAATCTACGGGCATTTACGACCAAAGTACATCCGGATCGACCTGCGCATATGCGCATTTCAATATGGATCTGCAATGTACATCAAGTAGTCGCAGACTCAGTCAAGAAGCTTCGGTATTCTAGACACATGTATCCCATAGTCGGTGTTCCTCTAGTCAACGTTACCATAGTATCCTTTATGCTGGAGAAGGATAACAAGAAAGCCGATCAGCAGGATTCGAGCCATGTTCATCAGTAAATCATAGCAGTAGCCAATGTGGTGTCTTTTCCGACTGACTATTTATTCTGCGTGTGTGTTTTTTATTTCCTAATTATGCAGCTACCTGAAAGTAAATAATAGTTTCAAAAGTGGGATGATGTCAGTACACACTGTGTATACAATGTTATTTTGTTTGCTTTCCATCAATTATGAGGCAGACCCTTGCGAAAAACAAACGCAGTTTGTCAGTGAACCTGTTATATAACATAACAAAGCATAACCTAATGTCATTGGCAATAAACATTAAGAATATGTATAGTCATACAAACTTATACATACTAAACGGTGTGACATGAATTATTTACAAGAAGAACAAATAAACATATTGTATATCATAGATTACATGTCTATAATAAAGTATCGTTTACAATTAATCTCTTTCCTTAAAAGCCAAATAAATAAATCTAGCTAACCTGTTAATTGTTGTTATTAAAGTTGGTGACATTAACGTATTAAATTGTATGTGGTTAGCGTCGGAGATTTGAAACCGGGCGTCCCGGGTTTGATCCCCAGTTCCGGCTCGACGGTCATGGTGGAGTGTCCTTGGGCAAGGCACATTTCATAGCCTAGTACTGGTAAGTGAATGAATAAGTGAACTGTCGCAGTTATATTACTGAAATAATATTGAAAACGGCGTAAAACCCCAAATAAAACAAACAAAAAACAAATAAATTTGTTTAGATCTCAACTGTTCTAAAGTGATTCGTCCTTTATCTGAATTTTCAGATTAATTTCCAAAGAGATGTTCACTAATATAACCTTGAAAGTCTAAATCGATATGTGATTATTTATACAACGAAGTTTCCTGGAGTAAAATAACGTCATAATCGTGTATTTTGCGACTTAGACCAGTTATGTTCCAAGATAATACTTTAAACATTTCTTCTTGACTTCCCTAACGTACAGAAGGTAGCATATATGGCGGATGATGATTTATCACTTTGCCATCACTGTATAATGTTTGAAGCTGGCCGTTGACGTATAACTTAAATCCATTGACTCTCTGACCGTATAGCCAAGGCCTCTTGTTGCTTGATGGAATCGTAGAAGGCTCTCAGACTGCACCGCGCTGCCTGAGGACGCTGTATACCGACACCGTGAACAAAGGCTATCGAATGTCCTTAAGCACTGGCTTCTGGGGAAGTTGATGCAACAATTGAGTTAATTTATATAACTGTTGTTAAAATATTTATTCACGTTTTCAAACCTACTCATTTCCCTTCCAACGGCGACGTCAGAGTGACGTAACTACCGTGGCCCACCCCTATTTTACTTACAAGTTTCATAATCTCCCAGAAATGTTATTTGTCAACCTATTGTTCAAAAATATGTCACGTAAAAGAAATGTGGACTTTTTGAAAAAATAAGTATTATTTTCTACAAGTTTGATTTGTGTCGAAATTTTAACAAAATTCCTATCACTTCTGGATCAGTCCTCGTATATATACTGATACATCTATTAACTGTAACTGTTGTATACCTGAAATGTAGTTATCTTCGCATGAATAAACATCAACCCTTAAGATAGTTTTCCTGGTCGAGAGAATGTTTAATTAAACAATATGTTTCAAGTCGTGTAGAGTTGTTAATTTCAGTATACCAGTGATGTTGGTAAATATCGGTTACTTTGCTTGATAGAATTGTAATTTATATGCATGGTATATTGGTTTTACCATACGTTTGCAAGACCTATTTGTTCTAGATGTGTTTTAATATAATATGCCTATTTTTGTTTTTGTTATACGTATTATTGTTGTCTGCGTCTATTTTTAACATATAGTAAACTGTCAAAGAAGACATTGCTCAAATTGCCATATTGATTATAACTCTTATAAGTTGTTTTTTCGTTTACTGGTTGAGATTGTCCATACTTTTGCAAGGGACTACTAATACAAGGACTACTAATACAGGGACTACTTATACAGGGACTACTAATACAGGGACTACTAATACAGAGACTACTAATACAGAGACTACTAATACAGGTACTACTAATACAGAGACTACTAATACAGGTACTACTAATACAGGTACTACTAATACAGGGACTACTAATACAGGTACTTCTTATACAGGGACTACTTATACAGGGACTACTTATACAGGGAATACTAATACAGGGACTACTAATACAGGTACTACTAATACAGGGACTACTTATACAGGGACTTCTTATACAGGGACTACTTATACAGGGACTACTTATACAGGGACTACTAATACAGGGACTACTAATACAGGAACTGCTATTACAGGGACTACTAATACAGGGACTACTTTTACAGGGACTACTAATACAGGGACTTCTTAAACAGCGACTACTAATACAGGGACTACTAATAAAGGGACTACTTTTACAGGGACTACTAATACAGGGACTACTAATACAGGGACTACTAGTACAGGGACTACTTATACAGGGACTACTAATACAGGTACAACTAATACAGGAACTACTCATACGGGGACTACTTATACAGGGACTACTAATACAGGGACTACTAATACTAGGACTACTATTAAAAGGACTGCTAATACAGGGACTACTAATACAGGGAGTACTATAACAGGGACTACTAATACAGGGAGTACTTATACAGAGAGTACTATAAAAGGGACTACTAATACAGGGTGTACTATTACAGGGACGACTAATACGGGGACTACTTATACAGGGACTACTAATACAGGGACTACTTATACAGGGACTACTAATACAGAGACTACTAATACAGGGACTACTAATACAGCGACTACTAATACAGGGAGTACTAATACAAGGACTGCTAATACAGGGACTACTAATGCAGGCATTGCTAATACAGGGACTACTAATACAGGGACTACTTATACGGGGACTACTATTACAGGGACTACTTATACGGGGACTACTATTTCAGGGACTACTAATACAGGGACTACTTTGAAAGGGACTACTAATACAGGGACTTCTTAAACAGGGACTACTAATAAAGGGACTACTTATACAGGGACTACTAATACAGGGACTACTAGTACAGGGACTACTTATACAGGGACTTCTCAAACAGGGACTACTTATACAGGGACTACTAATACTAGGACTACTATTACAATGACTGCTAATACAGGGACTACTAATACAGGGAGTACTAATACAGGGACTACTAATACAGGGAGTACTTATACAGAGAGTACTATTAAAGGGACTACTAATACAGGGACTACTATTACAGGGACTACTAATACGGGGACTACTTATACAGGGACTACTAATACAGGGAATATTAATACGCAGAGTACTAATACACGGACTGCTAATACGAGGACTGCTTATACAGGGACTACTAATACAGGGACTACTAATACATGGAGTACTAATACAAGGACTGCTTATACCGGGACTACTAATACGGGGACTACTTATACAGGGAATACTAATACAGGGACTACTAATACAGGTACTACTAATACAGGGACTACTAATTCATGGACTACTAATACAGGGACTACTTATACAGGGACTACTAATACAGGGACTACTAATACAGGGACTACCTAATACAGGGACTACTAATACATGGACTAATAATACAGGGACTACTTATACAGGGAGTACTAATACAGGAACTACTTATACAGGGACTACTTATACAGGGACTACTAATACAGGGACTACTAATACGGGGACTACTTATACAGGGACTACTTATACAGGGAATACTAATACAGGGACTACTAATACAGGGAATACTAATACAGGGACAACTAATACAGGAACTACTAATACAAAGACTACTATCACAGGGACTACTAATACAGGAACTACTTATACAGGGAGAACTTATACAGGGACTACTAATGCAGGGACTACTACAAGTTTATGGGAAAGTAGTAAATTCTTAAAGACTTTTGTCTGATAAAGATATAAAATGATGATAACTTAAATACATATACGCGAGTCTATGAATTGTATAATGTAATGCACTGTACATCTTATCCACAACGGCGTAAGTCTATCCATGTTTGACTGTTTACCGAAGCAAACAAACTTTTCTATTTACACAGTACACTCTCTGCTAGATAACCTATCTGAAACCAGTTTTATTACTTTATTTAGCAAATACTATTTAACAAGTGGTCCAATGAGCTTTGAAACGCATGAACTGTAGTTATAATGCCTTCATTTTTGTCTTCACTTTTAACCCCTTTGTAGTTGAAGACTGTTAGAAAAAGTGTTGAAGAAAGAGATTGCTCTAGGTTTCCAACAATATTTGCATATATAAGAAAATGTACCCTTTGTAACCTAAATGATATCGGTGATGAAATGCACTATGCCCTGAAGTGCTCTTTCTTTAAACAATCTAGAGAAAAGTATATTAAACAATATTTCTGGACACGACCAAACGTGATTAAATATAACAACTTATGTCAACAACTTCACCCAAAGAAATCTTCAAGTTAAGTAAATTTGTGAAATGTATTCTTAAGTACTTCAAAGAAACACAACCACTAATTGTCAATAAAATAATATGATTGTCTATCTGTTTATGACAGAGGTATAAACTGATCTTTTCCAAACAGTATCTAACCTATGACTCAATAAGTTCCTACATTGTGGATACTCAAAATAATTGTCTCTCTGAGAGGATTCTTTTGAGTATCCATAGTAAAGGGTTAGAGGGCCAAATAAGATTAAAACATGTAAAACACCTCTTATCTAGAAACTATGCATAATGTATGAAATTATGTACATTGGCCAACCAGGACCCATGCCTAACCCTAAGTTGCCTTATCTAAGTATAGACATTTTTGAGGACCACATGAAGGAGGAAATTTCTTTCCTAGATTCTCAAAGCAAAAACTTTTATGTATGGGCCCTACGAAGTGCTTTTTGAGTGGAATGATGGGTGCAAACAACTGATAAACATGCATGACACTTGTTAAACATGCATAACACTTGATACACATGCATATGATTGTCTTGACTAACAAGTGCATGGCTATACATATTACTAATCATATGTGATTAACTAGTAAATAACTTAAAATATGTTAGAATTAAATATGTGTCAACAACATAAAATGTTACTAATAAAACCCCAGTAAGGCTGAACAAAGTTGAGTCTGTGACACATGGGCAATGGATTCTACATGACAATACAGATAAAACTACAACTGTCTCATAGACCATCACATCGTAACATGACACGAATTTTGGCATACTGTACAGCTAGATGTTTATCACATAGAACATCCACCAAATACGATTATACTATCGGATGATAATACTGATCTACATTTAATTATATGTAACTGACTCACACTCTATTATTCTGTCAATCTGGACATTTCAGAAACTTTAATAAATGTCTATTTTCTACCTCTGGAGCTTGAACATTCTATCGGTCACTTATCACAATAACGTATATAACACAAGATTCAAATTTAACACATATATCCTTTCATACTATTGTGACATTACAGCATTGTTTGTTTATATGAGCATAACAGTTGATATAGTAACATATCCGTATCAAACGTATATTTGAATACTTTTTTCAAGTGTTTATATATAAATGTATCTTTTGTTTATGTTTCCATATACACAATCAAGCATCTCCAAACGAATGCACTGTTGAATCTTTTCTCGAAAGGGTTTTCTATGTAGGGATTCATGTGGCACTATTTATGAAGATTTGCAGGAATTGCGTCCCTTTCCCAGGCCTTCGATTAAGTCAAAAATCGATAATTGAGTTGTGGCCCTTCGGTTACGCTCCTATATTTGTATTTATCGATTATTTGTAAACAGATTTAATGACGTATTCGATTTCATACTAAGCCCGCAGGTGATCTTAACATTACTCTGCTCGATATCTGTATATCGATTATTTGCAAACATTTATTTGTCGGACAAGACTCTGGCTAATCAGTCTTTAACACTTGGTAATTGGTAACGGCGGTTTTTATATACTGTCATAATAACATATTACTTAAATCTCTTTGTTGTAAAAACAATTGTCATTATCAAGACACATGCAAATGGACACTTCAAATTCACAGGTGACAAGTTGTTTAATTAGTCATTGCTTTAATTTATTTTTTTCCATGCACTGTTAAATTGTTCTTTTCCTAATACGTTTTGTAATCATATTAGGTCTTTGAATATATAAAAGCTGGAACAAGTTCATTTTCGCATTCGCACCCCACCCACCTATCTACATACACGACATTAGTAAGCGATCACAATAGATCTAGTCATTACCAGATACAGTCGAGCCTCGTTAAATCGGACGCCGTTAATCCGGAAAATTCGCGATCCGGACATAAAATTCATTTTTACATTTTTAGGCGTTTTCTGCATTTTTAAATGAAAATGGAAGTATCAAGACATAAACATATTTGTTTGAAATTTGTATGACTAAAAAGAATTAAAAATAGACTCTCCGATTATAACTTATAAAATTTCCTTAGAAAATAGGAAATACGGTAAAAATGGACTTAAAAATAAAAAATTCGCGATTTTCCAATAATTTACATGGAATAAAGAAGGAATGCATGTTGTCTATTAAAATCAAAAATGGAAGTATCAGGCAGTTAATCTATTTTTTATATCTTTACATTAAATGAAAGCAGACATATTGACCTTATAGAAAAAAACTTATAATATATTGTCATCAAAAAAATTAATGACTTTATATCAATTTTAAAGATCTGTCCCTATATAAATCCATATAGCCTAAATACCAGGTCAGAAAAGGTTAGTGTAAATTGTATCGATTTCAAGGGGAGTAACTCTCTCGATTAAGCCAGTCACTTTACCAAAATAGTGTAGTATGTAACACATAACATTTCACCGTCTTTCCTTGACTTTCGTTTCGACAAGAATTTACAGCCAAACATTGCACCTAAGTGTGGGTATTTGTTATGTGCATGCATGTACATAACTACGTGTGCATGTGCGCATGTATATACATATACATACTAGCAGTCACAATTGCACACCAAAAACACAAATCAAAGCATTAACTTAAATTCTTTATCCACCGAGTCACTCAATCATTCATTTATACTACCATTGCAAATATGTATATATCTTATGATGTGAACTACTATGTTTTTGTTTCATGTTTTGTCATTGTTGTATAATAGTCTATGTGTCTTGTATGTTGTATACGTATAGAACTCTCCATATATGGAGGCAATAAAGAATTACTGTCTTAGTACCTTTTAAGTTCCCCTTGCTCCTTTTAAAATGATAAACAGAACCAACGCAGATTTAATGACACTATGATTGTTATTGTGAATAAACTATGTAAGTCGGATCGGTCAAACATGTCTTGATACATTTGGTTTCAGCATTACATGATGAAAATGTGTTTTGACGAAACATGTATTGCGCTTATAGTATTGCTATAATGTTATATACTACGACTCTATGAAATGCATACAGCTTGTGGCGACTCAGGACAGGTGATACGCGTCGACGCAATATTGCATAAACCACTATTCCCATAAAAAACAGATTAGATGACGCTGTAACAAAATATCCCCCTTAACCCCATCCCATTTACAACAAATCTGCAACAGACGACATTGGAAACATGTTGACAAAGGCGTCAGAAAGCATCTATATGAGGGAAAGTGTTAAAAGCAATGGCGCTCGTACATATACTAACCGGTAAAAACTCCAGTTTGCGCTATCACAATTTCAAAAGTTATCTATATTCGTATTGACACAGGTATTCCGATGAAATACTTAATTTCGACCACGTTATACTGTCTCACGTTCAAGCGGATTTGGTTAAAGCGTGAAATTATCCGTGCGGGATGTCTATTCTTAAACTTTCGCTAATCGTGGGGTTTCCCCAATCTGACTACACTTTCCCTCATTTAAACGCACATCGACAAACTTATTTGAGTCGACTTTCTAAACCAGTTTTTCAAAAGGAGAATTTCTCCTTTTGCCACAATGTTTTCAACTGCTTTCAATAATAATACTTTAATATATAGGGAGTTTCCAAATGTTAGTCTAGATGTTGTTTCAAGCCGTCTGCTAATTATTATGTCGATTGTGGGTTGGGGGGGGGGGGGGGGGGGAAGGTAAAACAAGAATGATGCCCACACATGCACTAGTGTTCTGTCTTACACTTTCGAATATTTATGTAATTTTCTGCGTTTGAGAAAATCGGATAAGAGGAAAATTAATTTCCCCCTGTATTAAAACGTTAGTTGGCGTTGTTATGAAGTGAATTGTACGAGGAAATTACTCGTGTTCAGTCTTTCAGGTTTAGACAGTCGGACTGTGCTGACGTGTACAATTTATATTTTTTTGAAAGTTGAATTGATGTGTCTTCTTGGTTCTTTTGAAATGGCCTCCGGTGATGATAGAGATTGGACTTGAAAGTGAATGCGTTAACCCCTTTCAGTCACACTTAAGTGCAGTAGAAGATAAGTATTTCATTTATAGTTGTCTTTATGATATGATTGGTTTACACATGAATATTTTGATAACGAAATTATTATTGCGAACAATACGTTAATGGAACATATTGAATTCTGGAAAAGGATTGACACGAATGAATGTATTCTAGATAATACGAAAAAAAACATAAATGGTTTTTTTCGCTTATAGGTAACAGGTGTGAGATTTTTTTTTTTTTTTTTTCAATAACTCATGAAGCTTTCTGAAATGAAACTGGAAAAATCCATGGGGGCCGCCATTTTGGATATGTATAAAAAGCAGACGTAAAACACAGATTGAAAATTATTGTCGGCTTTTTAATCTTTTTTTTTTTTAAATCGGTATTTTGGGTATTTATAAAATGAGCAGAAAAACACGGATTGAAAATTATTGTCGTCTTTTTAATCTTTTTTTTTTTTAAATCGATATTTAAGACCATTTAAGTGCTGTATTATGTGGGAATTAACATTTGTACGAAAAGTTAAAAATAAATGGAAATCTGTAAGAAATATGTTTTCCCGTTCGTCAAAAAAACGACAGCATTAGCCTTCTACGTCCGAAACTAAATTTTGACTGTATCGTAGCCAAAGAAGGACGTGACGTCATTTCCGTTACACTTCATCTTGGCGTAACGTCAATGGAGCGACGTCGTTTCCTGCAAAAAAAGTGGTATCAACATGAAAGACCCCACATTCCTATACATGAGCTATTGACGCATTTTTATCAAACATTGTGGCAAAAGGATAACTTTCTCATAAGAAGCAATTGTTCTTGTGCCGACAATCTTTTCCTAAATCGTCTGTTGCATAGGCCTCAGAAACCGTCTCTAATAGGGAAAGGGTTTAGCAGAAATGTGACCCCTTATATCATTTGTTCCAGTCATATTGACTGGTTGAAAAAGGCAGTCGCCAGGTGGCAACAGAAAAGAGCTGATCTATTTGCTTCTTTGCCATAATGCAGGTGATCGATTAAGGATCATCTTGGCCCTCATGTTTTAACCTCGTTCATTAAAAAGGTATTCCTTGATTTTCTGAAAGTCTTTACTTTATTATTTTCTGTTCAAATAATAGACAACAGCAATACGAATTCCAAACATGTTTTAATAATGCAAGAAACATGACATTAACATTATTATTGTCTAGTCAATTACTTATAAATCCTTTTTTATGGCCAAAGTATGCTCTTTAATTTTTGTTTATAATTATCTTGCGGTTTTTTTTTCGTAAATAGGTAGCACCTATAGATATATTATAATGTATGGATACAAGTACGACTGGAGTAAAGGATGTTGACTTCATGTCCCACCTATCACTTAATACCCAGAATTATGGGGAAGACGTAAGTTCCCTATGCGCGGGGAGTGCTAGTAGTCCCGGAATTGAAATCGGCTGCTTTTTTGCCAATGCTTTTTCGATTAAGACTTTTCGTCATTGCTTCAAGATTTTTTGTCATTGCTACTTCAAAATAATTTCATACAAGATGTTAAAATGGAGAAAGATTAGACAATGTTATCTTTATATATTGACTAAAGTGGAAAAGGGAGGGAAAATGATAGGTAAGGGACAGTAATACGTTATGAAAATGCAAATGTTGAAAACTGGTTACTTCCCCTGCTTGCGAGCATTATCAGCACCAGTGCAATATGTTGGTTGTGAAAAAAAAAACCACTGGTGCAATTGGCTTGCGTATGCACGTGTTAATCGTCTTGATCGCGCATGCGCCGTATTTTCCATCAGCTCTCGGATATTTCCGTAGCAGTTCGTCACTGGACTGGTTCTCGTACGATTTTTCAATAGAAGATTAAGCTTAGTGAACCAGGTAATTTATATGCGAGTAGTTTTTATATAATTAAAATGTAAATTAAAACCATAGTTTTTTTAATAACTTCCACCGCTGCCACCATTTGTAACGTGTACCGGCGTTAAGCCATCGCGGGTCACCTATCCAGGCACTAACTGCGATGAACGTTGCTTAACTTTACACAAAGGTCAACCACACTACCAACGTCGCTATAAAGCCTGCTTCCTCAGCAAGGCTGCAGAAGTGGGACTTATACATAAACCTATACCCGTTCCCGTAACATTAGGAAAATGGGAATATTTTCATAAATGTTTCCAATAATTTTGGGAGGTTGGGAAAAGGTATTTTTGTTTTCGTTTTACGTATTTAACTAAAGAAATATTGTTATCACATATTTATATCATATATTTAAAAGCGGGTTTCGTGTTTTTCGAATCAAACAGTATTTCTTAAGCCATAACATTCTGATTCCCGCGCCAATTGCTTCATTTTGCAGCAACTCTTGTTGATATTTAGATTCCGGTTTTACTTATCGCTAGAAGAAATGTATTATTATGTTCATTCATAGGGAAATGCATAAATCAATTGATATATTTCAACGCTCTTTGTGTGTTATACATATGTTCATTCGGAGATAATAGTAAAGAGCTGCAGGAAATGGAGTTATCTGTTACAGGCGTGGCTGCCTTCAGAACTGCTGGTGATATGGCGATATATGGTTATCGTCAAGGCGATTGCCTTTCCGATCTATGGACCATAGAAGGATTGCTAATAAGGATTGTAGATCTGTGTTTTGTTGTCGTTGGTTTTAGGATAAACATGTGTCGTTTTTTACTAGGTGTAATGAACAAAAATAGAAATAAGTAAAGAGTGCAAATGGTATTTTCCATGGTGTATGGTCCGAGGCAGAAAGTGCAAAATCCTCCACTAGGAGAGAGTTAGAAGCGGTTTATAGAGTTCTGTTGTCTCTGAGTAATATACTAACAAACCAAAAGGTGAAATGGTTTACAGACAATCATAGGGTAAAATCTATTACAGTAAAAGGTTCAATGTAAAGAGAATTACAAGATATTGCCTATGATATTTCCCAAATTATAGAAAATAAGTGAGGGAAATTAGAAGTTGATTGCTTCGCATCTTATTACAATGCAAAATTGCTCTGAAGTTATATTCAAGGTTTTGGAACCCATATTGCAGTGGTAGAGATGCATTTGCAGAATATTGGTGTGATCATTCCGGGTTATTTGTTCCCCCTATCAGTGAAATAAATAAGAGTTATTAAGAAATAGCTATATATAGATCAAGCTACTGGTGTTTTAGTTATACCTTACTGGAAATATGCCCTTTTTGTTGTCCTTTTATTTCGCAGAATGGTTCATTTGTGAGAGAAGTTGTTGACTGGTTTGATTTGCCAACTGGAATGCATAATTAGGTAAGATGTAAACATGGCAAAGGAATGTTTGGTTTTCAGAATGCTGGCGACCATGATTAGTTATAAGCAAGGGAAATAATCGTTTTTAGTACACGGGATTACGAATAACAAGAGTAGTCCCATTTATAGAAGGTATCAACTCAATATTGACTTTCCATGTAGTAAAGTCAGGCGGTATCTATTGACTTCCAATGTAATGAAGTCAACACTGGTTATCTCCCCTATTTGCAAAGTAGGAGAATTAATATTTGGATTCCGGTTTGATTTATCGCTAGAAGAAATGCATTCCTATTTAAATTCATAGGGAAATTCATAAATTCATAAATTCAATTAATGATATTTCAGCGCTATTTATGTTGTATCCATATGTTTTTTCAGAGATAATAGTAAAGAACTGCAGGAATTGGATTGAGTGTGGCTGCCTTAAGAACTGCTGGTGATAAGGCGATATGTGGTTATCGTCAAGGGCTCTCTATTTGTTTTTGTTGGTTTTAGAATAAACATGTTTTGTTTTTTAATAGGTGTAAAGAACAAAAATAAGTAAAGAGGACTGAACATGATATTTCTCATGGTGTATGATCCGAGGCAGAAAGTGCAAAATCCTCCATTTGGAGAGAGTTAGAAGCGATATATAGAGTTATGTTGTCTCTAGACTCTCGCTAAAAGAAAAAGAGAAGAGACAGAAAATTGAAAAAGAAAGTGGTATCACCAAAAATGCATCTAAAGCAGTATTGCTAAAGAATAGGCGGTATCGCCGAAATATTGACTTTCCATGTAGTAAAGTCAGGCGGAATCGCATCACTATTGACTTTCTAGGTAGTAAAGTCGGGCGCAATTGCATGAATACTGACTTTCCAGGTAGTTTCCAGGTAGTCACATCAGGCGGAATGACCATGCTTATAATATTAAGGCGAACTCGCAATGCTTGGAATATTCAGGCGAAATCGCCATGCTTAAACAAATTAGGCGGAATCGATATGCACAGTGCGATTAGAATATTCTTTTACGGAAGGGCCATGCTTAGAACATTTAGGCGAATTGCAATGCTTAGAATAATAAGGCGTGAATCGCTATGTTCAGAAAAATAGAAAGAACTCGCAATGCCTTGCTATTTTTTAGTTGACACATTAAATTGCTAAACTACTTATACAGCAGTATATGCATATCGGCGTTTTTCAATTAGTATGCATATGAGGCAGCAGCTTGCATTAATACGTATTTATAGTAATAGTAGTCCCTCTTACATAAGTTATCACACAACAGTTTTTGAAGCAGTGTTGCTAAAGATTAGGCGGTAACGCCTAAATATTGATTTGTACATGTAGTACTGCCAGGCGGAATCGCCATGCTTAGAATACGTAGGCGGAATCGCCATGATTAGATTATTTAGGTGAAATCGCCTTTCTGATAATATTCAGCCGAATCGCCATATTTAGAAAATTCACCGAAATTGCAATGTTTAGAATATTCAGGCGATATTGAAATGCTTAGAATGCTTATGCGGAATGGGTATGCTTCGATCATAGGGAGGAACCGCCATGCTTAGAACACTAAGGTGAACTCGACAAGTTCAGAATACTAAGAATAACTAGGCTGAAATGCCTTGCCAATCTGTAAGTCGACAAATAACAATTGTTGAGATACATGCGCATGTATGACGGATATATATGTGTGTGTGTGTGTGTGTGTGTGTGTGTGTGTATCCGCGTTTTACATTTATCATGTATATGAAGTAGCAGTTGGCTTTTTTTATGTTTCTGTATGTACTTTTATTTCTTCAGATTCACGCTGATGATATTCATGATTTACCGGGAGTTCCCAGCGGAGAATGTGCGTCTACTCGCGAACTTGCTTCGACAATCAAGGATATACAGTACGGAACAGAAATATAATAGTGCTTTTATACGTTTTTATATAAGGGCCTTGTGTAATTTGCCTTGGGAGTAGAGACACTTTACCCGCTGAGACTCATACCGTTGCAGTTAATTTAGCTTAAATATGTGTTTATTTAGGGAAGTAAAACTTCATTTGAACAAGTACTGTAATTCATTAGATTGCAATTACATGCAGAATTGGCCTACCATAATTCGATACGTTGCCCGTATGGTGTTTTACACCGCTTTCAACATGTGTTATGTTATATCACGGCGTTTATGTGGAAATTTACCAGTACTACTGGTCCAATTATCCTGACACCAGTGAGTCCGTCGTAATTATAAACCCACGACCCTGAGCACCAAGGAGGGCAGCCATTACTACCATTTTCAAAGTATTTTGCATGACACGGCCGGGGATCGAACCCGTGACCTACCACACCCGAAGTGGACGTTCTACCACTACACCAACGAGGTGGTCCCCGTAATAAATACAAACTCATGGAAAGCAAACTGGTCGTTATGTGAGACTTTTAGTCTGTCGTATTGCCAACATTTGGAGCAAATTAATGGCACTGTATAAACTGGTTATTTGTTATCCATAGTAATATTTACTGAAGGTTAAATCATTCAAATATATGAGGTCAATACAAATTTCTTTTTATATAACTGGTTTATTTGTTTACATACACACATCAATAAGAAACATTTCTTAATCGCTTTACATATGCTGTCACTATTTGAAGCAAATATAGTAGACGGCATTTGAAAACATTCTGACAAAAAGAGAATATGCTCATAATGATAATTTCTCATTTTAGTACACTGTTTTCAACTCTATAAAATAGGCAAACTTGAATTCATAAAGATGTTCCCTATTGAGCCCGGATGTTTACAAAGTCGTCCTATGACGAATAGATGGTTGTGGGAAAGGGTCAACTATAAGGAAGATGTGGATCACAAGTTGTACAGAAAGTATATAAGGTTTGTTCCCGGAACGCCTACTCTATTTAATCTCTACCTGGTAAAAATTGAGGATAAGGAGGCCTTTTAAAGGGCAGTTATAAGTGATAGATTTATGTGGACTTAATTGATTATCATTATGACAAGATCGTTGAACATGGTCAGATGTTTTCTTTTATAAACAGAAAATATTATTTTGTATTTATTTCGCTTCAATCTGAATTTAAACACTTCGAAATGTATATAGTTGAATAAAATTGTATTTGGATGGAATGTGATTGAAACGTATTGTTGAAAAAGGCAATAGCGAAGGCTACTTTCCCCACAATAACTTCAAGTGGTACACTATCTAAAAATGCAACAGGTTAGGGTGTTTATTCTGTATGCATGTGTTTGATTCTCGTTTGATTCTCGTCTGCACTTGAAATCGGTTCAAATATATTTAAAATACATAAACAACTACCAAAAATAATACAATTTAAACGATTTTTATTTTTTATCATATTAATCAACATAATATAGAAAATGAGTATTTGTAGAAATTCTTCTTTAGGCATAGCACAGAATAAAACATATACAATAGCACATGATATACATGAGATAGATGCTATTGTCACATAGCTAAGCTCCCAACTGTATGAGTTGCGATGCTGAGTCCACATAAGTCATTAAATCAATCTCTCCAGTTTGGTATCTCTCTTTGAGAACTATCTGGCGACGATCAATGTTCGGGTACCGTTTGGTTCGTGGTCTAGTAGTTCCACCTGCAGCTCTCTGAATTGTGTTGATATCGTTGGAGTTCTGAACGTCTTTAAACATCTGTATAGCCGTGAACATATTAGTGAGGGCATGTTGGGTCATTTTTATTAGTTTGCTATGCCATCCTTAAACATTATTGGTGGTTCGGGGTCCCTCAGTTCCAAAATGATTCCACACTCTACCCACTGCTCTGTAACATAATCAGTGAATTGTTCAATCAGTTGGGTTATATTGGCATCATCTCTGTCTTATACGGCCTGGAACCAGAAACATCGTTGGTAAACTGCTTGGCTCTTTCCTGGTAAAAAGGCATATATCACTGGGGGTAATTCTGTCTTCAATCTGAATGTGTAGCGTATATATCTGGTGGAAGAGGCTGGGGGATGTGTAAAATGTTCCACCGGAGAAGATTGAGTTTGAATTTGATAGGTTTTGGAGGTTTCAATAAGCGAAGGCTCTCATACGGCTGTTCTCGAACAACAGAAACCTATCTCCAGTAGCTGTTTCTGTCCATCTTCCTCCTGGTGGTAATGGCTGTCTTTGTCTTTGGACCTGGAGGTGTCTGTTTTCTACGAGCTCTATACAGGGTAGATTTGGCGGAATTAAATGTCGGCAGTTTTTCAATGATCTCTCTACTGGTGTTATCCCATTCAATATCGCAAAGCTTGTTCAGCTCTTCTGAGAATAAGGCTGGAAGGGGTCGCACTTCGTCTACGCAGCGCTTAGAGACCTTATTATTTTTATACCTGGCGACAACATTGGCAAGGTCTGCTGGGTGGTTATGGGTGTGTCTTCCAAAGCCTGTTGGTGTGTTGTTGAAGGTTGACAAAGAAGCAGAGCAACCGGGTTTGATACATCTCCAGAATACTTTGTCTTCTCTTCTACGATTTACTCTGTAGATGATTCCATCTAGTGCCAAGTTATGGCCTTACTTTATATTGGTGATGAGTTTAACATTAAGCTGGTGCATTGGCCATGGTTAAACATGAAAAATGGTTTCGACATCTTGATCATTGCCCATCAATGCAGAAGATTCTGACAGTTTGAATTTGATCAATAGCTATTAAATCTTTAGAACAGTATGCTTTAACTTAAAGAAAGACAAATATTATGACAGTTTAAATTTAATTAATTAATAGCTATCAAACTGTAAGAACATAAAGCTTTGACTTAAAAGGCAAATATACTGTGTGCTTGAATGGAAATTTGTTTGTGCTACATGTTTATAGACAATAACAAATTAATTACAAATTAATAACGGATTCAATTAAAGTTAATTATTAATTAATTAATAGCTACCAAACTGTAAGAATATAAAACATGGTCATTTTATTTACAAAATTTACTCTCTAAGATTGTAATAAAGATATTTAATACTTTTTTTTAATCAATATCAAAAGTTTATGATAAAGAGTTCCAAAGTCATCTACAAAATAAATCTATTATTTACCCTTTACAATGCCCCCTAATTCCCCAATACACTTTAAGTCGAGTAGGCGTTCGGGAACACAGCGTATACAGGGTGTGGCCTAAGAGGTTAAGTGTGTAACATCCCGGACTTCCTCGTTTATCTAACAGGAGACACGGGATTCTGATCTAGCTTGATATTCATTGTACAATTTATTATTTCGTCAAATGTAGAAAACATTTTATTGATTCTCCTGAATAGTATGTTTTTACATATTTAACATTTTGGATGGGGATTTAATTTAAATTTAAAGTTTTATGTTAGGTCCACTATGGGTTTAAAGCGATACAACCTATATCAAAAGCTTATATAATTAGATCACAAGAGAAAGTTGATGCAAGGCATCAATGTCGCCGGAAAAGACTGCATTGATTTATTTATGTATTCTTGACTTTCCTTAGTCTATTCAAACATTAGGAACGTAGTAACGAAAACATTTGCTTATACATTTTATATACATACCTATACATTAGGGTATCTATAAAAAATTAACGAAATGTGTACACATTTATCTGGCTTAAATTTAATTTTGCTGTTGTTACGTATTTAAATAATAGTATTCATTCATATAATTTCAATGTTTGTCAATCTTATTCGAATCACAAGGTAAATATCCTGGTATTGCTTTAAAGGGAGGTAATTTGAAGAAAACAAAAGTCTTCAAAAGGAGAAATATATCAGCATTACCGTCTACAGTTTAAATTGTTCTATTGTTTGTGGATATAAAAATGATCTTTTTTTCTTATTTCTACATGTACAACGAAATATTGCGGCTTCTCTTTGACGCTTTGCGTCAAACATTCGTCTTGTACTTGTCTAAAATAAAATAATATCACTCGCTTTTTCATATCGAAATGCGTATGCGCGAAAATCGATGTTAAAGGTCACGAAACTACACAACAGAATAGGGTCTATATTTAGCTTAGAAACAGTTCCTACTTTAGATATTTATGGATTAACATTATTAAATGAATTCTACACAAATCAAGACATCTCTTTGAACATGAAAACAACATTTAGTAAGTTAAAATTGCTATTAAAAGGAGAATCCGAAATTGACCTCAATGATGACACATAAGAGTCTGCATTAGGGGGTGTTGGTTCACGTCTTGAAGGGACCACTTTTGTCTTCGTAAATAAGACAAAAAACTTAAATGCGAGTGAAATAAAAATCAAAGCGCTGAAGGCACTGAATTTGTTTGGGTACATAAAACTGTCCAAACATTTGCCTTTGCATAGATGTGTGATTTATAAACTATGCATTGTTTATAAATATTACAACTTCGGGTAAAATAATAAATGACGCATCCGTTAAAATTAAATGCCATTTTAGTTGTCTATAAACATAAATCATGAGACATACATGTGAATATTATATTTAATTTCCAAGTTTCAAAAGACATGTAAAACAAATGGATAACCATTATGTCCCCGACTCACTCATTTAAGTATTTACCAATTTTTGTTACAAAAAAAATCACAATTGACCAAGGGTTTTCTAAAATCTTACTCAAAAGCTTCCTGCTTAACAAGAGATTTTCCAAGTTTTCACTATAGCCATATAAGGCCAAATAGCCCTGCTCCCTGGCGGCCATGTTTTTACTATAGCCATATTAGGCAAAAAAGCCCCTCCCGCTGGTGGCCATGTTTTTCGACCAATCAACTTGGCTGGAAGAAATCTGATAGAGGGTCACCCTTGGAACATTTCTACAAAATTATTTGAAAATCGGCCTCACACTTTTGGAGGAGGAGATTTTTTTGAGTTTACACTATAGCAATATAAGGCAAAAAAGCCCCGCTCCCTGGCGGCCAAGGAACACTTCTTTAACATAATTTGAAAATCTGCCAACCAGTTTGGTAGAAGAAGAATGTTAAAGTTATTTTATTTTCGTTGCCATGGAAACCATTATTCTGCATGAATCACAAACATTTGAAGGAATTCTGGTGAGGTTAATGAGAGGATGCTTTCTGTGAAGTTTCATCCCAATTGACCCACTCGTTACTGAGGAGAAGATGTTGACGGACGACAGACGCCGGACAAAAGGAGATCACAATAACTAACTTTCAGCACTTCGTGCTCAGGTGAGCTAAAAAAGAAACATCTATCCAAATGAAAGAGTAATTGAAATCATGTAGAAAATATTGTGGAAAAAGGCAGTACTAATATTTATATGAGCACTTTAAAAGAAACATGCTTCAGACGCTTTTGAATTCATTTGCATTATAAAAGGATTAAATGCTCCAGAGAAAACCAATACCTGTGCCGTCCCCATTTTACTCTACAGTATACACCTAAGCTGGCCGCTGTTTCCTTTAAAGGGTGTTTAAGCTTGCCAAATCAATTAAGGATGCGTGACCATACACTGTTAATTACCATTGTGTACGAGTGTCATTCCAAACAAATTATAAATGTAACCCCTTTTCCCAATAAACCTATCATATACATTTATGTATTTGTAACTTGCCGGGATGTGTCGATACCGTCATGGTACAATGTGATATATGCACAAATTGGTTTCACAAATCTTGTGTTAATGCACCTGTGGATATTTCGACAACAGATGCGGACTTTAATTGTAACTTTTGTTAATTATTTGGCTATTATAATGATAAGATATGTGATTAAATTGGCAACATTTAAGTTTTTTTTTACTTATAACAGCCTTCAAATACAAATTTTGTTTATACGACGGTAAAGAAAGGTTATGGGAATTAAGAAATTGTTTAAATAAGCAAATTCTCCTTTTCCCACAATGTTTTCAATATATGTTGCTTTTTACTGTTTACACAGCAAGAAAAAAACATTTAACTTCTTTGTTATTGATTAGTATTATTGTTGTATATATATATAATTACTAGAAACAAATTAAGCTTAAAAGTGTTGTATATATACATGTATATATATACCTATTATTGTTTATTTGTTATTTAAATTGTTCTGCCCCTTCCAAGTACCCTACAGAATAGAATGTTGCATGGATCATTTGCCTCGTAGTATGGCACATGGAAAACTGTTGAAAGTTACAAAGTAGAAAATGAAGAGGCCAAACAATAACTAGAACCCATGACCCTTCAATCGATTGTAAAGGAGAGGATATAACTGAAGCAAAACCTATGGCTAGTTACTAGCAACCTATTCTATTCTTGCAATGTTTTCAAATTTCGTCCGCTGCAGATGCGTCAAAAGACATTTACTTGTCGGAAAATCAATCCATCAATTCGCGTTATTGATATCTATAGATATGACATAAAGAGGAAAGTCGTTAAAACACTTTACAAAGAGATTCCATTTCAGCATGATCTCGATTTTTGGTTTAATCTATATCACTGATAAAAGCAATCAAACACATTATATATTTACAAAGAAAACCCCGGATATGATCATATGTAACAAATTATACACATTTGCCCATCTTTAATTAAACATTTTTTACAACAAATCATAGCGTCCGCAGATTTGCTTCTCTATATTCTATAGCGTCCGCATTTTCCCTCTATATTGCATTTGTCCGCATTTGTCCGCATTTTCCCTCTATAATGTATTTGTCCGTAGATCGCGTCCGCACTTTAGACCCTCCCCCCATAGCGTTGTATTTATAAATAGAATTCGACGATCACGATTTCTCTGCAAATGTGTTACTCTCATTTTAAATGCATTTTATGACGCACATATTTGCTTTTTTAATTCTTTATGCTACATTTATATGGCCGACAAGGCACAAAGAAAATATTTTCAATTCTGTTTTTATCTACATTTTCAATGCGTGATTGAAATTTCAAATACCGTATCTGGAGCTTAAATCGGAAATAGTTCTCCCTGTAGCAGTTCACTCATTGAGATTTATAAATCTCTCCGCGTTCATGTTTTAAAATACAATGTTTCATTTTATTTCCAAATTCTCTTTGAGTATAAGAACCACATAAAAAAACAAAGACGATATAAATATATCATTATTTCAAATATCGTGATACATTTGAATAGTAAGAGCAAGTATTGAGTACTACTTTCACGCGTATGAAATTTAGGGAATTTTCCATAAGACGTATGGCTTCAGAATTTCGGTTATCACTAAATTTGTTTGTTCCAAACAAATAAAAACTGCAAACATTAAAAAATCGGAATATTTATTTCATTTTAGATGTGTCATTTATTAGTGTTCGTAAACAACCACAATTGTAATATGTTCAAGTCATCTAGATTTGTTTCTTTCTAATAATAAGCCGCCCTCCCATGTGATTTCCGAAAAGCTATTAAAAATAGAAGTCGCGGGCTTCTGCCCGGCGACTAATTATGCAGTCGAAGGACAGATTTACACAATTGTAGAATGCATATCATTACTCAAAATCACATGATAATAGAACAGAGTTGATATATCATTGGTGGCGAAATTAAATTAATAATTAATTCAATACAATGGAAGACAACGCATCAATAGAGAAATAATGCCAAGGCCGTTAAGATATATTATACTTGTTGTATATTAATGCAACATATATCAAGTTATAAATGCATTTATATAACTAACCAATAATTGTTCCTTTTCTGCAGAGGCTTAAAAACATACACATTAGAGAGAAAGGGCTACCGGATAATACCGGAAGAATTTAGTTGATTCTAAAGATCAACCACTTCCTCATTTACACACCCATCGAACAGACTCGATCACATGATTGAACCCTGCCCTCAATAGCCCTTATCCGACTAAACAATCATAAGTTTAGAAACACATTGTTTCAATCAATCTTACACTTGATCTGATATCCTCATTGGAATCCCTTACTGTAGTGTACCACAGTGCATGCACACTGATACATCGACTGCTACATCATTTAATGTTGTATCGAGCTGCTTAAAGCACATATAATCAAGAGATTGTAAAATATAGTAGACGGTAATTAGACTGTATGTCTAATACATTAATGTAGGAAAGGGGCCCTTAAGAGTTGACAGCTCCAAAGGCGTCAGATATCACCTGTATCAGAGAACGAATCAATTATGTTGATATTTACCTTACATGATCAAACAAAAGTCTTCCAATGCTACAGCTATTTATAGTATCATAAGATACACGTATGACTAACTTCCATGTAGAAGGACAATGTCGACTCTATACTGAGACTGTTTGGATTCACTGGAGTCATCAATGTACGCAGCTGCATTAAAACCCACATTCACTAGTCTTATTAATCTTCGAAACATCCGTGTTTCCGTTTTCGTAAATTGTAGTCTACATCCTGGTTACTTTTAACTGTTTCATTTCATTTGCGAAAGCGATTGAATACACTTTACGCATATACTCTCCAAATGTGTGTCATTTTTAATGTAAGAACAGAACTATCTTAACTTTTTCAGCGCCAAAGGCAATATTGAAGTTTTTGCAAACAATGCAGATTCGGGTGAGTCAGCTCGCTTATTACATGAGAAATGGAATCGCCCAATTTTGAACATGGGAGAATCTACCTTATACAATTCGGCGCTGAAAGAGTTAATACTTTTTCAGATGTCATAAGCCACGGTTGAAGAATGTAAAGAGTTAAAGTGAAAAGTTATAATACAGTTATACTGAAACCTTTTCTACCAGGAATTGTTTGTTGTTTTACGCCATTTTCAACACGTGTTGAGTTATATCACGGCGTTTCCTGGGTAAGTTACCAGTTTTACTGGTCCATTTATCCTGACATCAGCCAGTAAGTCGTAATACATACCCTGCAACACTGAACGCCAAGGAGAGTAGCCATTACTATTATTTTTAAAATCTTTGGTTTTTAGCAAGGTGAACCGATTTTGGCAAACAGACAATGACAAATTCACAGATGTTACATAAATGATGGTATATATATTTAAGCCATTCCCACCCAATTTGACACATCTGCAGCAGATAACTTTTGAAAAAATATTGTTGAGAAAGGAGAAATTGCTCATTATGAGCAATTTCTCCTTTTGCCACAATCTATTCAAATCTATTCAATCATTTAAAGACATTTTCCATATTTTTTCTTAAATGTTTTCAAAGTCGTAAGCTGCAGATTTGTTGTATGTGGGAATGGGTTAAATAACAATAAATAAATACGTAATTACCTTACCGTTATTTATTAAAAAGTGTCCTTGACGAGAGAACTATACTTGACTATTAAAATATCCTCAAACTGACGTTGTCCTAGATATTCCGGAAGTAACATATCACATGATCCTTTTTCAAAAATTCAGACGTTTATGCAGCAGATGACTTTGAAAACATTTTCGCAAAATGGGAAATTACTCAATATCAGCAAGTTCTCCTTTTGCCATAGTGTTTTCAATTTTATTCACTTATACTTTAATTTATCAAGATATTTCCATATTTTGCCTATATAATTTAAAAAGTCGTTAGCCTAAAGGGTAATCATTATCTTTGCCTTCTACGTACTGATCATAGTATGCATGTATTTAAACGACGTATAGTATGTGAGCTCTCTCGACCGATATCAGCCTGCACAGTGTAACGGTCTCCTCTTTTATATACAAACACATTGATTTAACGCATCGCATCGTATACAACAACTAACTTTATAAATAAATACAAGAGAAAGTTGATGCAAGGCATCAATGTCGCCGGAAAAGACTGCATTGATTTATTTATGTATTCTTGACTTTCCTTAGTCTATTCAAACATTGGGAACGTTGAAATGAAAACATTTACTTATAAATTTTATATTCACCTATACATTAGGGTATCTAAAAAAAATTAACGAAATGTGTACACATTTATCTTGGCTTAAATTTAATTTTGCTGTTGTTACTTATTTAAATAATAGTATTCATTCATATAATTTCAATGTTTGTCAATCTTATTCGAATCACAAGGTAAATATCCTGGTATTGCTTTAAAGGGAGGTAATTTGAAGAAAACAAAAGTCTTCAAAAGGAGAAATATATCAGCATTACCGTCTACAGTTTAAATTGTTCTATTGTTTGTGGATTTAAAAATGTTCTTTTTTTCTTATTTCTACATGTACAACGAAATATTGCGGCTTCTCTTTGACGCTTTGCGTCAAACATTCGTCTTGTACTTGTCTAAAATAAAATAATATCACTCGCTTTTTCATATCGAAATGCGCATGCGCGAAAATCGATGTTAAAGGTCACGAACCTACACAACAGAATAGGGTCTATATTTAGCTTAGAAACAGTTCCTACTTTAGATATTCATGGATTAACATTATTAAATGAATTCTACACAAATCAAGACATCTCTTTGAACATGAAAACAACATTTAGTAAGTTAAAATTGCTATTAAAAGGAGAATCCGAAATTGACCTCAATGATGACACATAAGAGTCTGCATTAGGGGGTGTTGGTTCACGTCTTGAAGGGACCACTTTTGTCTTCGTAAATAAGACAAAAAACTTAAATGCGAGTGAAATAAAAAAAACTGCAAACATTAAAAAATCGGAATATTTATTTCATTTTAGATGTGTCATTTATTAGTGTTCGTAAACAACCACAATTGTAATATGTTCAAATCATCTAGATTTGTTTCTTTCTAATAATAAGCCGCCCTCCCATGTGATTTCCGAAAAGCTATTAAAAATAGAAGTCGCGGGCTTCTGCCCGGCGACTAATGAACTGTTCCACGAGAAAACCAACATTGTGGACTCTGTGTAAAGTATCGACCCGGATCAGGCTAAGCATGCCTCGCAGGCAAACCTGGACAGTCACGTCTCGCCTCATGTGGATTTTCTGTTACAGGAAACATTACTCTATACCTCTATCCCCCTTAGATGGAATGTGTCGACCCGGATTAGCCTGCACGGACTGCGCAGGCTGATCAGGTAGGGTCGATACATTATGCAGAGTCCCTAATGTTTGTTTTCTCGTGGAACGGATCATATGTCAATATTGTTAAGATACAAGGAAGGTTAGTTAACAGGAATATAAATCTGGTATACGTATTGTACTAACATTACTAGTTTCTACAGCTTACTACAATCTAACAGCCCTTTGCTAATTAGAAAATTTACCACACTACATATACATGCTGTCGAAAGAGTTTTAGGGACACTTTTCATTTAATAGATGTATACATATTATGTTATGTATTATGGGGCGGTGGCCTAAGTACTTTTGAATAAAGATTTGTCATTTTCATTGCCAATATGGTCATTATGTTAATTCACTGACTCATATCATAATCTTCCAAACTGAGAATAGTTTGCGTTCATTGAGAAATGTGGATTGTTATGTCTGTATTAGTGACGTATAAAAGACATTAGATGCAATATAATACATAGACTTTTCAGAAAATAAGGATCATTTACTACGTCTTTCGTTCTGACAAGTTGTACATATACGTATACTTATTAAAGTATATAAAACATTTGTTTATAAACGTTAAGGCTCATGTGCGACGCATGGTAAACATGCAATGCTGTTGATCTTCCCTTTCGGTTTCACACATAGAAAGACGATCAACAGGTCCAGAACTCGAACACCGTGACGAGGCGTAACTCTTTAAGATACTCTCGAAT
Organism: Serripes groenlandicus; assembly: GCA_031761405.1. Lineage (NCBI taxonomy): Eukaryota > Metazoa > Mollusca > Bivalvia > Cardiida > Cardiidae > Serripes > Serripes groenlandicus. Next base: position 122,484,815 of record JASEVX010000002.1, read on the forward strand.
ATAAGAACAATGGTGTATCCAGGCTGTCCTTTGCTCGCCAAATAGTTAACCGTGCACGGCGAGGGTGAATGGATAACTCTGCACGGCGATATATAACTCTGCACGGCGATAGATAACTCTGCACGGCGAGGGGGAATAAAAGGATTTCATCTCAGGATGTCCTAACACATCGAACGCTCGTTGATGTGCTCCCCGAATCAAATAATACAATTAAAGCTCAGTATACAGTACAGCTCAAGGGGTTTTTCTCAAAAACCCTCACCCCCGGGTTGAGGGGGATATCGATAAAATGATAAACCACCGGCGTTAAGTCGCTCCCCCGGCTTAACCCGGCGTTTTCCAGGTATTTCAGAGATAGAGGGATTGCAGGGTTCCCTCCGCAGAAAATGTTAAATGGGAGTGGCCTATATTTCTTCCGCGGATCCCCCGCGGAGCCGCCGCGAAGCCCCCGCGGAAAAATGCGAGTAGGTGTGTTTTAATATCATCCGATTATACATTATGTTAACTATTCTGTATTGTTTACCCTGCTTCCCAAATAGTTAATTTTGCAGGCATATGCATCATGAACGATTGTTTACTTTTCAAAATAATTGCTCGCCATATTGATTATTCTGCATGGCGAGTGTTAACAAAAAAAATCAATATATTGCAATTTAATTTCAATAATAATTACGTTCTATCTCACGCTCCTCTAGATTAAATGTTTTAGATGACGTTCCCTCCTTTCATTGGCTTTTAATTAGTGTTACTATATTTCATATTGTAACCCATTTCCATTAATTCGAACTAGAAGTCTGTAAACGCATCTACAGTCGATTTATGTTGTAATTATGGACGGGAGAGAGAACACTGAAAAGGGAACGACTTCTACGTGTCTTAAAATATGACCCCCTACTCAAATATACATGTATACTGCTAATGTTCAGGTCATTACATGTTTCCTCGGATATTAGCAAACCAATGGCTAAATCAAATAATGACAATTGAGTCAGATCAGATAAATCACTGTTACTAAATGTACCATGTACACTGTAGACCTGGATTTGTATGCGCATATATGTGCAAACTTGACTCATCATGTATGTTTTATATGCTGAAACAAAGAACAAAACAAAGAAACACTGGAACAGTCGCTAAAATACCTTTCTTGAATACTTTGAACATCGAGTTGTCTGAGATCTATTGCGATGAAATATGCATGTGCATATTACAAACATTTATAATCAAATTCAATGTTCTACAGCATAATTGAGAAATACAGCCCTACCTTTGAGAATAATAATCCTATTTCTACATTTACATACAATTAAGATCAACACGATTATGATAAATCCATAAACAAATTTATATTGATTTACCAAATCAACAAAAATCACTTTTTATACGACACTCCATTGAAGACAAACAAATCTTAAAACAAATTTCTTTTCAATATAAACATTACTGTTTGCGAGTAAAGGGGTTAAGCACGTGACAGATGAAAAACGTGTGCTGTATTTCGTGTTGGTTGTCAGGCTGATTGAAAGACGGTGACTTGCATATAGATCACAGGGCATTGTTTTTATTGACCCGACTAACCCGCTGGTAATCTGACAGTTTGTTTCGTCGTTTAAATAACATCGTTATTTTGCAAGCTAATTACATACATATATACATACATTTTATAAGATTCAGCTTAAAACTTGTGTTTTGCTATTTTCAATAGAAATATGTAAAAGAAATTGATCTGTATCCCCTAAAAAACACAAAAGATATTAGAACAATGTAAAACGACAATATAAAGTATATATGATCAAAGTTCTATATAATTTGTCTTTAGCGTAGGCAGTGAAGTGTAGATCCAAACCACTATGCATGAATGTGCGTGCTGATCTATATATATACATTTAGCAAATGCCATTACGTTGGGTGTCCTTAATCATGAATGTCTGCAGTGTTGAGATATGTGAATTGGCCGCCGTAATTTGACTGAACAATTGTTGAAAACGACGTTTTATCCCAGTTAATCAACATTGAGCATTGTTAAAGGCATATGATAAAATGCTCATTTTAAAAAATAAACGGAAACTTTTATAAAAACATTTAATTCGGAGTAGAGATTTCAAATATACAAATAGTCTGCATGTTTAAAATAATTGTATCGGAGCAAAAAATAGGTTCTATTTCTAGTTTATATTTATTTACGTTTGAGTATGTGAACTGGCCGCCGTGATATGACTGAATATTGTTGAAAACGGCGTTAAGCTTTTCTTACTGTAATTCGATTAAATAAATCCTGCACAGGCAAGAACAAATGAAACATGCACAAAACAACCGCTGTACACTAGTTCAGAGCGAGTGTATGAGAAAAGGAACAAGCTATTTTAAGTGTAGGTCCTTGTTCTGGATGCAAACTGTTCACAAAAGCAACTTTTAACTTGGGCCATGCACAAGCTCATACTATCCTCATCAACATAAAATAAATATGAAACAGACGACTAGAAACGACGAAATCTCTTTCATGAAAGTACTATTTAGTAAATGAATACAAACCATTGTAGTAAAATGAGAAATTTGTCACAGTGTTTTCAAAAACCCTATGTTTTAGATGCGTCTTCGTGTCGCAAAGGGTTAACATTGAGATAGTTCTTCCTGTGTCACAATATTCGAAAATATGCTTATGTTTTGCCAAAAACCTTTCCACGTTGGGGCATGCAGAAGATTTCTGTTAATGGGAAAGAGATGTCTGAATACACAAACTAAAATACATTTTGTTAACACAGACAAACAATCTTTTAGAAGTGTTTGGTGACTTTCGGTATTGTTGATTTGGCATCAAAGTTATTTTTGTATTAAACGAGGGGTCAACGTTTCTGTTGATGTTGTCTTTTTGCCATTTATGACTGTATAACCGGTTGCTGGTGTACATTCACTTTACTGTTCGAAGTGGCATCAATATCCCCTGACATGGCTCATTTATAGGTTATACGAAAAAAAAACATGAATGGGTTTTTTCGCTTATAGTTAACGGGTGTGAGATTTTTTTTTTTTTTTTTTTTTTTTTTCAATAACCCATGAAGCTTTCTGAAATGAAACTGGCCGAATCCATGGGGGCCGCCATTTTGGGTATGTATAAAATGAGCCGAGAAACACGGATTGAAAAAAAATTATTGTCGTCTTTTTAATATTTTTTTTTAAATCGATAATTTGGGTATGTATAAAATGACACGAAAAACACGGATTTTTTAAATTATTGTCGTCTTTTTAATAATTTTTTTTTTAAATCGATATTTATTAAAGTGCTGTGTTTTGGGGGAATTAACATTAAAAATAAATGGAACTCTGTAAGAAATATGTTTTCCCGTTCGTCAAAAAAACGACAGCATTACCCCTGAACCTAAATGTTGACTGTATCGTATCCAAAGAAGGACGTGACGTCATTTCCGTAACACTTCATCTTGGCGTAACGTCAATGGAGCGACGTCGTTTCCCGCAAAAAAGTGGTATCAACATGAAATACCCCAAATTCCTATACATGAGCTATTTATCAAACATTGTGGCAAAAGGATAACTTTCTCATAAGGAGCAATTGTTCTTTTAGCGACAATCTTTTCCTAAATCGTCTGTTGCAAAGGCCTCAGAAACCGTCTCTAATAGGGAAAGGGTTTAGCAGAAATATGACCCCTTACATCATTTGTTCCAGTCATATTGACTGGTTGAAAAAGGCAGTTGCCAGGTGGCATCAGCAAAGAGCTGATCTTTTTGCTTCTTTACCATAATGCAGGTGATCGATTAAGGATCATCTTGGCCATCATGTTTTAACCTCGTTCATTATAAATGTATTCCTTGATTTTCTGAAAGTCTTTACTTTATTATTTTCTGTTCGTAATAATAGACGACAGCAATACGAATTCCAAATATTTTTTGATAATGCACAAAACATGACATTAACATTATTATTGTCTAGTCAATTACTTATAAATCCTTTTTTATGGCCAAAGTATGCTCTTTAATTTTTGTTTATAATTATCTTGCGTTTTTTCGTAAATAGGTAGCACCTATAGATATATTATTTCGTACTTGTGCATAGTGGACTTCGTTTAGATATGCATATAGTAAAATAAAACATCATGGAAAAAGCTGGTGTATCTTAAAATTGCCATCTGATACGTCGACTATCGTTAACAGATCCAAGTTACATCATTAACCGGTGCGTGCTTAATGAATATGTATACTTCCATCCTATGCAGCAGACGACATATAAAATATCTACGCAAAACTTCGTGATATTAAAATTCACAGAAGCTTAATTATTGAGCCCCGGTACCTCAGTCGGTAGCGACGCAGGCTGTCAATCCAACGGTTGTGAGTTCGAATACCAGCTCCGCTAACATTTTCGAAGTTTGACGACAAGCGTCACTCGTGTTTCACCAATGGGCTAACAGTCAATGTTGATAAGCAGCCAGCTACTTTGGAAGTATGTTGGAAGTCGAACTGGTAGCTTAAGTACGTGAACTGGCACCCGTGATATACTGAACAATAGTTGAAAACCGCGTTAAGCCCCAATGCATGAATCAATATTGAATAAAGTTGAAAACACGGTGGTAACATGAGAAATTTTACATTTTGTCACAACGTTTTCATAAGTGATCTGTTGTAGAGGCGTCGACAGCGTCTGTATGTAGTAAAAGGGCACAATAGTTTCCCGGCATACCAAACACTTTAAAAATAATATTAATGGCTTCCATCCTACGCGCTTATAGATGCGGAAACATACATTGCATCGTGTCAGAGTAAATAAAATCGTTTGTATTGGTAACTTAACAATACAATACCATGATCTAACTGAAATACAGTTGAAAGTCATCTACAGAAAGTCTGGGTAAAGGGTTGACATGTGTTGTAATAAACATCTACTTTATATCAGAGACATATAAACACAGAGATAAGCGACACGCGATTGCAAATGCCTTACGAAGAACAAAATCCTTCAAACGGCGAGCGGGTCAAGCCACGTGATCAAACCGGGTGCCACTCAAAATCCCCTAGCTCATAATCCCCTAGGTCCAAAAATGGCTATTAGTCAAAATCCCCTAGGTGTAAAATACAGGGTACTCAAAATCCCCTAGATGATATTTTCAAGGTACTCAAAATCCCCTAGACAGAACGTTCAAGGTAGTCAAAATCCCCTAGAATTGAAAAATTGTCTTCCTATTTATGTTTCAACCCTTTCAACTATTATAGTAAGTAAGTAAGTAAATATTTTATTAAAGCGACATGTGTACATGTATACAATTATAGAAATTAAAACAAAACCACCGGCCCAATGGACCTATAAGTCACTTTTTATAACTGTGCATTATTAAACATCGTGTAAAAGAGTGACTTGAAATAAATGATTTTTAAAATATCTGCCGTTCTGAACTATATTTACCACCAACGGGCTAAGTATATGTGGAAAAGCAGCCAGTTGTTTGGGAAGATTGTTGTGTGGAGTACTGGTGTGAGAAAACCAGGAAATGCATGAGTAGGATAACTGGCCGCCGTGATATAACTGAGAAATTGTTAAAAATGGCGTTAAACCCCAATCAATCAATCAACTCATAAATCATTGTCCTGGTATATGGTTACATCATGGTCCTAGCTACTTAACTGTTTACAACCTTTTTAAAAAGGCTAATACAAAACAGAATGTGACTTCGGAAGCTAAGGGATGATTCCATCGGCATAGGGAATGTTGGACTAACCTTAACACGACTTTTTTCGGTCCGGGAAATATAAGATGGGGGAGTAGTTGGTTCGGTGGCGGGGTGAAGATTAAGGAAGAACTAGACTCGGTAAGGAAAAACATCATCAGAAGATATGTCAAAGCCTTTTACCCCGCTGCAGGTAAAACATCTATTTGAGAAAACAGCATATTGAGCCGCACAAACGAGGGACTAAGACGAAACGTAGACAAAGAAGGTTCTTCTTAGAAAAGACCAGAGGAGGAAAAAACAAGTGTAATTCCACTCTTTTGCACTATGTACTATTGAATAAAGTAGACAACATTGTGGCGGACAATGATTGTTCCTTTCCTGTGATTGTTCGATTTATAACCACATTAACCAACAGGGAAGATATGTCTTTACATAAACTTCCAGTCATTGTTTGCTCTGTTTCGCCTGATATTCAATTAGTAGATCATTGGATGAGAGCCCAGCCCCGGTGGCTCAATCGGTAGCGACGCGCGCTGTCAATATAGGGGTTGTGAGTTAGAAATCCAGCTGGTCATAAATTCTTTCCGAAGTTTGACAAAAGTCACTGTGACTGGCTTCATTCGTTTTCCACTAATGTTCTTATAGTCTATGTGGAAAGCCAACCAGTAGCTTGGAAAGCATGGTGTGGGAAGCCAGAAAACGCACGATGGTTTTCTGTATGTGCCAAAAGATGCTCCTAGAAGGCACCAGATGCAATAGTGGATTTAAAAAAAAATCCCGGAGGAGTATGCACGTCTGTGCGTATACTCGATTTAAATCCAGGTACGCCCCTGCCTTTATAAATGCATTGATCAAAAAAGGTACAAAAATGTAGTGATACGTAACTGGGAAGTAAGCTACATGACTATACAAGATATTATTAAGTTATACGCTACTAATTACATTGTGTGGTATAACTTTATAGTACTGTCAAATAACTAGTCTATAAATGGACTCGTACATTGATGCTGAAGGGAATCCCATCCGCTTTAAAATGAGGGATGACTTTATCCGTGGAAAGTTGAAAGAATGTAAACACTACGTAAATCCAATTTTATTTTATGAATGAAAGCACAATGTTTTCTTAATGATTCTTGTTTTTAATTAAGGGTGGAATATGCATAACTCAGTATCATAACATAATTCAAAAATCTGTATTAGCTATGAGTGTTAACCCTTTCCCACCTGCAGACGCATTTTGACGCAATAGCAACAGATGACTTTTGAAAACATTGTGGCCAAAGATGAAATTGCTCATGATGAGCAATTTCTCCATTGGCCACAATGTTTTCAACTTTATTTAACAAATAAGCTATCTTTTATGGAGACTTTTAAGGTATTGTCACACTGTTTTCAAAGTCGTCTGCTGCAGATTTGTTGTATGCGGGAAAGGGTTAAGCTAATGTTAATTTTCATTTTGTTTATAAACCAATGCACATGATTTGTTTATATTATTGTTACAGAAAACTTTGTAGTTATTATAATTATTTAATAAATCTCACAAAAACAGTTCATTCTTAACTATTTATATAATTATTATGAAATACAACATAATTAATTCTTCAACTTGAAATTTCAAGCATACTAAATAAAATAAAAGGTTCTGAACGGCAAAGACAAGTGTAAATACAAGTACAGCTTGTTGCTAAAAATCTGTTCTCAGAAACATGTGTTGGGAATTTCATACGGGCAGGCAGTATTAATGACTCTGCGGCTTGCTTTAGATCATTATCAGTGAGGTGTTAATTAACACTGACCCCAGGATAGCCTTTATCAAAATGATAAGTTTGGCGGGCAAAAACTCGGGACTGAAGCATCCAGTTGTCATTTTATTTCTTGTCTGACTTATCGGCCAGAAAACAGATACGTCAATCAAAGATTCGCCGATATTAATAGGAGAGGACATATGACACCGGGTGGTAGAATTGATTTGTGAATTTATGATACATGAATGCTTCATGTATATAAATCAATCGTTGCTGATATAGGGACATTGTGAAAAGAGGAGAACTGGTCCAAATAGGCGGTTTCTCTTCTTGTCACATTGTTATTGTTATAACTGTCTATTTTCTTTTCATTTTTCAAATATCTCCAAGCGAAGATGTTGACGGCGCTTAAATGCAAACTTATGAAAACATTACTTATATTTCGCCACCAGGAACTTTGTAAATATGTATGTATGTTTATTTTCTCTGCTGTGTTACTGTCAGTCAGCAGTGTATATAACATGTATCCTCATGGGCTGGAAGCCTAAAGGAATTTGAATGAATAAACTTATCAAACTTCATAAAGCCGACAGCATATGTTTTTAACCATAACATAATAATACCAAACAACTCAGATTGTCGACATGATTTTAACACCTATTAATTGAAAGTAGTAAATCATCAATCATCGTGACGTCATGAATCGTTATCGGATTTCCCTCCGCGGACTTAATAGTTGAATGATCAAACCCCGCGGGACCGCGGTGTTATTGTAGTGGAAACTCGTACATATACATATACCAGTTAGTATTCTCGTATAGGTACACACACCAGTTAGTATACTCGTTCATATATACACACCATTAAGTATACTCATACATATACATACACCAGTTGTTATACTTGTACATAAACACACACCAGTTAGTATACTCATACATATAAACATACACTTACTATACTTAGTACTGTGTTATTACCATAAAGCTGCAAAGATGAAATGGCTGTTTTGATTGGCTAAACTAAGTTGTGGCAACAATTTAGTAAATTGTGGCCACAACTTAGTAAATTGTGGTCACAACTTTTTTATCTTCTTGTGGCCACAACTTAGTAAATTGCGGCCACAACTTTTTATCTTGTGGCCACAACTAAGTAAATTGTGGCCACAACTAAGTAACTTGTGGCCACAACTTTAGTAAATTGTGGCCACAACTTTTTATCTTGTGGCCACAAGTTACTTAGTTGTGGCCACAATATAAATAAAGTGTTGCGGAAAAACACATGTATATTTGTATCAAGGTTGTGTACGCTATGTTATAATTTGTCTAGTAAATCCATGTCTAACTGACACTCTGCCTTGGCGTCATTTATAATGTTATATTGATATAAAAGTAGTGAGGCTACACTGTTTCTAGGTCTAAATTACATGTATATGGTCAGTTAAGACTGGTGAGACTGCATACTATGATACATAGGCTCCTCTGAGTCTTCACTGGATACAGATGCATTATAACCCCAAATAACTTAATGCAGATCAATAATTGTAAAGTATCTATTATAAACGGACTATTTTATTATTCAAATCATAGCATACGTATATATTGATAAAAAATTGTTTTGCGCAGACATGTATACAACTATACACATCTTGATTTTATTTTTATTGTGCAATCAGTAACTGTATGTATTTTTGTTTCGTTTCAGATCATGGAAATGTTGACAGGTTATATAATGCACAATACGCAACATTACTTGTGAAGAAGATTCATAATGTCAGTGTATGGGATATTTTTACAACCAACCTTTATGTATTGGAAAAGTTGGGGTATATTAACTGTTGTTTCTGGTTTGGTTTTTAGTTGAATCAGAGAAATAAAAGACAAATGGCAAGTCGTGGACGCAACAAGACGGGTAGAAAACAAAAACAAAACGACGTTAATGACATTCTTCAAAGCTGGTAAAAGCAGCGAGTCGTTGTGACAAGTATTCTGGATGAAAGTGTTTATTCTGTAAAGGTAACTCGGAAAACAATAACGGAATGGAAGAACAAATATCTGGGCGAGATGTAAACGACACAAATATGAATCAAGGATGCACAATGTGATCTGTTTTTGTTTACTATAATACAGGAAGATAACTGTGTAATTAACTAATTACTATGAACAAGACATTCAAGTAAATCATTTTGAGCTATAATACAGAGATGACACTTCTACATGATAACTAACATTAAGTAGATCATTTTGAACTACATATTGTGTCACACAGGGGGATCATTTGTTTTGTTAAATGACCAAAGATGTAACATTTAAAAGTTAAACTGTAAGTTAACTAGCATTTATCAACAGTAAGAGGCATGAGTAAAAAGCATTGTGACAAAAGGAGAAATTGTATGGAGCAATTTCTTCCTCTGCTTCCATGTTTTCAAAAAGCCGTCTGCTGCAGAGGCGTCAGAAAGTGTCTATTTGAGGGAAAGGGTGATTGAAATATTATAACGAGCTTATGTCATGGCGAATTGTCCGTCGTGCATGCGTTAACTTTTTGCTTCAAACAACTTCTTCTCCCTAACCACTTGGCCAATTGAAGTGAAACTTCCTAGGAAGCGTCCTCTCAATGTCCTCTCCTAAATTCCTTCATATTTTTTGGATCCATGCACATTTCTGGTTTCCATGGCAACTGAAAATAAAAAATAGTGAAAACTTAAAAAAATCTTCTCCGAGGAAAGTGTCAGGTCGATTTTCTAATAATTTATAGAAATGTTCCTTGGGTGACCCTCTATCGGATTCCTTCAAGCCAAGTTGATTGGACGAAAAACATAGTCGCCAGGGGGGCGGGGCTATTTTGCCGTATGTGGCTATAATGAAAACTTAAAATATCTTTACCTCAAGAAGTGTTTGGCAAATTTTCAAATAATTTTGTAGAAATGTTCCTTGGGAGACCCTCTATCAGATTCCTTCAAGCCATGTTGATTAGTCGAATTTTTTATTGATCACAAAAGGAAAAAGCACATTATGAGATTTTCTGTTGCATCATTATTGTCTACAGCCTATATACATTCAAAGTCAGTTTACTATATTTTTCTATGTATATTCAAGTTGATATGTACTCATCATGCAACAGAATTTTCATTGACAAAATATGTCCCCAATTTTTCAATTGTTGAACATAGTAATGGGAAGAAAAGTTTGAATATTTTAACAAAACTGTACATTTTGACCTGTTGATTTTTTTTGCAAACTTCAAGGATTGGAAGAAATAATTGAACGGAAACAATATCACAGGCTCTTTTTAAAAAAACTTTACCCAAATTTAAACCAATCTACAGCAGACAACTTTGAAAATATCTTTGCAAGCTCACTTTGGTACAGCATGTTTCCTATTTTATTACTCAGTTTACCGTAGCTCAGTCAGTAGAGACACAGGCTGTTAATCCAGGGGTTGTGAGTTCGAACCTCAGCTTGGCCTACATTCCTTCTGACATTTGACGTGACTACCACCAATGGGCTTTCAGACTATGTGGAAAAGCAGCCAGTTGCTTGGAAAGAATGTAGTGTGAAGTACTGGTATGAGAAAGCCAAGAAACATATGAGTAGTTGAACTGGCTGCCGTGATTTGACTGAAAGATTGATGAAAATGGTGTTAAACCCCAATTAATCAATCAAACTATTTTATTACCTTATACTTTGGGACTTGGAAAACTTCCTCATCTAATACCCTTCTTCTCATTGTATACTAAATATGCTGAGTGTAGCCTATTTTTTCGGGTAAAAAGTATAAATTTTGATGTATTTTGGTTGTATAAGAGAATTGGACATTGTTGGTTAAGTTACAGGTCAATTTGACAGAAAATCCACAGGTAAAATGTGTCTATCCTTGTAAGCCTATGTGGCATTCTTAGGCTGATCGGGATCAATACTTAACGCAGAGTCCACAATGTTGGTTTGCTCACAGGACTGCTCAAATTAAAGGAAAATCGAGTTAACCCTTTTCCTCATACGACAATATATAACATATTTTGTCAACATATAGAAAATCTCTATAATTGAATGGATAACCTATGACTAAAAGTGGAAAACATTGTGGCAAAAGGAGAAATTGCTCGTTTTGAGCAATTTATTCTTTTGTCACTATGTTTTCAAAAAGCCGTCTGCTGTAGAGGCGTCAGAAGGCGTCTATATGAGGGAAAGGGTTAACACTCTGGAAGCCGCATGTTTTACTTGAGCATGTTGAAACTTCCACAGAATATTTGCTTGTATGATATCTAGCCTAAGTTCGAATATGTGTCAGATCCAATAAAGAACTAGGTCACTTAGCCAAACACACACAAATTTTGTTAACACTATAGACACTGCATTTTTGTATTGAGCAGTTTGAAACCTTGTCAGAAAGTTTGTCTTGATGATAGGCCAATTTCAAATATTGGTTATTTTGGATAAAACATTAGGGCACTAAGCCAAGTAGGAGGAAAATCTTGTTAAGACTTTGGAAGCTGCACTTTTAGCTTGAGCATGCTGACACTTTGTCAGAATGATTGTTTTTATTAAATTTAGTTTGAATATGGTTAATGTTTGTTAAACAAGAGCTGTCGGAGGACAGCGCGCTCGACTATATGCCGCTTATTCACATAAAGCACTATTTCATTATATTGCACTTAAGTACTATTAACCCTTTCCCTCATACGGCAATTCTGCAGCAGACGACTTTGAACTTATTTTGTCAAAACATAGAAAACCTCCATAATTGAATGGATAACCTATGACAAAAAGTGGAAAACATTGTGGCAAAAATTTTCTAAGTAATTCAAGGGCCATTACTCCATATTTAGGATGCAATGGAGTTATCTAACCTAATTGTACGATGGTCCTTAACAAATGTGATTTGAATTATGAAACTTTAACGCAAATGTTAAAACTGACCGAGTTTAAAAATAGCAAAACCTAAAAAAAAGGTTTACCAAATGTTTGACATCATGCAAAACCCGTTTGATATGTTGAAGAATTATATTTGATAAATGAATGATCACAATTAGAAAGGAATGTAACCAAAAATTATGAATTTATCTAAAATTCTCAAAATCAAACAAAAATCATGTTATTTATTCCCAAAAAGTCACACTCAGCATCTTCAACATACAATGTGAAGAAAGGTATTATATGTAATTATATTCCAAATATGAAAGCCCTAACACAAGTACTTATTGAGAAAATTTAAAAAATTAAATGAAAATGCCAACTTGCCCTAAAACTTTAACCACCCCCAAATCATATCTTTTGCCGCAAAAAGAAGGTCACACTCAGCATCTTCAGCATACAATATGAAGAAATGTATTAGATGTAATTATATTCCAAATATGAAAGCCCTTGCATAAGTACTTATTGAGAAAAAATAATTAAAAAATAAATTCCAACTTGCCCTAAAACTTTAACCACCCAAAATCATGTTTTTTACCCCCCCCCCCCCCCCCCCCCAAAAAAAAAGGTCACACTCAGCATCTTCAGCATTCAATGTGAAGAAAGGTATAAGATGTAACTACATTCCAAATATTAAAGCCGTAGCACAAATTATTGAGAAAAATTAAAAAATTAAATGAAAATGCCAACTTGCCCTAAAACTTTAACCACCCAAAATCACATCTTTTACCCCAAAAAGAAGGTCACACTCAAAATCTTAAGCATACAATATGAAGACAGGTATTAGATGTAATTATATTCCAAATATAAAAGCCCTAGCATAAGTAACTATTGAGAAAAAAAAAAAGAAAAAAAAAATTCCAACTTGCCCTAAAACTTTAACCACAGAAAATCATGTTTTTTACCCCAAAAAGAAGGTCACACTCAGTACCTTTAACATTCAATGTGAAGAAAGGTATAAGATGTAACTATATTCCAAATATTAAAGCCCTAGCACAAATACTTATGAATGAAAATGCCAACTTGCCCTAAAACTTTAACCACAGAAAATCATGTTTTTTACCCCAAAAAGAAGGTCACACTCAGTACCTTTAACATTCAATGTGAAGAAATGTATAAGATGTAACTATATTCCAAATATTAAAGCCCTAGCACAAATACTTATGAATGAAAATGCCAACTTGCCCTAAAACTTTAACCGGACGCCGACGGAGACGCCGACGCCGACGCCGACGCCGGGGCGAGTAGTAAAGCTCTCATATTCTTCGAATAGTCGAGCTAAAAATTAGGTCACTATGCCAAGTTGTAGGACAATCTTGATTTAACACTTAAGAGACCACAATTTTGACTTAAGCGGCTTGAAAGTTTGTCAGACAGTTTTTCTTGACGATATACAGGCCAATTTAGACATTGGTCATGTTGAGTCAAAAATTAGGTCCCTTGATCAAATTTGGAATCCGCTGTGGTCGAGTGGTTAGCGTCGGGGATTTCGAAACCGGGTGTCCCGGGTTCGATCCCCAGTCGCGGCATTACGGTCATGGTGGAGTGCCCTTGGACAAGGCACATTTTCTAGCCTAGTACTGGTTTGTTTACCCAGGGATCATGAATAATTAAAATTTAATTGCGCGCTAAATGACCTTAGCTGTCGATGCGCCATAAAACAATATACATTCATTCATTGATCAAATTTAAGAAAAGATTTGTTAATGCTCTGGAAGCCATGTTTTTAACTCTAGCATGATGAAACTTTACCAGAATGTTTATCTTGATGATATCTAGGCTAAGTTCGAATATGGTCTGGTTAAAAACTAGGTCACTAGGCCAATATTGAGAAATATCTTGTAAACACTCTGGTCACGACATTTCTCTCAAATGTTCCTTGGGGGACTCTTTACTAAGAGTGTTAAATTTAAGTTGATTCTTTAGATACTATAGATAATAAATAGCTTTGCTGCTGGTACTATTTTACCCTTTCTACACTACAGACACATGTTGTCTAATCTTCAACAGATGGATGGTATGAGCAATTTCGACAGTTTTCTCAATGTTTTCCTACACGTCAATACTTTTAGTTTCATCAATACAGATTTACCAATATCTATAGTTAAACATTTTCAAATCATCTGCTGTAGAGTGTATCCATGTGATAAATTAACTATCACAAATGTGTTTGTTTATCTAACTGTATCTACGTCTACAGTTCAAGAGTTTAATTATAGATCTCTGGTTAAATAAATAAGGTTAACCCTGTCTTAAATAAATATTTGAACTGTATGCATTTCTTCTTCAAACTAAGCATTTGTTAAACTTATATTGGAGTACTCACACCTTAAGTTTTTCACTGATATTCCAACAACATTATAATAATCTATTTTGGGTGATCTTAACCTTTTAAATGCAGTTGTGTTGAATCCCCGATGAACTATTTTACTGGCGCAGTCTCACCCTAAACAACGTTATCGGGTGTTAACAGCAATTGGCTGGGTGCCAACTCCGAAAAAATGGTATTACTTCTATGACCAGGAGCTAAAGTCCCCAGGTCAAAAACAATGACTTTATAAACAAAATAGGACAGTAAAAGTATTAACTTGACGAAGATTTTCTGACTAACTGGTGGCCATGAAATTTGAAAATTTGCATTCAATACGTCCAGATACATTATCTAAGAGACAGAAATAAAGTTTTCAGAAAAATATTTGTTTAGTCAAGTCGTCAACCAGATTTACGAGTATACGAATTGACGAACTTTACGAAGCTCTTCTGAATGACTGATGGCCATGAAATTTGAAACAGGACCTAATTTGCATTCAATATGTCCAGAGACATTATCTAAAAGACAGAAATAAAGTTTCCAAAAAAATATTTGTTTTGTCAATATCAACCAAACTGACGAGTTGATGAAATCGATTAAGCCAGCAACAGTTCGTCACTCGTCAATTCGTCGCTCGTCAAGCTAACTTAACAGCAGTTAGTCACTCCTCAATTCTTCAATCTAACTTCACAAAGAGTTTGAAGTTCGTCACTCGTCATTTTGTCACTCGTCAACCTAACTTCACGGACCTACCATTCTTCCGTAATTTATGTTAATGTAAAACCTCAGTTAGCATAAATCAAGGAATCGCTCGAACATGTCGATAACTCCACTTAATGTATTGGTCCCTTTCGACCTCGAGTTATCAAGAGTCCCCTGTATGTTATATATGAGCCGTTCCACGAGAAACCAACAATATGGTTGCTGCGTAATGCGCAATCCGTGCAGGCTAATCCGGGTCGACACATTCCCAGTCTAATTGGGATACAGGTATAGAGTAATGCTTCTTGAAACAGATACTCCACAGGAAGCGAAAACTCTGTCCGTGTTAGCCCGCGTGGCATGCTTTTTCAGATCCGGGTCTATACTTTACGCAGAAACCACAATGTTGGTAAAAAATGGTTTTCTCGTGGAACGGCTAATTTATGATGAAGTTAAGGCTTAAGACGTCAATATTAATCCGGACTATCGTTCCCTTCATTCCCTGTCCTATATAGTATAGTCGGGATATAATCCAGGATTATTAACCTGAAAGTAATTAACACACGTGTTTTTGGGATCTTTACATTTTCATATAGCCTAATTGTCTAGTTTTGTTTGATATATATGTAGACTTCGTATGGCGAATATTCATCACAAGAAGACATGTGTTACTAATTATTGAAATGACGTCGACGTCATTATCATAGCTATGCTCGACACTCAAACACAATTTACAGCAACGTATTTTTTACTTTTCTCAAAATGGCTTGCTTACGTTTTAAGTCTTTCAACGTATAACTTCAACTGTAAAGCAGTACTACTTCGAACGGTGGTGCATTTTTAAGCACAGCGTTTTGAACAAGATGTCAGGGTACATGTATGAAATATTGTTGGAGTCCTATTTCCTTTGCTACACGAAAACTATTTCTACGGATCTAGTTGATTATGTGAATTCCACCGTGTGCATCGATTGCTTACAAACTTAGAAACAAATCAGGAAAATAAATAATATCGAAGGAAAATGAATTGCATGAATTTAGATTTGGCTTTGCTGATAGTATCCGTTTAACGAGATCTTATTTCCGATTTACTAAAACCTCTGTGGTTTATGATTATATAGCGACCTCATAAAGATATGAGATCAGTTTACGAGTTCCTGTCGGTTCACTACCAATTCTCAATTGGCAATAGTCAAATTCAATCTTTAAATTATCTTGGTTGTTTGGATAGTACTACGAAAGCTACGGTTTCAGTTGACAGAGCTAGAAACTCTGTCTGAGTTGTATAACTGAATGCATTGTTGAATGACTTTTAACAAATAACAACACACTTGCATCACAATCGGATTCCCTGTTATATAAGCATTTAAACAACGAGTTATTGATATTTCAATACAAAAGTGGCACACAGGTATGTGTAACTCTTCAAAAGCGTAACTACTACAAAGATTTCAAATCATTATTGGACATGGAAACATACCTAATGATTGAAATGCATTATATATATCGACGAACATACATTTAAGGTCCTCTAACCACAGTTTAGCTATAGAAAGACAATATTGAGAAAATGTTTAGAATTTGTATTTATTGTTTAAATACAAATATTTACATTATTGAAGACGATTTACATTTTGTATTGATGTGTCCGGTATTTGATAACTTAAGAAAAATACACTTTCCACACAATGGAAATAATAATTTACCAACAAAACATCTGTTAAATAGGATAATGCAATGTCAAAACAAAATTTTAATTCAAATCCTGGCTACATGTGTAGATATCTGACATTTGCATTTGAAGAGAGACTTATTTGAAAACAGCTTCTAATAACTGATATTTAAGAATACTTCAAATGAACAAATCATTTTATAGAACATATTAAATTGCATTAATTAGGATGAAATAGGTGCATATATATGACACTAATATAATTCATAAAGTATGCTACTTGGTAAATAACTATTTACATATCTACATTTATTGTCCGTATTGTTGTTGTCAAATTTGTGTATATTGTGAGTTGCTCTGAAGCATTGATTTGTATGTAATTTATATGTATTGTGGGTCGGAGGCCTTATATTACAATACAATCATATTGTATTGTATTGTATTGTATTGTATAGGTTAATTGAATTTCACAAATGATGATATTTTTTATCATGTTCTCTTATTTATATTCAGATATGCAACATTCTACTTTAATTTGTTTTAATCAAAACAACACTTGGTTCGTCAGTGGGGAACACATGGCAGTTGGGATAAATAGATAACAAAATGTTCAGGTGTTTTGGGTCAAATCAAACATTCAGATCTGCAACAGTCTGCTTTAATGACAGCTGGGATAACTTGATAACGACAAAATCAATGCCAATTTCATTTATATTTCATACTTAAGTTGGCTTTTAACATTTCTTTCAAACTTACTGTCAGGAAGAATGTAAAACTGAACGGACAAGGGCGTTCCTGACCAGGCTGAACAAATGCATAAGCTTATCAGGATTTCATAGTTCATGAAGATGATATTACCATATATATATAATTATATAGCATAACTCTACTTTAATGTTATGTACCATATATCATTTTGTTTGGATGCAGAACAGATAACAACTGCCAGGCCGATCTTTCTTTATGTCGGCATCATGCAAATAGTATACACCACCGCTGCATGGCGGCATTACATTGTATTGAAAAGAAAACAAAAATACCCAATATATTTACAGTCAGTTGCCTAAAATGAATAATGGTTTGAATACTGCTAGGAATATTTCATAGTAATTATCTACATAGTATCACCGTATAAACAGAAGAATTACAGCATACAGCATACATAAACCTAACAACTGATCAAGATCCTTCATCAAACTGCGTTTTCCCCATGGTTTAAAAAATATCTAGAATCATTGTTGCTTCTGGAGATCAGTAGACAACAACATGAACAGCGATTCCAAGATCCTTCTTGTTATCTTATACAAACCATTTTGATATAAGATCCATGATCTCAATCCATGTCAAAATCTAGATATCCACTAAATTAGCAGTATTGTATATTTAGGTATCACATGACATTTGTTTTCGAAAGATGACTATTGTCACTGGTTAAACTATCACTTCATATTCAAACGTAAACTTCTCGGAAGCGTTGGTGACTTATTAATTAAGATCAGACTGAGATACGCGGATTGGTCTAGATATACACTGGTTAGATATGCCACTAACGTTGTTTTTCTATCTGGTCACATAATTGAAAATCGAAACTGAAAATGTGTTAAATTTGCTTTTAATGCATTGCACCGTATGTATTTTACCTTTATACATAATCCATTAACATGAATGTAAGTCTACGAAAATTGAAACCAAATTGTTTACGGCTTTCAAGAATGAAACACGCATCAGAAACTGATTATATATACTATGTATCTTCTTTTAGTTTAAACATATTTAATTCTCATATATTTTTACATAGTAGGTTACATCAAGAAATATACAATGGAGAAATGGATTGGACCGAAAGCTCATAGCTTATTGAAGGTCCTCTCCAATAAAGATTAATTTACAGGAAGCACGGTGAATATTTAACATGTGCAGAAAATATCAGCTTACTTAAGCTTTGTAATTTATAATACAAGAAACAGATACATAAAAGAGAGTGGGGAGAGAGAGCAAGGAAGGAGAAAGAGGAAGAAAGAGATAGATGTAAAGAGAGCAGAAATAGACAAAGGAGGGTGGTGCGCGTATGGGAGGCTAGTTAATGTATATATGTCGATTATCCATACCGAATAAAATATAACATAAAAAGATACTTAAAAAGTTGCAAGTTAACAAAAAAGCAATTAAGGAAAAGGGTGAATTATCGTGAGCTAAACCGTTTGGTTCCGATTATAAATTGTTGGACTGATTCAAAAATAGCATTATTTTCTTCGATTGGTGAGTTTGGATTTCCGTATAACAACGTATCAAGCCTAATGTTTTGAGGAAGTTCTCTTAGCATGCCATGTCTCCTATCGTTATAGCGGGGACATTCAAGTAGGTAATGTAATGTATTTTCAATTTGTCCACATGCACAAAGGGGAGAATCAATAATATTCCTGAGAAAAAGATGATGGTTGAGTCCACTACATTGTGTTCTTAATCGGGTATGTAATACCTGAGAATACCTATCCCCAAGGTAATAATATAGAGGTGGTTTCCTATTTTCTTTATTTAATAATAGTTTAAAAGATCTTACTGATTCAGCATTTTGTATTTCTGGAGACAATGTATTCCATTCTCTTATTGATGATGGAAGAAACGAATTATAGTATAGTGTTGTTCTAGAGTGGATTGTTTGTAAGTCATCAGAGTTTCTTAAGGAATATTGAGAATTTTGACCTACCATAGTTGGGACTTTATTAGATAAATATGCTGGAGTTAGATTGTTTTTCATTTTATACAACATGATCAACTTGTGTTTAGTTCTTCTATTTTCTAAAGATTCCCACCTCACTTCATTGTAAAGATCACAAATTGAAATAAGTTTAGTAGCTCCGGAAACAATTCTCGCTCCTTCATGTTGTATCTTTTCTAATCTATCCTTATCGTTTTGATTACAGTTATCCCAAACAACATCTGCATATTCCAAAATAGGTCTTATGAAAGAAAAGTAAATAATTTCAAGGGAGTTTCTATCCAAAACAAATTTTAATTTTCTCATTATGTTGATTCTTTTCCAAGCTTTAGCCGCTACATAATCAATATGTTCGTGCCACGTGCAATCAGAAGCAAAATTAAGACCTAGATGTTTATGTATATTAACTTCTTTTATTGGCTGGGTACGCATATATAAGGGATCGTGTGCATTTCTGTTAAGTTTGCGCGAGAAGAGAAGAGTTTCAGATTTGGAGGGATTAAAATTAACTAGCCATGTATCAGCCCAATCGGATATTTTAACTATATCAGTCAATAGATTGGAAGTTGCTACTTGCGGATTTTGTACTATAACATACAGACTAGTATCATCAGCAAAAAGACGGATACTGCTGTTTATTTCCGATGTAATATCATTTATAAAGATTAAAAACAGAAGAGGACCAAGTATCGAACCTTGGGGTACCCCAGAATCAATAGCTGCCCAGTCCGATTCGACTCCAGGAAGTACAACACGTTGCCTACGGTTAGATAAATAACTTTTGAACCAAGAGTAGAGTGATTCTGTAATACCAGCGCTTTGAAGCTTATGGAGAAGTCCCTTATGCCACACCTTATCAAACGCTTTACTTATATCGAAAAATACAGTTCGGACCATCGTCCAGAGCTTTACAAAAAGTATCATACAAGAAGGTCAGTTGGTTTACTGTGGAATCACCTGGAACAAAACCTGACTGTGCGCTAGTGAGAAAATGTATATCTTGGAGATGGTTAAAAACATGTTTAAAGATTAGGCGTTCAAACACCTTTTCAATGGTATTGAGAAGTGAGATAGGTCTATAATTGTTAGGTTTAGTATTATCACCACTTTTAAAAACAGCGGTTACGTGCGCCTCCTTCCAACAGTCTGGCACAATTTTACAAGATAGAGACTTATTGAAAAGTGCACATAATGGCCCAGAAAGTTCGATAGAAGCCTCACGCAGCATTGTATTACTTATACCATCTGGACCAGATGCTTTCCCAATTGGCACATTTTTGAGAATATCAACTACTTCTGGGGTTGTTAAAACTATAGAGTCGATTACTTTGTCAGGGATAAGTAGTTCTGGCACATTCTTGCCGAGATCATTTAAACAGTTTTGTGATCTAAAATAATCATTTAATACATTAGCCTTTTCCATATCATTATTTGATAATCTATTTAATTCCTCATTATAAAGTGGTGGAATGTTTTGTTTATTGGTTTTTGATATAAACTTTTTCAGTGTTTTCCACCAATCATTTTGACTAAGGTTATTTTGCTTATCTTTTAATTTTCTTGCAAGGTTTTTAAAATAATTTGCTTTAGCTTCACGTAGGTCAGAGACTATCTCATTTCTTAATTGTTTGAAAGAATACCAATCTTGATCATACTTAGTTATCTTTGCTTTTTTGTATGCGCGTTTTCTTTGTTTGATTTTATGTTTAATACCACTATGTATCCAAGGGATGTCGTCAGGGTTTACAACTACAACTTTGTTTGGAATGTTTCGATTTGCTATCTCGAACAAGCAATTTGAAAATTTAGATGCATGATCATGAATGTTATTCATTTCAAGTTCTTCCCAGTTAAAAGTTCTAATATCAGCGCGAAAACTTCCGAAATTAGCTTGGTCATATTTCCACACCCTACGTTTAAATGATTTCCGCTTATACGAATGGTGTTTAAAGACTACATAAACCGGGCAGTGAAATCGTTGCTGCTGATTAAGAAAGGGCTCACTAACACCTGATGTAAGGATATCATTGGAGGAGGACACAAGGATCAGATCTATAATCGAAGAACTATTTTCTGTAAAATGTGTTGGCTCTTCAATCATTTGTGTCAAGGCAAATTGTTGACATATCGATTCAATTTTACGAGCAGACATAGGGTTTAGTAAATTGTAATTAAAATCTCCAGTAATAATAATGTTTTTTAAATTAGTATCTCGAGCGAGCGATATAGAATCTTGTATTAAACTGTATGTAGTGGAATCTGAATTCGGTGGTCTATAAAAAACGCCTAGTAGTATATTTGTAGACTTACTAACAATTATTTCAATCCATATACATTCAAGATTATTAATTTCAAGATCAAACCTACGTTTAAAATGTAAAGTATCTTTAATATAGACCATGACTCCACCGTGACTATCGCCTTGTCGGTCTTTCCGAACTGGTGAATGAAATGACCCAATTTCTAGATCATTTGAATCTACGGAGTCGCTTAGCCATGTCTCAGTGAAACATAAAATATCAAATTCATAGAGTTCCGGACCGATTAAATCGATTTTGGTAGCTATACTTTGAACGTTATAGTGGACTATGGAAAAATGTTTGGATAAAACAGGCGAAGGTATCTGCTCTTGAGAGGAGAAACTTACATTAGCAGACTCGTTGGACTCTTTTAATGGACCAGGATGCGGATGTATATCTCCAGACAAAATGAGCAAAAATACAAGAGACACATTTGTTATAAGTGTTTTAAGTACTGAGCATATTCTTGGAATTGTCACAGGACTTATGAGAACATAACCTAATGTTTACGAGTAACCGCCACAGGGCTATACTACAAGCTAAATGTAACATAACAACCTCTCCGCCACCAAGGATATAAAAAGAATGAAGAAAAGATTTAGAGAAGACATATAAACAAAGATATAAATGCATACGAGAAAAATAGGATCGAATATGGGTCAAATTATAAATCAATGGGATCTAAAGCCTCAAAAATAAAAAAGGCATACATACAAATAATGTACATATAGAACATCAGACAGTTACAAGTTTCAAGTTGTAGGATGTAAATTTTAAAGTTTTATTATATATCCTTTTAGTTCAATTTTAGGCTATAGCATTTATATAGAATAAGAGGATGCATGACTTGTAAAAAAGGTCTAACATCTCCACAGTTCTATTATAGGCTATAACATTTACAAATATAAACAGAAGCTATTTGTTGTAGATTTTGGATAAAATTGCAGTACAGATCTTCGATGCTGCAGATAGACACATGCCAGTAATATTTCAATATGTTAATGGCCAGTTAGCAGTTATTCAAACCCGCATGTGAATATATACTGATACTTAATAACAATCCAGGTCTTCAATACTGCAGACGAATTATTGCCAAGAATATTTCAAATTGCTTTTGAGAGTATAGCCATTATAAGTAACAGCAATTCGAACACGCACATGTATATATACAAACACTCTTATACTCAACACACACGCATACATATATATATACATATACATACATACATATATACATACACATATACATACACATACACACATACATATACATATATACATATATACATACACATACATACATACAAGCACATGCATACATACACACATGTACCTATACACACATACCAACACCAATACATAAATGAATGCAAGCATGCAGGAAGACATGCACGCGTGAGCATAGGATTATACAAGCCTCGTTATCAAGACGAAAAAGCAATACCTTTACATAATCGTCCATGTAATCTAAATTGTGAAAACAACAGGTAGCCACACAAAATAACGGTAACAAAAGGTTGGTTCAATAGCAATCATCATACAGTAAGTCACTCAAGCATGATACACAGATATCTATACTGCGCCAAACAGATTGCGCGACTTCTATATAAACTTATTATATTATAGGCTATAACATTTACAAATATAAACAGAAGCTATTTGTTGTAGATTTTGGATAAAATTGCAGTACAGATCTTCGATGCTGCAGATAGACACATGCCAGTAATATTTCAATATGTTAATGGCCAGTTAGCAGTTATTCAAACCCGCATGTGAATATATACTGATACTTAATAACAATCCAGGTCCTCAATACTGCAGACGAATGATTGCCAAGAATATTTCAAATTGCTTTTGAGAGTATAGCCATTATAAGTAACAGCAATTCGAACACGCACATGTATATATACAAACACTCTTATACTCAACACACACGCATACATATATATACATATACATACATACATATATACATACACATATACATACACATACACACATACATATATATATATATATATATATATATATATATACATATACATACACATACATACATACAAGCACATGCATACATACACACATCTTTTTTTATAAATGCAGATTGATATAGTACATGCAGAATGAAACAAACATATTTCCACGTCAGCCTCCTGCAAGTGCAACACCCGTTGAGGAAATATTTCATAGCCAATCTCTCTTACAAATCACGTAAGCCATAACGTAATATAGTTTAACTGAAGTTGGGTAGCTGTGTACCTAATAGATTGAGCTCTTTCTTACTGTCTAGGGTGTTTTCGACAAGTGTATATTACGATCTATACCCGCACATACATCACACATAAGCCAGGTGTATACTGTTGGTCCGAAGTATAACAACGGGTTATATAACCTATACACCTAGATGCGGAATAAATTGTATGGATTTGCAAGCTGATTCTTTAACGCTCGCAAATTCATACATAATTGAATAATAATGACACAAAACAAAGTATTTTGTTTCCTCGATTTCAAGCGATTCCCACGGTTTTATTTCATAGACTTTTGTTTTTCTATGACTACAAGTTCAAAACCTTATTGAGGGCTATGTTTTATTCAATTTACTTTTCGCAGATGCAGATAAACTTTTTTCATAAAGTCTTGTATAACACCATTACAGCGTAAACACACAAATGACGTCAATCTTTGAGTGATGATTACGTCATTTCTTATGCGATGTCACTATCACCGGTTTTCTCATGGAGCGGCCCATATATAGATATCGGATCACCCATGACCTTGCGAGTGATAAGCAAGGTCATATAGAGTTCAGTAAAGGGGACATGTACAGCGTGAAGAAGGGCAAGAATGGACAGCTGAGTGTCGTAGGTACTCGAAACATAAATTATTATATTCTTAATATTATAAATGTGTTGACCGCGTTAATCCAGCGAGGTTACGTTCCGTAAACCGTTATGATAGCAAATACATCACTCAAGTCACTGGAACTGCGAGGAAACTGTAATTTATTGGTAAATAAGATATCGCTATGGAACTAAAAAAAATTGAATGCACCTGTGTACAGATTTTATTGCGGTTTTCAGTGTGTACATTGAACAGCATGTGTCAAGTACTCATTATTTGTTAATAAATACTATTTAACTTTATGTAACCTGACCTTTATTCGTATGCAACATGTCGATCCGCAATAGATCAGTCTGTTAAGATGATATCTATCAATCTGTTAGCACCTCCGATTTGAGTATAGGAGACAGAAGAACCTGATGAATCGTCCATTTTGACATACCAAAAGTTAATGTGTTGTTCACTTGGGAAAGATTTACCAACAGACATTCTCCTGAAGTCATGAAATAAACAGAATATCTTAGCGTTCTCGGTGTTATTCTAGTTGTCATGTGAAATTTGTGAATTGTAACTCTCGAGATGTTCCCACATACAACATAATTGCAACAGATGACTTTAAATCACCTACTAAAACGTATGGGACCATCGCTATAAACAAAAGCATTATTTTTTATATAGTTGAAAACATTGCGGCAAAGGAGAAGCTACTCATCTTGAGCATTGAAGCCTTTATCGCAATATTTACTACAGGAAATGCATCAAAATGTGAACTCGTGTGGGAAAGCGTTAAGTTAGTGAAAGTAAATGCGATATCAAACTAAAATCGAAACAATGTCCTGTAGTTTGTAGTTTAAACACCAATCACATTTACTCTAAAACCGATAATTTTGGGGTTCAATCAATGAGAAAAAATGACAAAATGCTCAATATTAGCAATTTCTCCTTTTGTCAAAATGTTACCAACTCTATTCAATAAAAACACTTTCAACCCGTTGATGGTGCATGTAAGAAAAGAGGACTCCTATTGTTTCTTGGTCATTTTATTGTGGTATTTTTATGGTACAACTGTATCGTACGAAAGCCTATTAGGACCATCTGAGAAAAAATGATATCGTAAAGTCGTAATAACGCGAAAAAAGGCGTTATAATGCGAAAAAAGGCGAAGTAACGCGAAACAAGGCGAAGTAACGCGAAACAAGGTATAATAACGCAAAGTAAAGGCGTATAATGCGAAGTAAGGCGTAGTAACGCGAATAAAGGCATTATAACGTGAAAAAAAGGCGTAATAAAGCGAAGATAAAGGCGTATTAACACTAATAAAAAGCGTTATAACGCGAAATAAAGGCGTAATAACGCTAAACAAAGGCGTATTAATGCTAATAAAAGGCGTCATAACGCGAAAAAAAGGCGTAGTAACGCAAAAATAAAGTCGTAATAACGCGGAAAGAGGCGTTATAACGCGAAAAGAAGGCGTAGTAAAGCGAAAATAAAGTCGTAATAACGCGGGAAAAAGACGTTATAACTCGGAAAAAAGGCGTAATAACGCGAAATAAAGTCGTAATAACGCCTTTTTGGCTATATATATAAATCGATTACTGCTTTGAAGACTCTTTTTCAACCATGGATCTACGACCCAGATCAACCAATTCGCTACGTTTTTTTATTGGCTGAGCTACGATTTACGACCCAGATCAATCAATTCGCTATGTCTTTTGAGTGGTTCAGCTACGATTTACGACCCAGATCAACCAATACGCTATGTTTTTCTCAGTGGCTGAGCTACGATCGACGACCCAGATCGACCAACTCGCTATGTTTTTATATTGGCTCACCTACGATCTACGACCCAGATCAATCAATTCGAATTTTTATTTCAGTGGCTGAGCTACTATCTAAGACCCAGATCAAACAATTTTCTATTTTTTTAAGTGGTTGAGCTACGATCTACGACCAAGATCAACCAATTAGCTATGTGTTTTCAGTCGTTGAAACACGATCTATGACCCGGATCAACCAACTTAGTATGTTTTTTCATTGGCTGAGCTAAGATCTACGAGCCAGATTAGCCAATCCGTTATGTGATTTGAGTGGCTGACCCACAACCCAGACCAACCAATTCGCTATGTGTTTTGAGTGGTTGAGCTTATTATTATTACGCCTTTACTTTGCGTTATTATGCCTTGTTTCGCGTTACTTCGCCTTTTTACGCATTATAACGCCTTTTTCGCGTTATTACGACTTTACAATATTTTTTTTTCTCAGATGGTCCTAATAGGTTTTCGTAGTATCGCTCTTTGTTAACTAGGGAATTTTAAGAAATATACAATAATCAAATCTTCGTTGTCATTTGCTCATCTCAGCACAGAACGGTCTGTACATGTTGTTGCTGTTTATCATGATTTGCATTTACAAATAAATACAACAAACGGACCTCTTCACCCCTTTTCTTCTTAGTATTTTTAAACATGTGTTATCAGAAAAATGAAATCGATATAAATTAAATTAAAGAACACCGCAGTACATAATTTCATAACATAATTATCTACTCAATACGGAAAAAGAATTGGCAGTTGTTTGGAAGAAACCAACCGCACAAAATTCCTCCATCTTTACAGACTGATCTGAACCCAAAAAATGCATCAGTGGCCTCCAGAAAACTTAAGGGTTGTGAAGCATTGATTAAAGATCTAATACAAAATTACCAAGAGCT
Organism: Serripes groenlandicus; assembly: GCA_031761405.1. Taxonomy (NCBI): domain Eukaryota; kingdom Metazoa; phylum Mollusca; class Bivalvia; order Cardiida; family Cardiidae; genus Serripes; species Serripes groenlandicus. Next base: position 122,512,405 of record JASEVX010000002.1, read on the forward strand.
AAATACGGACACTATGATTATTGACCGTGCCCATTGCCTTGGGTCACGTGCAGCACGGAAACCAATATCGATCGTCGTGAATTTCCACGAATACAGAGATACAGAAGCCATCAGATCGAACTCGCTTAAGGAGGAAATTAAACAGATACTCCGCGACGACCGCCTTGGCATAAGCATCCAATCACTACAGGAGCATCGTGACGCTAAGAAGGCATCGTTCTTATCAGTAAGGAAGAAGATAACCGCGGCAAATCAACCAGAATCACCGGATCCAAATTGATTGTCAACGGAAACGTCTGTGACATAACAAACAACTGAGGATGTCTGGAGAACGACATTGGTATATCATCTTTGAACTTAAACGTCTTATCACGTAAATTTCATTGAACAATATGAAAATATTCTATTGACTGAAACGTCAAATATTTACCTTGAAATAGCAGGATATGACTGCGAATACCTATATGGAAATAAATCGCGAAATGTGTCTTAAGGTCGCTATAGTGGAGGGATATCAGTATATTATAAGCATTCATTATCAAACCATATACAATTTGTAGAAAAACACAAAAATGACATTATTTGGCTTAAACTAAGCAAAGATATGTTTGATTCGAATAACGATGTATACATATGCACAATTTGAGAATATAAAAATATAAATCACTTGAAACCTGTTTCGTAACGGGCGATTTAAACAGTTGAAACTTCCGAGATTATTTAGATTATGACATGTTTATTGATAATCTGTCAAATAATGAAAACATCACCCCACGTCTTTCAAAAGATCACGTGATAGATACGTATGGAAGACGCTTGATTGAGCTATGTAAATCTACTTCATTCGTAATTGGTAACGATCGACTACACATTAACCATGATATTGGGGATTATTTTCTAATTCAATGCTTTCAAACGAACATAAATCATTTATATACTTACGTATAAAAACACCATATACATTTTAGGCAACGCTTATATGTGCTGTTCTGCATTGTAGGTGTTTAATCGACAACAAAACATTACTCTTTCCGTACGTACAAACAACTATCAGATTCTAAAGCCTAATGTTACCAATATATATAACAAGGGCTGCTGCAAGATGCAGCAATTGGATGTTAGTGCGGGAATCAGCATGTTATGGCTTAAGAAATACTGTTGAGATTTGAAAAACACGAAACCCGCTTTTAAATATATGATATAATTATATGATAACAATATGTTTTTAGTTAAATACGTAAAACGAAAACAAAAATACCTTTTCCCAACGTGAAATACGACGCATCCGCGATCAAGACGATTAACACGGCGCAAGCCCATTGCACCAGTGGTAGTTCTAAACACAACCAATATATGCACTGGTGCTGATTCACCCGCGCAATAAATACTAACATTCACATGGTTCGGACACTTTAAAATCGTTTATAAATTGTGAATGTTTTTTTAGTGCACTTGATTGAGCCTTTGCTTGAATAGAATGTATAAATGTATTTATCGCCGGTAGTACATACACATATTTAAATGGGGAATGACCTTATAAGGAGTGTTCTGTTTAATCTATCCGACCTCTGTACAATGTGTTTCTATATTTTATGAAAATGCCTTTTTTTAATTTTATACGTGGGCATCCTGCCCCGTTGGGCTTAGCAAAATTGCTTGATTTTTACGAATACGCTGTTATCCTTGATCTGCAGCTATATCTTGCATGTCAGAACTTTAAATGATTTGTTTCTTGGACGCTGCTGTCTTTGTTTCGAATTACAACGTTTCCGATCGGGATCATTCGGCTTTTTGCGGAGATACTTTAAAAGTTTAAAAATTCAAATGCAAAGAACTTATAAACGTGATAATGGACAGAGAATAAGGGAATAATCGGTCATAGTTAACATGCCAAATATAAAAAAAAAATACAGCCACATCCGTAAAAGGAAATGTTTATCAATGCTGTCCACTCAAATAACCGGATTTTCCCCGCCAAAGCACTAACTGATGTCATGAAGTAAACACGACACAGAAAGAAACATGATTAGTTTGGCGAAATGATATTAGCCAATCAAATTCATAGAACGTATACGGAGTAAAATGGCGAACAAGTTCAGATTTTAAAACGAGGGAGGTAGGTCTGCGATTATCTATTCCATGTGTTTTCTGTACACTAATTTAATGTGTTTACAGCATGCGATGATTCCAGCATACATATTTATGATCAAGTTTGGTTGACGTGATGCGCGTGTGCAGTTTGGCGCAAAAGCTAGCATTTGTTGTTAAAAGAACGATATCCAGGTCGTTTCGCCCCGAATCCCTTTCGCAGTCTGAGTCGTTTTGCCCTTATTCCCGTTTGTACCGGGTCTTTACGCCCTTATAATACATTCTTCGATCAATAATATTAACGTATGTATGTCTATTTGACCAGAAATAGATGTCATGATGGATTAAAATGAAAATTAAAGCCCGTGGCGAATTATGATGTTTGTCGGTGTGTCTGTTATCATTCTTATTCCATTACATTGATATATTTATTTATCAATGTTCAAACCTCTGACATAACATGAACCGTCATCGAATTAGATTCAACAGCAGCAAACGACATAGCAAGGATCAAGTATGTGATGTCATGAGGTGTAATTATTCTTCTTTTTAAACATAGAAGGGGGAAAATAAAAAATGAAGATGTTTGAATATATAATTGTAATTTGTTATCAATACCATTGAGAAGCCTCTCACATACTTTTACAAACAATGGATTTATTAAATCCTCAAGACAACTAATTGCTATAAGTAATCATCAAACCTTGATATTACAAACTAACCGCCTGTCAACCATTATTATTCTTCCGTTCAATCTCAAATGCAGAACTATAACCTTGATTGACAGGTTAACATGATGAAACATTGTGAAGTATTGTGCTCTATCTTTAAATTCTTATTATCTAAATGACTTTTTATGAAATAATGTACACAACACATGAACCAAATTAATGAAAAACATATAAGAAAGTAACAAAAATTGTAGGGTGGGTGGGCGGTTAATCAAATTAGAAGAGGCTTCTTCTCGTGTCAAATACTATTCAAACTGTGATTTGTGTTTTCCACGATTTTCCAAGCATGAACATATTTTAAATCAATCAACGAAATAATTGGTTAGATTTTTTCACTAGTCCAATCAGATGTGTTTGTCATTATACACAAGACCAAATAAGGATATATGCTACCTTACACAATTGAACGTCTGCCAATAATCATAATTAACTATTTTTAACTTTATAAAAATATTCCCATTTGATATTTGAAATAGAGACATGGAGCTAGTTGTACCAATCTCCGAAAGGTATTTTATTCTATGTTGAATTACAGAGCTATTCATATATCACCAAACATTATGCACAATAACACATGCGACATTCAGAAATCTATATTGATACTTAGCAAAGCCAGTTCGTGAACCCTTTTTTCCATACAGCACACTTGAAGTAGACGAATGCATAGCTATAGGCAGAAAAAGGGAATATCGGTGTAAACGAACGTAAAATTATTGAATAAATTTGAAAACATAGTGACAAAAGGGAAACTTGCTCACAATGTATTCATGAGTTGTCTGCTACAGAGGTGTCCGAAATTATCTGTATGTGGGAAAGGTTTAATTCATCATAATATTCTCCGTTTTCAATCTGAATATTATCCATCATACACAACATCCTACCGGAGACGGTAATAGAGGGTCATCCCACTGCAACAAACATTAACCCTTTCCCGAGACTAGACGAGTGTTGATGCACTAATACAAATTTTATTGTTTACAGGTCCAGCTTGAGAGCCAAATTTCGACAGAGGAATCCTACAGTAAAGTTGAAGCTCTGCTATTTAGAGCTTTTTACAAAGAAGAAGATCACATTTGTATGTATTTTTAAGGTGCGTCTTTAAAGAGTTGGGAAAGGAAGCCTGCCATCAACAATAGGGCCTTATAGCAATTTATAGTATGTGTTGTTCACTGTTAGGTGGTGAATCATTTAAACTATTTTTTGTGGATTTTGAGGGTCAATATATCTACTGCAGTACTGAAAACCCTACTGATATATAGATCAATCATACATGCATGTATATGTGTTGTAAGACCGTTAAAAACCACACATTAAAGAACCCAAGACCATTTGACCGGGGGGGGGGGGGGGGGGGGGGTAAGCACCATTTAATATTATGATGATCAAGGATGAATTTGCAGAAGTTAATTATCTAAATTAATGTAATTATACCCTCAACAAACCTGTTTAGGGTAGGGGGTATATAGGAATCACCCTGTCCGTCCGCCCGTCCTGGTGACCGAGTACCTGTGGTGTGTTCTTTAAAGTCCACCCTCCACCCTTATAAAGACACTTAGATAAATATTGTTTTTGTTTGTTTTATACTGTTTCACTTGATAGATGAAATTTGTTATGATTGAAGTTTTCAAAATTACATGCAAAAAAGTTTACTTCATTGAGTGTGCAGAAACCAATATTTAAATAGTCATGTATGTAGGTTCAACATTACATTTTCAATAAAACATTCGCAAATAAGTAGATCTAGAGCCTTATTTAATCAAGGTGTGATTTGTACAAAAATGATAAAACATTATTAAATGTAGAAAGGTATTTAAATTTAGACATTAAACCCTACTATAAACGTTCTCTGTCGCGTTTTAGATGCTCAAGCCACAAACTTAACGTGAAACTTGGTCGTCATTTTAATATTGAAAGAGAAAATCGAATTTGTGTATATTGCTTTATGCAAAAAGATGCCTTAGTTATCGAGGATGAGTTTCATGCCTTCTTTATTTGTGAAAAGATTAAGATTATAAGAGATTTGTATCTAAATACGTGGTTTAATGCGTTACCAAGCTTACATAATTTGTATTGTCTTCTTTAAAATGAAAATCCATTAGTTATTAAAAATATAGCCCTTTATGTTTCAAAGCTTTTTGAAGAAGTTTGATTGTGCACATTTCTACATCGTAAATTTAATTTAATATAATATGTATGTATTGTGGGCGGGAGGCCTAATTACACAAATAAACTATTGTATTGTATTGTATTAGATGTTAAAATACACGTTAAAAAAAACGAATGCGTATATGGTCATTTAGACATTGGACATTCGATTAGAATGTGCAATGTTCAACGTGTTATTTGGGCACCAGATCTTTTTATTTGCGAATATATAATCGAATGTCCATTGTTTAAATAACTCATTGTCTAAATGCCCATTTAGACATTCGTTTTTTGACTGTACAATGCGTAATTTGAGCTCTAGATCTTCTTATTTTCGAATGTCTAATCGAAGTTCATTTAGACATTCGGTTTTTAAAAGTACAATGTTCAACGTGTAATTTGGGCACTAGTTCTGGTTATTTGCGAATGTCTAATCGAAGGTCACGTAGATATTCGGTTTTTAAATGTACAATGCTCAACGTGTAATTTGGGCTCTAGATCTTCTTATTTGCGAATGTCTAATCGAACGTCCAGTGTCTAAATGACCATTTAGATATTCGGTTTTTGAATGGTCAATGTTCAATATGTAATTTGGGATCTAGAACTTCTTATTTGGGAACATCTAATGACACTCTAGACATACGTTTTTTAAATGTACAATGTTCAACGTGTAACTTAGGCTCTATATCTTTTTATTTGCAAATGTCTAATCAAATGTCCAATATCTAAATTACCATTTAAAGAATCGTTGTTTGTATGTAAATGTTCCAGTTCTTCTTACTTGCGAATGTCTACTTGAACGTCTAAAGGATCATTTAATCATTTTGTGTCTAATCAAATGTCCAAGAGTAACGCGCTCAGCGTGTTGCTAACGCTGGCCTAGCATTGATCAGCGTTTGCAAGCGTGTTGCCGAAATTCCAACACGTTACTCACGCGTTGACCTAAAACGTTCTGGTGTGACAGTGCCATAATGCTTTCAAACAAGGCTGACGACAAACCGTACAGCAGTGTTTACATCCCTATGTAGTATTTACTTTGACTTTTCTATGCTGACGCATCTGCAGCTATTGACAACATTGCTTTAAGAATGTGTTCTTCTGTCACAATGCTTACATTTCAAATCAATTAGTCTACTTGTATTTATAATGTTTTCCCTATTTGTGTCAATATAGTTCATAAGTCTTCAGCTGCTGGTTTGTTGTTTGTTGGAAAGTGGCTGTTAAACGTTATGATATAAGTTAAATTACAGCGGCTTGCTAGTATAATGCTACATTTTAACTGGTTTATCAGATATTTACGGAGAAGTGTTTAAATATATTTAAATACATGGCGAACAATTTATACCACGATGAAACTGTACGAATACTAATGTGCAGGCTGTTCCTTGTCTACATTGTTCGTACATGATTTGTTTTTAAAGTCGTGCATTGCCGGATCAGCAAATGTGGTTAGAAATCGTTTTAAATCTTTCCCACATACAATTAATCGTACACTTACTATTTATGTCGCCGGTCCTAGTAGGGAGACACATTTTTCGGGATTCATCGCCATATGTCCGTCCGCCTGTCCGTCAAATAAAACAGTAACTGGCATAATGACAGGCTACACGAGAGTTTCTCCGAATACTCTTGTTCTGTTATGTGAAATCGTAAACATGTATTGTAGGACGTAGTGTTGTCTTGAAGCTGGGTTGAATCACCGTGGACGCATGAGTATGTGAACAGTGCGTGTGATTTGGCATATATGATGTTGAACACGGCGTAAAACACCCAACAATACAAACAAAACGACCTTTGAAATCATGATTAGCAATGGCTCCTTTTTCCACACTGTTATCAGTCCTAACGCCTAGCTGGGTTAAATCACCCAGGACGCACGAGTAGATGAACAGTGCGTGCGGCGATTTGACATATATGATGTTGAAAACGACGTAAGACAACCAACAACGCAATCAAAACGCCCTTTGAAAACATGATGAGCAATGCCTCCACTTACCACACTGTTTTCAGTCCTGTTGCCTAGCTGGGTAGAATCACTCAAAAAACATGAGTATGTGCAATCAAAACGACATTTTAAAGCATCGCCGGCAATTGCTTCTCTTGCCACGATGTGTTCAGGTCTATTGCATAGCTGGGTTGATTCACCCAGGGATCACGAGTGTGTGAACTGACGGGGTGGTATGACTGGAATGATGTTGAAAACGGCCTAAAACACCCAACACTACAAACAAAACGACCTCTGAAAGCAGGGCGAGCAATGGCTCTCTTTGTCACAGTGTGTTCCGTACTATTGAGTAGCTGGATTGAATCACCCAGGACGCATGAGTATGTGAACAGTGCGGGTGATTGGACATATATGATGTTGAAACCGGCGTAAAACACCCAACAATACAAACAAAACGACCTTTGAAATCATGATTAGCAACGGCTCCTCTTTCCACGCTGTTTTCAGTCGTCCTAACGCATAGCTGGGTTGATTCTCCCAGGTCCCATGAGTTTGTGAACTGTGAGAGTGACTGGACATGACTGCTGTTGAAAACGGCCTATAAACCCCAACAATGCAATCACATTGACCTTTGAAAACATGATGAGCAATGGCTCCTTATACCACACTGTTTTCAGTCCTATCGCATAGATGGGTTGATTCACCCAGGAAGCATGTGTGTGTGTGAGCAGTGAGGTGTATTTAACATAAATGCTGTTGAAGACGGCCTAAAACAACCAACAACGCTATTAAAACGACCTTCGAAAACATGATGAGCAATGGCTCTTATTACCACACTGTTTTCAGTCCTGTTGCCTAGCTGGGTAGAATCACTCAAAAAACATGAGTATGTGCAATCAAAACGACATTTTAAAGCATGGCGGGCAATTGCTTCTCTTGCCACGATGTGTTCAGGTCTATTGCATAGCTGGGTTGATTCACCCAGGGATCACGAGTGTGTGAACTGACGGGGTGGTATGACTGGAATGATGTTGAAAACGGCCTAAAACACCCAACACTACAAACAAAACGACCTCTGAAAGCAGGGCGAGCAATGGCTCCCTTTGTCACAGTGTGTTCCGTACTATTGAGTAGCTGGATTGAATCACCCAGGACGCATGAGTATGTGAACAGTGCGGGTGATTGGACATATATGATATTGAACACGGCGTAAAACACACAACAATACAAAAAAAACGACCTTTGAAATCATGATTAGCAATGGCTCCTTTTTCCACACTGTTTTCAGTCCTAACGCCTAGCTGGGTTGAATCACCCAGGACGCACGAGTAGATGAACAGTGCGTGCGGCGATTTGACATATATGATGTTGAAACCGGCGTAAAACACCCAACAATACAAACAAAACGACCTTTGAAATCATGATAAGCAACGGCTCCTCTTTCCACGCTGTTTTCAGTCGTCCTAACGCATAGCTGGGTTGATTCTCCTAGGTTCCATGAGTTTCTGAACTGTGAGAGTGATTGGACATGACTGCTGTTGAAAACGGCCTATAAACCCCAACAATGCAATCACATTGACCTTTGAAAACATGATGAGCAATGGCTCCTTATGCCACACTGTTTTCAGTCCTATCGCGTAGATGGGTTGATTCACCCAGGAAGCATGTGTGTGTGTGTGAGCAGTGAGGTGTATTTAACATAAATGCTGTTGAAGACGGCCTAAAACAACCAACAACGCTATTAAAACGACCTTCGAAAACATGATGAGCAATGGCTCCTATTACCACACTGTTTTCAGTCGTCCTATTGCCTAGCTTGGTAGAATCACCCAAAAACACGAGTACGTGCACTGTGATGTCGATTGGGCATACATGCTGTTGAAAATGGCCTAAAACCACAACAATGCAAGCAAAACGACCTTTGAGAACATGATGAGCAATGGCTGTTTTTTACACAATGTTTTCGATAGTTCATTTATAGGGAGTGTATGCATGTGGGAACGGGGTTATGGGAAAATCGTTCACTGTACCGCCGAAAGGGATTTGACCTGCAGAGGTGCGAAGACCAGTGAGCACAATCTCACCCTTTCCCACATGCAGTTACTTTATGCGACTTTCCACACTTATTTAGTCATGCAACCACTCGCTTCCAAGATCAAAACCCATACAATGCAAACAAAACAACATTTTAAAGCATGGCGGGCAATTGCTTCTCTTGCCACAATGTGATCAGGTCTATTGCATAGCTGGGTTGATTCACCCAGGGATCACGAGTGTGTGAACTGACGGGGTGGTTTGACTTGAATGATGTGGAAAACGGCCTAAAACACCCAACAATACCAACAAAACGACCTCTGAAAGCAGGACGGGCAATTGCTCCCTTTGTCACAGTGTGTTCAGTACTATTGAGTAGCTGGGTTGAATCACCGAGGACGCATGAGTATGTGAACAGTGCGTGTGATTTGGCATATATGATGTTGAACACGGCGTAAAACACCCAACAATACAAACAAAACGACCTTTGAAATCATGATTAGCAATGGCTCCATTTTCCACACTGTTTTCAGTCCTAACGCCTAGCTGGGTTGAATCACCCAGAACGCACGAGTAGATGAACAGTGCGTGCGGCGATTTGACATATATGATGTTGAAAACGGCGTAAGACAACCAACAACGCAATCAAAACGCCCTTTGAAAACATGATGAGCAATGCCTCCTCTTACCACACTGTTTTCAGTCCTGTTGCCTAGCTGGGTAGAATCACTAAAAAAAAATGAGTATGTGCTATCAAAACGACATTTTAAAGCATGGCGGGCAATTGCTTCTCTTGCCACGATGTGTTCAGGTCTATTGCATAGCTGGGTTGATTCACCCAGGGATCACGAGTGTGTGAACTGACGGGGTGGTATGACTGGAATGATGTTGAAAACGGCCTAAAACACCCAACACTACAAACAAAACGACCTCTGAAAGCAGGGCGAGCAATGGCTCCCTTTGTCACAGTGTGTTCCGTACTATTGAGTAGCTGGATTTAATCACCCAGGACGCATGAGTATGTGAACAGTGCGGGTGATTGGACATATATGATGTTGAAACCGGCGTAAAACACCGAACAATACAAACAAACCGACCTTTGAAATCATGATTAGCAACGGCTCCTCTTTCCACGCTGTTTTCAGTCGTCCTAACGCATAGCTGGGTTGATTCTCCCAGGTCCCATGAGTTTGTGAACTGTGAGAGTGAATGGACATGACTGCTGTTGAAAACGGCCTATAAACCCCAACAATGCAATCACATTGACCTTTGAAAACATGATGAGCAATGGCTCCTTATGCCACACTGTTTTCAGTCCTATCGCGTAGATTGGTTGATTCACCCAGGAAGCATGTGTGTGTGTGAGCAGTGAGGTGTATTTAACATAAATGCTGTTGAAGACGGCCTAAAACAACCAACAACGCTATTAAAACGACCTTCGAAAATATGATGAGCAATGGCTCCTATTACCACACTGTTTTCAGTCCTATTGCCTAGCTTGGTAGAATCACCCAAAAACACGAGTACGTGCACTGTGATGTCGATTGGGCATACATGCTGTTGAAAATGGCCTAAAACCACAACAATGCAAGCAAAACGACCTTTGAGAACATGATGAGCAATGGCTGTTTTTTACACAATGTTTTCGATAGTTCATTTATAGGGAGTGTATGGGAAAATCGTTCACTGTACCGCCGAAAGGGATTTGACCTGCAGAGGTGCGAAGACCAGTGAGCACAATCTCACCCTTTCCCACATGCAGTTACTTTATGCGACTTTCCACACTTATTTAGTCATGCAACCACTCGCTTCCAAGATCAAAACCCATACAATGCAAACAAAACAACATTTTAAAGCATGGCGGGCAATTGCTTCTCTTGCCACAATGTGTTCAGGTCTATTGCATAGCTGGGTTGATTCACCCAGGGATCACGAGTGTGTAAACTGACGGGGTGGTATGACTTGAATGATGTGGAAAACGGCCTAAAACACCCAACAATACCAACAAAACGACCTCTGAAAGCAGGACGGGCAATTGCTCCCTTTGTCACAGTGTGTTCAGTACTATTGAGTAGCTGGGTTGAATCACCGAGGACGCATGAGTATGTGAACAGTGCATGTGATTTGGCATATATGATGTTGAACACGGCGTAAAACACCCAACAATACAAACAAAACGACCTTTGAAATCATGATTAGCAATGGCTCCTTTTTCCACACTGTTTTCAGTCCTAACGCCTAGCTGGGTTGAATCACGCAGGACGCACGAGTAGATGAATAGTGCGTGCGGCGATTTGACATATATGATGTTGAAAACGGCGTAAGACAACCAACAACGCAATCAAAACGCCCTTTGAAAACATGATGAGCAATGCCTCCTCTTACCACACTGTTTTCAGTCCTGTTGCCTAGCTGGGTAGAATCACTCAAAAACATGAGTATGTGCAATCAAAACGACATTTTAAAGCATGGCGGGCAATTGCTTCTCTTGCCACGATGTGTTCAGGTCTATTGCATAGCTGGGTTGATTCACCCAGGGATCACGAGTGTGTGAACTGACGGGGTGGTATGACTGGAATGATGTTGAAAACGGCCTAAAACACCCAACACTACAAACAAAACGACCTCTGAAAGCAGGGCGAGCAATGGCTCCCTTTGTCACAGTGTGTTCCGTACTATTGAGTAGCTGGATTGAATCACCCAGGCCGCATGAGTATGTGAACAGTGCGGGTGATTGGACTTTTATGATGTTGAAACCGGCGTAAAACACCCAACAATACAAACAAAACGACCTTTGAAATCATGATTAGCAACGGCTCCTCTTTCCACGCTGTTTTCAGTCGTCCTAACGCATAGCTGGGTTGATTATCCCAGGTCCCATGAGTTTGTGAACTGTGAGAGTGATTGGACATGACTGCTGTTGAAAACGGCCTATAAACCCCAACAATGCAATCACATTGACCTTTGAAAACATGATGAGCAATGGCTCCTTATGCCACACTGTTTTCAGTCCTGTCGCGTAGATGGGTTGATTCACCCAGGAAGCATGTGTGTGTGTGAGCAGTGAGGTGTATTTAACATAAATGCTGTTGAAGACGGCCTAAAACAACCAACAACGCTATTAAAACGACCTTCGAAAACATGATGAGCAATGGCTCCTATTACCACACTGTTTTCAGTCCTATTGCCTAGCTTGGTAGAATCACCCAAAAACACGAGTACGTGCACTGTGATGTCGATTGGGCATACATGCTGTTGAAAATGGCCTAAAACCACAACAATGCAAGCAAAACGACCTTTGAGAACATGATGAGCAATGGCTGTTTTTTACACAATGTTTTCGATAGTTCATTTATAGGGAGTGTATGCATGTGGGAACGGGGTTATGGGAAAATCGTTCACTGTACCGCCGAAACGGATTTGACCTGCAGAGGTGCGAAGACCAGTGAGCACAATCTCACCCTTTCCGGCATGCAGTTACTTTATGCGACTTTCCACACTTATTTAGTCATGCAACCACTCGCTTCCAAGATCAAAACCCATACAATGCAAACAAAACAACATTTTAAAGCATGGCGGGAAATTGCTTCTCTTTCCACAATGTGTTCAGGTCTATTGCATAGCTGGGTTGATTCACCCAGGGATCACGAGTGTGTGAACTGACGGGGTGGTATGACTTGAATAATGTGGAAAACGGCCTAAAACACCCAACAATACCAACAGACCTCTGAAAGCAGGACGGGTAATTGCTCCCTTTGTCACAGTGTGTTCAGTACTATTGAGTAGCTGGGTTGAATCACCGAGGACGCATGAGTATGTGAACAGTGCGTGTGATTTGGCATATATGATGTTGAACACGGCGTAAAACACCCAACAATACAAACAAAACGACCTTTGAAATCATGATTAGCAATGGCTCCTTTTTCCACACTGTTTTCAGTCCTAACGCCTAGCTGGGTTGAATCACCCAGGACGCACGAGTAGATGAACAGTGCGTGCGGCGATTTGACATATATGATGTTGAAAACGGCGTAAGACAACCAACAACGCAATCAAAACGCCCTTTGAAAACATGATGAGCAATGCCTCCTCTTACCACACTGTTTTCAGTCCTGTTGCCTAGCTGGGTAGAATCACTCAAAAAACATGAGTATGTGCAATCAAAACGACATTTTAAAGCATGGCGGGCAATTGCTTCTCTTGCCACGATGTGTTCATGTCTATTGCATAGCTGGGTTGATTCACCAAGGGATCACGAGTGTGTGAACTGACGGGGTGGTATGACTGGAATGATGTTGAAAACGGCCTAAAACACCCAACACTACAAACAAAACGACCTCTGAAAGCAGGGCGAGCAATGGCTCCCTTTGTCACAGTGTGTTCCGTACTATTGAGTAGCTGGATTGAATCACCCAGGACGCATGAGTATGTGAACAGTGCGGGTGATTGGACATATATGATGTTGAAACCGGCGTAAAACACCCAACAATACAAACAAAACGACCTTTGAAATCATGATTAGCAACGGCTCCTCTTTCCTCGCTGTTTTCAGTCGTCCTAACGCATAGCTGGGTTGATTCTCCCAGGTTCCATGAGTTTGTGAACTGTGAGAGTGATTGGACATGACTGCTGTTGAAAACGGCCTATAAACCCCAACAATGCAATCACATTGACCTTTGAAAACATGATGAGCAATGGCTCCTTATGCCAAACTGTTTTCAGTCCTATCGCGTAGATGGGTTAATTCACCCAGGAAGCATGTGTGTGTGTGTGAGCAGTGAGGTGTATTTAACATAAATGCTGTTGAAGACGGCCTAAAACAACCAACAACGCTATTAAAACGACCTTCGAAAACAGGATGAGCAATGGCTCCTATTACCACACTGTTTTCAGTCCTAATGCCTAGCTTGGTAGAATCACCCAAAAACACGAGTACGTGCACTGTGATGTCGATTGGGCACACATGCTGCTGAAAATGGCCTAAAACCACAACAATGCAAGCAAAACGACCTTTGAGAACATGATGAGCAATGGCTGTTTTTTACACAATGTTTTCGATAGTTCATTTATAGGGAGTGTATGCATGTGGGAACGGGGTTATGGGAAAATCGTTCACTGTACCGCCGAAAGGGATTTGACCTGCAGAGACCAGTGAGCACAATCTCACCCTTTCCCACATGCAGTTACTTTATGCGACTTTCCACACTTATTTAGTCATGCAACCACTCGCTTCCACGATCAAAACCCATACAATGCAAACAAAACAACATTTTAAAGCATGGCGGGCAATTGCTTCTCTTGCCACAATGTGTTCAGGTCTATTGCATAGCTGGGTTGATTCACCCAGGAATCACGAGTGTGTGAACTGACGGGGTGGTTTGACTTGAATGATGTGGAAAACGGCCTAAAACACCCAACAATACCAACAAAACGACCTCTGAAAGCAGGACGGGCAATTGCTCCCTGTGTCACAGTGTGTTCAGTACTATTGAGTAGCTGGGTTGAATCACCGAGGACTCATGAGTATGTGAACAGTGCGTGTGATTTGGCATATATGATGTTGAACACGGCGTAAAACACCCAACAATACAAACAAAACGACCTTTGAAATCATGATTAGCAATGGCTCCTTTTTCCACACTGTTTTCAGTCCTAACGCCTAGCTGGGTTGAATCACCCAGGACGCACGAGTAGATGAACAGTGCGTGCGGCGATTTGACATATATGATGTTGAAAACGGCGTAAGACAACCAACAACGCAATCAAAACGCCCTTTGAAAACATGATGAGCAATGCCTCCTCTTACCACACTGTTTTCAGTCCTGTTGCCTAGCTGGGTAGAATCACTCAAAAAACATGAGTATGTGCAATCAAAACGAAATTTTAAAGCATGGCGGGCAATTGCTTCTCTTGCCACGATGTGTTCAGGTCTATTGCATAGCTGGGTTGATTCACCCAGGGATCACGAGTGTGTGAACTGACGGGGTGGTATGACTGGAATGATGTTGAAAACGGCCTAAAACACCAAACACTACAAACAAAACGACCTCTGAAAGCAGGGCGAGCAATGGCTCCCTTTGTCACAGTGTGTTCCGTACTATTGAGTAGCTGGATTGAATCGACCAGGACGCATGAGTATGTGAACAGTGCGGGTGATTGGACATATATGATGTTGAAACCGGCGAAAAACACCCAACAATACAAACAAAACGACCTTTGAAATCATGATTAGCAACGGCTCCTCTTTCCACGCTGTTTTCAGTCGTCCTAACGCATAGCTGGGTTGATTCTCCCAGGTCCCATGAGTTTGTGAACTGTGAGAGTGATTGGACATGACTGCTGTTGAAACGGCCTATAAACCCCAACAATGCAATCACATTGACCTTTGAAAACATGATGAGCAATGGCTCCTTATGCAACACTGTTTTCAGTCCTATCGCGTATATGGGTTGATTCACCCAGGAAGCATGTGTGTGGTGTGTGAGTAGTGAGGTGTATTTACATAAATGCTGTTGAAGACGGCCTAAAACAACCAACAACGCTATTAAAACGACCTTCGAAAACATGATGAGCAATGGCTCCTATTACCACACTGTTTTCAGTCCTATTGCCTAGCTTGTAGAATCACCCAAAAAACACGAGTACGTGCACTGTGATGTCGATTGGGCATACATGCTGTTGAAAATGGCCTAAAACCACAACAATGCAAGCAAAACGACCTTTGAGACATGATGAGCAATGGCTGTTTTTACACAATGTTTTCGATAGTTCATTTATAGGGAGTGTATGCATGTGGGAACGGGTTATGGGAAAATCGTTCACTGTACCGCCGAAAGGGATTTGACCAGCAGAGGTGCGAAGACCAGTGAGAACAATCTCACCCTTTCCCGCATGCAGTTACTTTATGCGACTTTTCACACTTATTTAGTCATGCAACCACTCGCTTCCAAGATCAAAACCCATACAATGCAAACAAAACAACATTTTAAAGCGTGGCGGGAAATTGCTTCTCTTGCCACAATGTGTTCAGGTCTATTGCATAGCTGGGTTGATTCACCCAGGGATCACGAGTGTGTGAACTGACGGAGTGGTATGACTTGAATGATGTGGAAAACGGCCTAAAACACCCAACAATACCAACAAAACGACCTCTGAAAGCAGGACGGGCAATTGCTCCCTGTGTCACAGTGTGTTCAGTACTCTTGAGTAGCTGGGTTGAATCACCGAGGACTCATGAGTATGTAAACAGTGCGTGTGATTTGGCATATATGATGTTGAACACGGCGTAAAACACCCAACAATACAAACAAAACGACCTTTGAAATCATGATTAGCAATGGCTCCTTTTTCCACACTGTTTTCAGTCCTAACGCCTAGCTGGGTTGAATCACCCAGGACGCACGAGTAGATGAACAGTGCGTGCGGCGATTTGACATATATGATGTTGAAAACGGCGTAAGACAACCAACAACGCAATCAAAACGCCCTTTGAAAACATGATGAGCAATGCCTCCTCTTACCACACTGTTTTCAGTCCTGTTGCCTAGCTGGGTAGAATCACTCAAAAAACATGAGTATGTGCAATCAAAACGACATTTTAAAGCATGGCGGGCAATTGCTTCTCTTGCCACGATGTGTTCAGGTCTATTGCATAGCTGGGTTGATTCACCCAGGGATCACGAGTGTGTGAACTGACGGGGTGGTATGACTGGAATGATGTTGAAAACGGCCTAAAACACCCAACACTACAAACAAAACGACCTCTGAAAGCAGGACGAGCAATGGCTCCCTTTGTCACAGTGTGTTCCGTACTATTGAGTAGCTGGATTGAATCACCCAGGACGCATGAGTATGTGAACAGTGCGGGTGATTGGACATATATGATGTTGAAACCGGCGTAAAACACCCAACAATACAAACAACACGACCTTTGAAATCATGATTAGCAACGGCTCCTCTTTCCACGCTGTTTTCAGTCGTCCTAACGCATAGCTGGGTTGATTCTCCCAGGTCCCATGAGTTTGTGAACTGTGAGAGTGATTGGACATGACTGCTGTTGAAAACGGCCTATAAACCCCAACAATGCAATCACATTGACCTTTGAAAACATGATGAGCAATGGCTCCTTATGCCACACTGTTTTCAGTCCTATCGCGTAGATGGGTTGATTCACTCAGGAAGCATGTGTGTGTGTGAGCAGTGAGGTGTATTTAACATAAATGCTGTTGAAGACGGCCTAAAACAACCAACAACGCTATTAAAACGACCTTCGAAAACATGATGAGCAATGGCTCCTATTACCACACTGTTTTCAGTTATATTGCCTAGCTTGGTAGAATCACCCAAAAACACGAGTACGTGCATTGTGATGTCGATTGGGCATACATGCTGTTGAAAATGGCCTAAAACCACAACAATACAAGCAAAACGACCTTTGAGAACATGATGAGCAATGGCTGTTTTTTACACAATGTTTTCGATAGTTCATTTATAGGGAGTGTATGCATGTGGGAACGGGGTTATGGGAAAATCGTTCACTGTACCGCCGAAAGGGATTTGACCAGCAGAGGTGCGAAGACCAGTGAGCACAATCTCACCCTTTCCCGTATGCAGTTACTTTATGCGACTTTCCACACTTATTTAGTCATGCAACCACTCGCTTCAAAGATCAAAACCCATACAATGCAAACAAAACAACATTTTAAAGCATGGCGGGCAATTGCTTCTCTTGCCACAATGTGTTCAGGTCTATTGCATAGCTGGGTTGATTCACCCAGGGATCACGAGTGTGTGACCTGACGGGGTGGTATGACTTGAATGATGTGGAAAACGGCCTAAAACACCCAACAATACCAACAAAACGACCTCTGAAAGCAGGACGGGCAATTGCTCCCTTTGTCACAGTGTGTTTAGTACTATTGAGTAGCTGGGTTGAATCACCGAGGAGGCATGAACAGTGCGTGTGATTGGGCATATATGATGTTGAACACGGCGTAAAACACCCAACAATACAAACAAAACGACCTTTGAAATCATGATTAGCAATGGCTCCTTTTTCCACACTGTTTTCAGTCCTAACGCCTTGCTGGGTTGAATCACCCTGGACGCACGAGTAGATGAACAGTGCGTGCGGCGATTTGACATATATGATGTTGAAAACGGCGTAAGACAACCAACAACGCAATCAAAACGCCCTTTGAAAACACGATGAGCAATGCCTCCTCTTACCACACTGTTTTCAGTCCTGTTGCCTAGCTGGGTAGAATCACTCAAAAAACATGAGTATGTGCAATCAAAACGACATTTTAAAGCATGGCGGGCAATTGCTTCTCTTGCCACGATGTGTTCAGGTCTATTGCATAGCTGGGTTGATTCACCCAGGGATCACGAGTATGTGAACTGACGGGGTGGTATGACTGGAATGATGTTGAAAACGGCCTAAAACACCCAACACTACAAACAAAACGACCTCCGAAAGCAGGGCGAGCAATGGCTCCCTTTGTCACAGTGTGTTCCGTACTATTGAGTAGCTGGATTGAATCACACAGGACGCATGAGTATGTGAACAGTGCGGGTGATTGGACATATATGATGTTGAAACCGGCGTAAAACACCCAACAATACAAACAAAACGACCTTTGAAATCATGATTAGCAACGGCTCCTCTTTCCACGCTGTTTTCAGTCGTCCTAACGCATAGCTGGGTTGATTCTCCCAGGTCCCATGAGTTTGTGAACTGTGAGAGTGATTGGACATGACTGCTGTTGAAAACGGCCTATAAACCCCAACAATGCAATCACATTGACCTTTGAAAACATGATGAGCAATGGCTCCTTATGCCACACTGTTTTCAGTCCTATCGCGTAGATGGGTTGATTCACCCAGGAAGCATGTGTGTGTGTGAGCAGTGAGGTGTATTTAACATAAATGCTGTTGAAGACGGCCTAAAACAACCAACAACGCTATTAAAACGACCTTCGAAAACATGATGAGCAATGGCTCCTATTACCACACTGTTTTCAGTCCTATTGCCTAGCTTGGTAGAATCACCCAAAAACACGAGTACGTGCACTGTGATGTCGATTGGGCATACATGCTGTTGAAAATGGCCTAAAACCACAACAATGCAAGCAAAACGACCTTTGAGAACATTATGAGCAATGGCTGTTTTTTACACAATGTTTTCGATAGTTAATTTATAGGGAGTGTATGCATGTGGGAACGGGGTTATGGGAAAATCGTTCACTGTACCGCCGAAAGGGATTTGACCTGCAGAGGTGCGAAGACCAATGAGCACAATCTCACCCTTTCCCACATGCAGTTACTTTATGCGACTTTCCACACTTATTTAGTCATGCAACCCCTCGCTTCCAAGATCAAAACCCATACAATGCAAACAAAACAACATTATAAAGCATGGCGGGCAATTGCTTCTCTTGCCACAATGTGTTCAGGTCTATTGCATAGCTGGGTTGATTCACCCAGGGATCACGAGTGTGTGAACTGACGGGGTGGTATGACTTGAATGATGTGGAAAACGGCCTAAAACACCCAACAATACCAACAAAACGACCTCTGAAAGCAGGACGGGCAATTGCTCCCTTTGTCACAGTGTGTTCAGTACTATTGAGTAGCTGGGTTGAATCACCGAGGACGCATGAGTATGTGAACAGTGCGTGTGATTTGGCATATATGATGTTGAACACGGCGTAAAACACCCAACAATACAAACAAAACGACCTTTGAAATCATGATTAGCAATGGCTCCTTTTTCCACACTGTTTTCAGTCCTAACGCCTAGCTGGGTTGAATCACCCAGGACGCACGAGTAAATGAACAGTGCGTGCGCCGATTTGACATATATGATGTTGAAAACGGCGTAAGACAACCAACAACGCAATCAAAACGCCCTTTGAAAACATGATGAGCAATGCCTCCTCTTACCACACTGTTTTCAGTCCTGTTGCCTAGCTGGGTAGAATCACTCAAAAAACATGAGTTTGTGCAATCAAAACGACATTTTAAAGCATGGCGGGCAATTGCTTCTCTTGCCACGATGTGTTCAGGTCTATTGCATAGCTGGGTTGATTCACCCAGGGATCACGAGTGTGTGAACTGACAGGGTGGTATGACTGGAATGATGTTGAAAACGGCCTAAAACACCCAAAACTACAAACAAAACGACCTCTGAAAGCAGGGCGAGCAATGGCTCCCTTTGTCACAGTGTGTTCCGTACTATTGAGTAGCTGGATTGAATCACCCAGGACGCATGAGTATGTGAACAGTGCGGGTGATTGGACATATATGATGTTGAAACCGGCGTAAAGCACCCAACAATACAAACAAAACGACCTTTAAAATCATGATTAGCAACGGCTCCTGTTTCCACGCTGTTTTCAGTCGTCCTAACGCATAGCTGGGTTGATTCTCCCAGGTCCCATGAGTTTGTGAACTGTGAGAGTGATTGGACATGACTGCTGTTGAAAACGGCCTATAAACCCCAACAATGCAATCACATTGACCTTTGAAAACATGATGAGCAATGGCTCCTTATGCCACACTGTTTTCAGTCCTATCGCGTAGATGGGTTGATTCACCCAGGAAGCATGTGTGTGTGTGAGCAGTGAGGTGTATTTAACATAAATGCTGTTGAAGACGGCCTAAAACAACCAACAACGCTATTAACGACCTTCGAAAACATGATGAGCAATGGCTCCTATTACCACACTGTTTTCAGTCCTATTGCCTAGCTTGGTAGAATCACCCAAAAACACGAGTACGTGCACTGTGATGTCGATTGGGCATACATGCTGTTGAAAATGGCCTAAAACCACAACAATGCAAGCAAAACGACCTTTGAGAACATGATGAGCAATGGCTGTTTTTTACACAATGTTTTCGATAGTTCATTTATAGGGAGTGTATGCATGTGGGAACGGGGTTATGGGAAAATCGTTCACTGTACCGCCGAAAGGGATTTGACCTGCAGAGGTGCGAAGACCAGTGAGCACAATCTCACCCTTTCCCACATGCAGTTACTTTATGCGACTTTCCACACTTATTTAGTCATGCAACCACTCGCTTCCAAGATCAAAACCCATACAATGCAAACAAAACAACATTTTAAAGCATGGCGGGCAATTGTTTCTCTTGCCACAATGTGTTCAGGTCTATTGCATAGCTGGGTTGATTCACCCAGGGATCACGAGTGTGTGAACTGACGGGGTGGTATGACTTGAATGATGTGGAAAACGGCCTAAAACACCCAACAATACCAACAAAACGACCTCTGAAAGCAGGACGGGCAATTGCTCCCTTTGTCACAGTGTGTTCAGTACTATTGAGTAGCTGGGTTGAATCACCGAGGACGCATGCGTATGTGAACAGTGCGTGTGATTTGGCATATATGATGCTGAACACGGCGTAAAACACCCAACAATACAAACAAAACGACCTTTGAAATCATGATTAGCAATGGCTCCTTTTTCCACGCTGTTTTCAGTCCTAACGCCTAGCTGGGTTGAATCACCCAGGACGCACGAGTAGATGAACAGTGCGTGCGGCGATTTGACATATATGATGTTGAAAACGGCGTAAGACAACCAACAACGCAATCAAAACGCCCTTTGAAAACATGATGAGCAATGCCTCCTCTTACCACACTGTTTTCAGTCCTTTTGACTAGCTGGGTATAATCACTCAAAAAACATGAGTATGTGCAATCAAAACGACATTTTAAAGCATGGCGGGTAATTGCTTCTCTTGCCACGATGTGTTCAGGTCTATTGCATAGCTGGGTTGATTCACCCAGGGATCACGAGTGTGTGAACTGACGGGGTGGTATGACTGGAATGATGTTGAAAACGGCCTAAAACACCCAACACTACAAACAAAACGACATCTGAAGGCAGGGCGAGCAATGGCTCCCTTTGTCACAGTGTGTTCCGTACTATTGAGTAGCTGGATTGAATCACCCAGGACGCATGAGTATGTGAACAGTGCGGGTGATTGGACATATATGATGTTGAAACCGGCGAAAAACACCCAACAATACAAACAAAACGACCTTTGAAATCATGATTAGCAACGGCTCCTCTTTCCGCGCTGTTTTCAGTCGTCCTAACGCATAGCTGGGTTGATTCTCCCAGGTCCCATGAGTTTGTGAACTGTGAGAGTGATTGGACATGACTGCTGTTGAAAACGGCCTATAGACCCCAACAATGCAATCACATTGACCTTTGAAAACATGATGAGCAATGGCTCCTTATGCCACACTGTTTTCAGTCCTATCGCGTAGATGGGTTGATTCACCCAGGAAGCATGTGTGTGTGTGAGCAGTGAGGTGTATTTAACATAAATGCTGTTGAAGACGGCCTAAAACAACCAACAACGCTATTAAAACGACCTTCGAAAACAGGATGAGCAATGGCTCCTATTACCACACTGTTTTCAGTCCTATTGCCTAGCTTGGTAGAATCACCCAAAAACACGAGTACGTGCACTGTGATGTCGATTGATCATACATGCTGCTGAAAATGGCCTAAAACCACAACAATGCAAGCAAAACGACCTTTGAGAACATGATGAGCAATGGCTGTTTTTTACACAATGTTTTCGATAGTTCATTTATAGGGAGTGTATGCATGTGGGAACGGGGTTATGGGAAAATCGTTCACTGTACCGCCGAAAGGGATTTGACCTGCAGAGACCAGTGAGCACAATCTCACCCTTTCCCACATGCAGTTACTTTATGCGACTTTCCACACTTATTTAGTCATGCAACCACTCGCTTCCAAGATCAAAACCCATACAATGCAAACAAAACAACATTATAAAGCATGGCGGGCAATTGCTTCTCTTGCCACAATGTGTTCAGGTCTATTGCATAGCTGGGTTGATTCACCCAGGGATCACGAGTGTGTGAACTGACGGGGTGGTATTACTTGAATGATGTGGAAAACGGCCTAAAACACCCAACAATACCAACAAAACGACCTCTGAAAGCAGGACGGGCAATTGCTCCCTTTGTCACAGTGTGTCCAGTAGTATTGAGTAGCTGGGTTGAATCACCGAGGACGCATGAGTATGTGAACAGTGCGTGTGATTTGGCATATATGATGTTGAACACGGCGTAAAACACCCAACAATACAAACAAAACGACCTTTGAAATCATGATTAGCAATGGCTCATTTTTCCACACTGTTTTCAGTCCTAACGCCTAGCTGGGTTGAATCACCCAGACGCACAAGTAGATGAACAGTGCGTGCGGCGATTTGACATATATGATGTTGAAAACGGCGTAAGACAACCAACAACGCAATCAAAACGCCCTTTGAAAACATGATGAGCAATGACTCCTCTTACCACACTGTGTTCAGTCCTGTTGCCTAGCTGGGTAGAATCACTCAAAGAACATGAGTATGTGCAATCAAAACGACATTTTAAAGCATGGCGGGCAATTGCTTCTCTTGCCACGATGTGTTCAGGTCTATTGCATAGCTGGGTTGATTCACCCAGGGATTACGAGTGTGTGAACTGACGGGGTGGTATGACTTGAATGATGTGGAAAACGGCCTAAAACACCCAACAATACCAACAAAACGACCTCTGAAAGCAGGACGGGCAATTGCTCCCTTTGTCACAGTGTGTTCAGTACTATTGAGTAGCTGGGTTGAATCACCGAGGACGCATGAGTATGTGAACAGTGCGTGTGATTTGGCATATATGATCTTGAACACGGCGTAAAACACCCAACAATACAAACAAAACGACCTTTGAAATCATGATTAGCAATGGCTCCTTTTTCCACACTGTTTTCAGTCCTAACGCCTAGCTGGGTTGAATCACCCAGGACGCACGAGTAGATGAACAGTGCGTGCGGCGATTTGACATATATGATGTTGAAAACGGCGTAAGACAACCAACAACGCAATCAAAACGCCCTTTGAAAACATGATGAGCAATGCCTCCTCTTACCACACTGTTTTCAGTCCTGTTGCCTAGCTGGGTAGAATCACTCAAAAAACATGAGTATGTGCAATCAAAACGACATTTTAAAGCATGGCGGGCAATTGCTTCTCTTGCCACGATGTGTTCAGGTCTATTGCATAGCTGGGTTGATTCACCCAGGGATCACGAGTGTGTGAACTGACGGGGTGGTGTGACTGGAATGATGTTGAAAACGGCCTAAAACACCCAACACTACAAACAAAACGACCTCTGAAAGCAAGGCGAGCAATGGCTCCCTTTGTCACAGTGTGTTCCGTACTATTGAGTAGCTGGATTGAATCACCCAGGACGCATGAGTATGTGAACAGTGCGGGTGATTGGACATATAGGATGTTGAAACCGGCGTAAAACACCCAACATTACAAACAAAACGACCTTTGAAATCATGATTAGCAACAGCTCCTCTTTCCACGCTGTTTTCAGCCGTCCTAAGGCATAGCTGGGTTGATTCTCCCAGGTCCCAAGAGTTTGTGAACTGTGAGAGTGATTGGACATGACTGCTGTATAAAACGGCCTATAAACCCCAACAATGCAATCACATTGACCTTTAAAAACATGATGAGCAATGGCTCCTTATGCCACACTGTTTTCAGTCCTATCGCGTAGATGGGTTGATTCACCCAGGAAGCATGTTTGTGTGTGAGCAGTGAGGTGTATTTAACATAAATGCTGTTGAAGACGGCCTAAAACAACCAACAACGCTATTAAAACGACCTTCGAAAACATGATGAGCAATGGCTCCTATTACCACACTGTTTTCAGTCCTATTGCCTAGCTTGGTAGAATCACCCAAAAACACGAGTACGTGCACTGTGATGTCGATTGGGCATACATGCTGTTGAAAATGGCCTAAAACCACAACAATGCAAGCAAAACGACCTTTGAGAACATGATGAGCAATGGCTGTTTTTTACACAATGTTTTCGATAGTTCATTTATAGGGAGTGTATGCATGTGGGAACGGGGTTATGGGAAAATCGTTCACTGTACCGCCGAAAGGGATTTGACCTGCAGAGGTGCGAAGACCAGTGAGCACAATCTCACCCTTTCCCACATACAGTTACTTTATGCGACTTTCCACACTTATTTAGTCATGCAACCACTCGCTTCCAAGATCAAAACCCATACAATGCAAACAAAACAACATTTTAAAGCATGGCGGGCAATTGCTTCTCTTGCCACAATGTGTTCAGGTCTATTGCATATCTGGGTTGATTCACCCAGGGATCACGAGTGTGTGAACTGACGGGCTGGTATGACTTGAATGATGTGGAAAACGGCCTAAAATACCCAACAATACCAACAAAACGACCTCTGAAAGCAGGACGAGCAATTGCTCCCTTTGTCACAGTGTGTTCAGTACTATTGAGTAGCTGGGTTGAATCACCGAGGACGCATGAGTATGTGAACAGTGCGTGTGATTTGGCATATATGATGTTGAACACGGCGTAAAACACCCAACAATACAAACAAAACGACCTTTGAAATCATGATTAGCAATGGCTCCTTTTTCCACACTGTTTTCAGTCCTAACGCCTAGCTGGGTTGAATCACCCAGGACGCACGAGTAGATGAACAGTGCGTGCGGCGATTTGACATATATGATGTTGAAAACGGCGTAAGACAACCAACAACGCAATCAAAACGCCCTTTGAAAACATGATGAGCAATGCCTCCTCTTACCACACTGTTTTCAGTCCTGTTGCCTAGCTGGGTAGAATCACTCAAAAGACATGAGTATGTGCAATCAAAACGACATTTTAAAGCATGGCGGGCAATTGCTTCTCTTGCCACGATGTGTTCAGGTCTATTGCATAGCTGGGTTGATTCACCCAGGGATCACGAGTGTGTGAACTGACGGGGTGGTGTGACTGGAATGATGTTGAAAACGGCCTAAAACACCCAACACTACAAACAAAACGACCTCTGAAAGCAAGGCGAGCAATGGCTCCCTTTGTCACAGTGTGTTCCGTACTATTGAGTAGCTGGATTGAATCACCCAGGACGCATGAGTATGTGAACAGTGCGGGTGATTGGACATATAGGATGTTGAAACCGGCGTAAAACACCCAACAATACAAACAAAACGACCTTTGAAATCATGATGATTAGCAACGGCTCCTGTTTCCACGCTGTTTTCAGTCGTCCTAACGCATAGCTGGGTTGATTCTCCCAGGTCCCATGAGTTTGTGAACTGTGAGAGTGATTGGACATGCCTGCTGTTGAAAACGGCCTATAAACACCAACAATGCAATCACATTGACCTTTGAGAACATGATGAGCAATGGCTCCTTATGCCACACTATTTTCAGTCCTATCGCGAATATGGGTTGATTCACTCAGGAAGCATGTGTGTGTTTGAGCAGTGAGGTGTATTTAACATAAATGCTGTTGAAGACGGCCTAAAACAACCAACAACGCTATTAAAACGACCTTCGAAAACATGATGAGCAATGGCTCCTATTACCACACTGTTTTCAGTCCTATTGCCTAGCTTGGTAGAATCACCCAACAACACGAGTACGTGCACTGTGATGTCGATTGGGCATACATGCTGTTGAAAATGGCCTAAAACCACAACAATGCAAGCAAAACGACCTTTGAGAACATGATGAGCAATGGCTGTTTTTTACACAATGTTTTCGATAGTTCATTTATAGGGAGTGTATGCATGTGGGAACGGGGTTATGGGAAAATCGTTCACTGTACCGCCGAAAGGGATTTGACCTGCAGAGGTGCGAAGACCAGTGAGCACAATCTCACCCTTTCCCACATGCAGTTACTTTATGCGACTTTCCACACTTTTTTAGTCATGCAACCACTCGCTTCCAAGATCAAAACCCATACAATGCAAACAAAACAACATGTTAAAGCATGGCGGGCAATTGCTTCTCTTGCCACAATGTGTTCAGGTCTATTGCATAGCTGGGTTGATTCACCCAGGGATCACGAGTGTGTGAACTGACGGGGTGGTATGACTTGAATGATGTGGAAAACGGCCTAAAACACCCAACAATACCAACAAAACGACCTCTGAAAGCAGGACGGGCAATTGCTCCCTTTGTCACAGTGTGTTCAGTACTATTGAGTAGCTGGGTTGAATCACCGAGGACGCATGAGTATGTGAACAGTGCGTGTGATTTGGCATATATGATGTTGAACACGGCGTAAAACACCCAACAATACAAACAAAACGACCTTTGAAATCATGATTAGCAATGGCTCCTTTTTCCACACTGTTTTCAGTCCTAACGCCTAGCTGGGTTGAATAACCCAGGACGCACGAGTAGATGAACAGTGCGTGCGGCGATTTGACATATATGATGTTGAAAACGGCGTAAGACAACCAACAACGCAATCAAAACGCCCTTTGAAAACATGATGATCAATGCCTCCTCTTACCACACTGTTTTCAATCCTGTTGCCTAGCTGGGTAGAATCCCTCAAAAAACATGAGTATGTGCAATCAAAACGACATTTTAAAGCATGGCGGGCCATTGCTTCTCTTGCCACGATGTGTTCAGGTCTATTGCATAGCTGGGTTGATTCACCCAGGGATCACGAGTGTGTGAACTGACGGGGTGGTATGACTGGAATGATGTTGAAAACGGCCTAAAACACCCAACACTACAAACAAAACGACCTCTGAAAACAGGGCGAGCAATGGCTCCCTTTCGCACAGTGTGTTCCGTACTATTGAGTAGCTGGATTGAATCACCCAGGACGCATGAGTATGTGAACAGTGCGGGTGATTGGACATATATGATGTTGAAACCGGCGAAAAACACCCAACAATACAAACAAAACGACCTTTGAAATCATGATTAGCAACGGCTCCTTTTTCGACGCTGTTTTCAGTCGTCCTAACGCATAGCTGGGTTGATTCTCCCAGGTCCCATGAGTTTGTGAACTGTGAGAGTGATTGGACATGACTGCTGTTGAAAACGGCCTATAAACCCCAACAATGCAATCACATTGACCTTTGAAAACATGATGAGCAATGGCTCCTTATGCCACACTGTTTTCAGTCCTATCGCGTAGATGGGTTGATTCACCCAGGAAGCATGTGTGTGTGTGAGCAGTGAGGTGTATTTAACATAAATGCTGTTGAAGACGGCCTAAAACAACCAACAACGCTATTAAAACGACCTTCGAAAACATGATGAGCAATGGCTCCTATTACTACACTGTTTTCAGTCCTATTGCCTAGCTTGGTAGAATCACCCAAAAACACGAGTACGTGCACTGTAATGTCGATTGGGCATACATGCTGTTGAAAATGGCCTAAAACCACAACAATGCAAGCAAAACGACCTTTGAGAACATGATGAGCAATGGCTGTTTTTTACACAATGTTTTCGATAGTTCATTTATAGGGAGTGTATGCATGTGGGAACGGGGTTATGGGAAAATCGTTCACTGTACCGCCGAAAGGGATTTGACCTGCAGAGGTGCGAAGACCAGTGAGCACAATCTCACCCTTTCCCACATGCAGTTACTTTATGCGACTTTCCACACTTATTTAGTCATGCAACCACTCGCTTCCAAGATCAAAACCCATACAGTGCAAACAAAACAACATTTTAAAGCATGGCGGGCAATTGCTTCTCTTGCCACAATGTGTTCAGGTCTATTGCATAGCTGGGTTGATTCACCCAGGGATCACGAGTGTGTGAACTGACGGGGTGGTATGACTTGAATGATGTGGAAAACGGCCTAAAACACCCAACAATACCAACAAAACGAC
The DNA here is from genome assembly GCA_031761405.1 of Serripes groenlandicus. NCBI lineage: Eukaryota > Metazoa > Mollusca > Bivalvia > Cardiida > Cardiidae > Serripes > Serripes groenlandicus. The sequence goes on from JASEVX010000002.1 coordinate 122,541,105, forward strand.
CTCTGAAAGCAGGACGGGCAATTGCTCCCTTTGTCACAGTGTGTTCAGTACTATTGAGTAGCTGGGTTGAATCACCGAGGACGCATGAGTATGTGAACAGTGCGTGTGATTTGGCATATATGATGTTGAACACGGCGTAAAACACCCAACAATACAAACAAAACGACCTTTGAAATCATGATTAGCAATGGCTCCTTTTTCCACACTGTTTTCAGTCCTAACGCCTAGCTGGGTTGAATAACCCAGGACGCACGAGTAGATGAACAGTGCGTGCGGCGATTTGACATATATGATGTTGAAAACGGCGTAAGACAACCAACAACGCAATCAAAACGCCCTTTGAAAACATGATGATCAATGCCTCCTCTTACCACACTGTTTTCAATCCTGTTGCCTAGCTGGGTAGAATCCCTCAAAAAACATGAGTATGTGCAATCAAAACGACATTTTAAAGCATGGCGGGCCATTGCTTCTCTTGCCACGATGTGTTCAGGTCTATTGCATAGCTGGGTTGATTCACCCAGGGATCACGAGTGTGTGAACTGACGGGGTGGTATGACTGGAATGATGTTGAAAACGGCCTAAAACACCCAACACTACAAACAAAACGACCTCTGAAAACAGGGCGAGCAATGGCTCCCTTTCGCACAGTGTGTTCCGTACTATTGAGTAGCTGGATTGAATCACCCAGGACGCATGAGTATGTGAACAGTGCGGGTGATTGGACATATATGATGTTGAAACCGGCGAAAAACACCCAACAATACAAACAAAACGACCTTTGAAATCATGATTAGCAACGGCTCCTTTTTCGACGCTGTTTTCAGTCGTCCTAACGCATAGCTGGGTTGATTCTCCCAGGTCCCATGAGTTTGTGAACTGTGAGAGTGATTGGACATGACTGCTGTTGAAAACGGCCTATAAACCCCAACAATGCAATCACATTGACCTTTGAAAACATGATGAGCAATGGCTCCTTATGCCACACTGTTTTCAGTCCTATCGCGTAGATGGGTTGATTCACCCAGGAAGCATGTGTGTGTGTGAGCAGTGAGGTGTATTTAACATAAATGCTGTTGAAGACGGCCTAAAACAACCAACAACGCTATTAAAACGACCTTCGAAAACATGATGAGCAATGGCTCCTATTACTACACTGTTTTCAGTCCTATTGCCTAGCTTGGTAGAATCACCCAAAAACACGAGTACGTGCACTGTAATGTCGATTGGGCATACATGCTGTTGAAAATGGCCTAAAACCACAACAATGCAAGCAAAACGACCTTTGAGAACATGATGAGCAATGGCTGTTTTTTACACAATGTTTTCGATAGTTCATTTATAGGGAGTGTATGCATGTGGGAACGGGGTTATGGGAAAATCGTTCACTGTACCGCCGAAAGGGATTTGACCTGCAGAGGTGCGAAGACCAGTGAGCACAATCTCACCCTTTCCCACATGCAGTTACTTTATGCGACTTTCCACACTTATTTAGTCATGCAACCACTCGCTTCCAAGATCAAAACCCATACAGTGCAAACAAAACAACATTTTAAAGCATGGCGGGCAATTGCTTCTCTTGCCACAATGTGTTCAGGTCTATTGCATAGCTGGGTTGATTCACCCAGGGATCACGAGTGTGTAAACTGACGGGGTGGTATGACTTGAATGATGTGGAAAACGGCCTAAAACACCCAACAATACCAACAAAACGACCTCTGAAAGCAGGACGGGCAATCGCTCCCTTTGTCACAGTGTGTTCAGTACTATTGAGTAGCTGGGTTGAATCACCGAGGACGCATGAGTATGTGAACAGTGCGTGTGATTTGGCATATATTATGTTGAACATGGCGTAAAACACCCAACAATACAAACAAAACGACCTTTGAAATCATGATTAGCAATGGCTCCTTTTTCCACACTGTTTTCAGTCCTAACGCCTAGCTGGGTTGAATCACCCAGGACGCACGAGTAGATGAACAGTGCGTGCGGCGATTTGACATATATGATGTTGAAAACGGCGTAAGACAACCAACAACGCAATCAAAACGCCCTTTGAAAACATGATGAGCAATATCTCCTCTTACCACACTGTTTTCAGTCCTGTTGCCTAGCTGGGTAGAATCACTCAAAAAACATGAGTATGTGCAATCAAAACGACATTTTAAAGCATGGCGGGCAATTGCTTATCTTGCCACGATGTGTTCAGGTCTATTGCATAGCTGGGTTGATTCACCCAGGGATCACGAGTGTGTGAACTGACGGGGTGGTATGACTGGAATGATGTTGAAAACGGCCTAAAACACCCAACACTACAAACAAAACGACCTCTGAAAGCAGGGCGAGCAATGGCTCCCTTTGTCACAGTGTGTTCCGTACTATTGAGTAGCTGGATTGAATCACCCAGGACGCATGAGTATGACAATGACAATGACAATGAGAATGACAATGACAAATGACAAATAGTTTATTGATTTAAGGCCATCGACCCATAACAACATGTATAACATATAATACAACATCCGTCACCGTACCGCACGCTTGTCACACATATTCAGATATATATACCAACAAACATAACACTGATATTGGCGTTTGAAATGATTACACACATATATATATATATACACATACACACATATATATATATATATATACATAATATAATATACATATATATATATATACATATATACATATACACACATACCTACATATATACATACATTCACATAAATCCTATAAACAATATATCTAACCACTTTCAATTTGTTTAATGAAACTGTTTCTTCGTTTGAAAGCATAGAATAAATAAGTAGATGTGCATTTAATTAGTTTTTCATTTTGCGATGACATTACAATATTAAACTTGTGTATACTAGGTATGGTGTAATATTTTACTGGGAATGTATGACTTTCTAATGTCGTCATAAAAGTCACAACAAAGCAAGAAATGGTACTCATTTTCAATGACATTCGTGTTACATAATTTACAAATCCTATTTCTTCTAGGAATATTTTGATAACGACCTCTTTCAATTTCAAGTTCATGTGCTCCAACTCTAAAATTTACATAAATATATCGAAATTTCCGTATGTCAAGCACTTCAAGATATTTTTCGTAACTGAATTCATTTTTGTACATGTGGTAACTATCTAATTTAGGGTTCGAGTTTATTGAGGCGTTCCACTCTTGGAGGAAACAATCTTTTAGTCTGCTCTCAAATTTTTTTAAGAATAAAGGTTCTGATGCGACCATTTGTTTTTGCCATACTATCCCAAAACCGTTTCTCTGTAATATTAATCTTATGCTTGTTGCCCAATTAGTAAGGCCGTTTAGATCGTCATTTAACATCATATCATAGCATTTCTTTACAAATCGTGATTGTGGCATCCTTATTACTTTTAACCAATAGTTTATACAACGTTTTCGTGATGTTATATACATAGGGTAACGAGCACAATCTCCTAAAATGGCAAATTTGATGCTTTCTGCTTAGCGCACATAAAGCGCTTACATGCATAGTATTGTGCTCGCTCTAGTTCTCCATAGATGTCTGTACCCCATAGATGTCTGTATGAGTATGTGAACAGTGCGGATGATTGGACATATATGATGTTGAAACCGGCGTAAAACACCCAACAATACAAACAAAACGACCTTTGAAATCATGATTAGCAACGGCTCCTCTTTCCACGCTGTTTTCAGTCGTCCTAACGCATAGCTGGGTTGATTCACCCAGGGATCACGAGTGTGTGAACTGACGGGGTGGTATGACTGGAATGATGTTGTAAACGGCCTAAAACACCCAACACTACAAACAAAACGACCTCTGAAAGCAGGGCGAGCAATGGCTCCCTTTGTCACAGTGTGTTCCGTACTATTGAGTAGCTGGATTGAATCACCCAGGACGCATGAGTATGTGAACAGTGCGGGTGATTGGACATATATGATGTTGAAACCGGCGTAAAACACCCAACAATACAAACAAAACGACCTTTGAAATCATGATTAGCAACGGCTCCTCTTTCCACGCTGTTTTCAGTCGTCCTAACGCAAAGCTGGGTTGATTCTCCCAGGTCCCATGAGTTTGTGAACTGTGAGAGTTGGACATGACTGCTGTTGAAAACGGCCTATAAACCCCAACAATGCAATCACATTGACCTTTGAAAACATGATGAGCAATGGCTCCTTATGCCACACTGTTTTCAGTCCTATCGCGTAGATGGGTTGATTCACCCAGGAAGCATGTGTGTGTGTGAGCAGTGAGGTGTATTTAACATAAATGCTGTTGAAGACGGCCTAAAACAACCAACAAAGCTATTAAAACGACCTTCCAAAACATGATGAGCAATGGCTCCTATTACCACACTGTTTTCAGTCCTATTGCCTAGCTTGGTAGAATCACCCAAAAACACGAGTACGTGCACTGTGTTGTCGATTGGGCATACATGCTGTTGAAAATGGCCTAACACCACAACAATGCAAGCAAAACGACCTTTGAGAACATGATGAGCAATGGCTGTTTTTTACACAAAGTTTTCGATAGTTCATTTATAGGGAGTGTATGCATGTGGGAACGGGGTTATGGGAAAATCGTTCACTGTACCGCCGAAAGGGATTTGACCTGCAGAGGTGCGAAGACCAGTGAGCACAATCTCACCCTTTCCCACATGCAGTTACTTTATGCGACTTTCCACACTTATTTAGTCATGCAACCACTCGCTTCCAAGATCAAAACCCATACAATGCAAACAAAACAACATTTTAAAGCATAGCGGGCAATTGCTTCTCTTGCCACAATGTGTTCAGGTCTATTGCATAGCTGGGTTGATTCACCCAGGGATCACGAGTGTGTGAACTGACGGGGTGGTATGACTTGAATGATGTGGAAAACGGCCTAAAACACCCAACAATACCAACAAAACGACCTCTGAAAGCAGGACGGGCAATTGCTCCCTTTGTCACAGTGTGTTCAGTACTATTGAGTAGCTGGGTTGAATCACCGAGGACGCATGAGTATGTGAACAGTGCGTGTGATTTGGCATATATGATGTTGAACACGGCGTAAAACACCCAACAATACAAACAAAACGACCTTTGAAATCATGATTAGCAATGGCTCCTTTTTCCACACTGTTTTCAGTCCTAACGCCTAGCTGGGTTGAATCACCCAGGACGCACGAGTAGATGAACAGTGCGTGCGGCGATTTGACATATATGATGTTGAAACCGGCGTAAGACAACCAACAACGCAATCAAAACGCCCTTTGAAAACATGATGAGCAATGCCTCCTCTTACCACACTGTTTTCAGTCCTGTTGCCTAGCTGGGTAGAATCACTAAAAAAACATGAGTATGTGCCATCAAAACGACATTTTAGAGCATGGCGGGCAATTGCTTCTCTTGCCACGATGTGTTCAGGTCTATTGCATAGCTGGGTTGATTCACCCAGGGATCACGAGTGTGTGAACTGGAATGATGTTGAAAACAGCCTAAAACACCCAACACTACAAACAAAACGACCTCTGAAAACAGGGCGAGCAATGGCTCCCTTTGTCACAGTGTGTTCCGTACTATTGAGTAGCTGGATTGAATCACCCAGGACGCATGAGTATGTGAACAGTGCGGGTGATTGGACATATATGATGTTGAAACCGGCGTAAAACACCCAACAATACAAACAAAACGACCTTTGAAATCATGATTAGCAACAGCTCCTCTTTCCACGCTGTTTTCAGTCGTCCTAACGCATAGCTGTGTTGATTCTCCTGGTCCCATGAGTTTGTGACCTGTGAGAGTGATTGGACATGACTGCTGTTGAAAACGGCCTATAAACAAAAGGTTGATTCACCCAGGGATCATGAGTGTGTGAACTGACGGGGTGGTATGACTTGAATGATGTGGAAAACGGCCTAAAACACCCAACAATACCAACAAAACGACCTCTGAAAGCAGGACGGGTAATTGCTCCCTTTGTCACAGTGTGTTCAGTACTATTGAGTAGCTGGGTTGAATCACCGAGGACGCATGAGCAATGGCTCCTTTTTCCACACTGTTTTCAGTCCTAACGCCTAGCTGGGTTGAATCACCCAGGACGCACGAGTAGATGAACAGTGCGTGCGGTGATTTGACATATATGATGTTGAAAACGGCGTAAGACAACCAACAACGCAATCAAAACGCCCTTTGAAAACATGATGAGCAATGCCTCCTCTTACAACACTGTGTTCAGTCCTGTCGCCTTGCTGGGTAGAATCACTCAAAAAACATGAGTATGTGCAATCAAAACGACATTTTAAAGCATGGCGGGCAATTGCTTCTCTTGCCACGATGTGTTCATGTCTATTGCATAGCTTGGTTGATTCACCCAGGGATCACGAGTGTGTGAACTGACGGGGTGGTATGACTGGAATGATGTTGAAAACGGCCTAAAACACCCAACACTACAAACAAAACGACCTCTGAAAGCAGGGCGAGCAATGGCTCCCTTTGTCACAGTGTGTTCCGTACTATTGAGTAGCAGGATTGAATCGACCAGGACGCATGAGTATGTGAACAGTGCGGATGATTGGACATATATGATGTTGAAACCGGCGAAAAACACCCAACAATACAAACAAAACGACCTTTGAAATCATGATTAGCAACGGCCCCTTTTTCGACGCTGTTTTCAGTCGTCCTAACGCATAGCTGGGTTGATTCTCCCAGGTCCCATGAGTTTGTGAACTGTGAGAGTGATTGGACATGACTGCTGTTGAAAACGGCCTATAAACCCCAACAATGCAATCACATTGACCTTTGAAAACATGATGAGCAATGGCTCCTTATGCCACACTGTTTTCAGTCCTATCGCGTAGATGGGTTGATTCACTCAGGAAGCATGTGTGTGTGTGTGAGCAGTGAGGTGTATTTAACATAAATGCTGTTGAAGACGGCCTAAAACAACCAACAACGCTATTAAAACGACCTTCGTAAACATAATGAGATATGGCTCCTATTACTACACTGTTTTCAGTCCTATTGCCTAGCTTGGCAGAATCACCCAAAAACACGAGTACGTGCACTGTGATGTCGATTGGGCATACATGCTGTTGAAAATGGCCTAAAACCACAACAATGCAAGCAAAACGACCTTTGAGAACATGATGAGTAATGGCTGTTTTTACACAATGTTTTCGATAGTTCATTTATAGGGAGTGTATGCATGTGGGAACGGGGTTATGGGAAAATCGTTCACTGTACCGCCGAAAGGGATTTGACCTGCAGAGGTGCGAAGACCAGTGAGCACAATCTCACCCTTTCCCACATGCAGTTACTTTATGCGACTTTCCACACTTATTTAGTCATGCAACCACTCGCTTCCAAGATCAAAACCCATACAATGCAAACAAAACAACAGTTTAAAGCATGGCGGGCAATTGCTTCTCTTGCCACAATGTGTTCAGGTCTATTGCATAGCTGGGTTGATTCACCCAGAGATCACGACTGTGTGAACTGACGGGGTGGTATGACTTGAATGATGTGGAAAACGGCCTAAAACACCCAACAATACCAACAAAACGACCTCTGAAAGCAGGACGGGCAATTGCTCCCTTTGTCACAGTGTGTTCAGTACTATTGAGTAGCTGGATTGAATCACCCAGGACGCATGAGTATGTGAACAGTGCGGGTGATTGGACATATATGATGTTGAAACCGGCGTAAAACAACCAACAATACAAACAAAACGACCTTTGAAATCATGATTAGCAACGGCTCCTCTTTCCACGCTGTTTCCAGTCGTCCTAACGCATAGCTGGGTTGAATCACCCAGGACGCACGAGTAGATGAACAGTGCGTGCGGTGATTTGACATATATGATGTTGAAAACGGCGTAAGACAACCAACAACGCAATCAAAACGCCCTTTGAAAACATGATGAGCAATGCCTCCTCTTACAACACTGTGTTCAGTCCTGTTGCCTTGCTGGGTAGAATCACTCAAAAAACATGAGTATGTGCAATCAAAACGACATTTTAAAGCATGGCGGGAAATTGCTTCTCTTGCCACGATGTGTTCAGGTCTATTGCATAGCTTGGTTGATTCACCCAGGGATCACGAGTGTGTGAACTGACGGGGTGGTATGACTGGAATGATGTTGAAAACGGCTTAAAACACCCAACACTACAAACAAAACGACCTCTGAAAGCAGGGCGAGCAATGGCTCCCTTTGTCACAGTGTGTTCCGTACTATTGAGTAGCAGGATTGAATCGACCAGGACGCATGAGTATGTGAACAGTGCGGATGATTGGACATATATGATGTTGAAACCGGCGAAAAACACCCAACAATACAAACAAAACGACCTTTGAAATCATGATTAGCAACGGCCCCTTTTTCGACGCTGTTTTCAGTCGTCCTAACGCATAGCTGGGTTGATTCTCCCAGGTCCCATGAGTTTGTGAACTGTGAGAGTGATTGGACATGACTGCTGTTGAAAACGGCCTATAAACCCCAACAATGCAATCACATTGACCTTTGAAAACATGATGAGTAATGGCTCCTTATGCCACACTGTTTTCAGTCCTATCGCGTAGATGGGTTGATTCAACCAGGAAGCATGTGTGTGTGTGAGCAGTGAGGTGTATTTAACATAAATGCTGTTGAAGACGGCCTAAAACAACCAACAACGCTATTAAAACGACCTTCGAAAACATGATGAGCAATGGCTCCTATTACTACACTGTTTTCAGTCCTATTGCCTAGCTTGGTAGAATCACCCAAAAAACACGTGTACGTGCACTGTGATGTCGATTGGGCATACATGCTGTTGAAAATGGCCTAAAACCACAACAATGCAAGCAAAACGACCTTTGAGAACATGATGAGCAATGGCTGTTTTTTACACAATGTTTTCGATAGTTTATTTATAGGGAGTGTATGCATGTGGGAACGGGGTTATGGGAAAATCGTTCACTGTACCGCCGAAAGGGATTTGACCTGCAGAGGTGCGAAGACCAGTGAGCACAATCTCACCCTTTCCCACATGCAGTTACTTTATGCGACTTTCCACACTTATTTAGTCATGCAACCACTCGCTTCCAAGATCAAAACCCATACAATGCAAACAAAACAACATTTTAAAGCATGGCGGGCAATTGCTTCTCTTGCCACAATGTGTTCAGGTCTATTGCATAGCTGGGTTGATTCACCCAGGGATCACGAGTGTGTGAACTGACGGGGTGGTATGACTTGAATGATGTGGAAAACGGCCTAAAACACCCAACAATACCAAGAAAACGACTTCTGAAAGCAGGACGGGCAATTGCTCCCTTTGTCACAGTGTGTTCAGTACTATTGAGTAGCTGGGTTGAATCACCCAGGACGCACGAGCAGATGAACAGTGCGTGCGGCGATTTGACATATATGATGTTGAACACGGCGTAAAACAACCAACAATACAAACAAAACGACCTTTGAAAACATGATGAGCAATGCCGCCTCTTACCACACTGTGTTCAGTCTTGTTGCCAAGCTGGGTAGAATCACTACAAAAAAATGAGTATGTGCAATCAAAACGACATTTTAAAGCATGGCGGGCAATTGCTTCTCTTGCCACGATGTGTTCAGGTCTATTGCATAGCTGGGTTGATTCACCCAGGGATCACGAGTGTGTGAACTGACGGGGTGGTATGACTGGAATGATGTTGAAAACGGCCTAAAACACCCAACACTACAAACAAAACGACCTCTGAAAGCAGGGCGAGCAATGGCCCCCTTTGTCACAGTGTGTTCCGTACTATTGAGTAGCTGGATTGAATCACCCAGGACGCATGAGTATGTGAACAGTGCGGGTGATTGGACATATATGATGTTGAAACCGGCGTAAAACACACAACAATACAAACAAAACGACCTTTGAAATCATGATTAGCAACGGCTCCTCTTTCCACGCTGATTTCTGTCGTCCTAACGCATAGCTGGGTTGATTCTCCCAGGTCCCATGAGTTTGTGAACTGTGAGAGTGATTGGACATGACTGCTGTTGAAAACGACCTATAAACCCCAACAATGCAATCACATTGACCTTTGAAAACATGATGAGCAATGGCTCCTTATGCCACACTGTTTTCAGTCCTATCGCGTAGATGGGTTGATTCACCCAGGAAGCATGTGTGTGTGTGAGCAGTGAGGTGTATTTAACATAAATGCTGTTGAAGACGGCCTAAAACAACCAACAACGCTATTAAAACGACCTTCGAAAACATGATGAGCAATGGCTCCTATTACCACACTGTTTTCAGTCCTATTGCCTAGCTTGGTAGAATCACCCAAAAACACGAGTACGTGCACTGTGATGTCGATTGGGCATACATGCTGTTGAAAATGGCCTAAAACCACAACAATGCAAGCAAAACGACCTTTGAGAACATGATGAGCAATGGCTGTTTTTTACACAATGTTTTCGATAGTTCATTTATAGGGAGTGTATGCATGTGGGAACGGAGTTATGGGAAAATCGTTCACTGAACCGCCGAAAGGGATTTGACCTGCAGAGGTGCGAAGACCAGTGAGCACAATCTCACCCTTTCCCACATGCAGTTACTTTATGCGACTTTCCACACTTATTTAGTCATGCAACCACTCGCTTCCAAGATCAAAACCCATACAATGCAAACAAAACAACATTTTAAAGCATGGCGGGCAATTGCTTCTCTTGCCACAATGTGTTCAGGTCTATTGCATAGCTGGGTTGATTCACCCAGGGATCACGAGTGTGTGAACTGACGGGGTGGTATGACTTGAATGATGTGGAAAACGGCCTAAAACACCCAACAATACCAAGAAAACGACTTCTGAAAGCAGGACGGGCAATTGCTCCCTTTGTCACAGTGTGTTCAGTACTATTGAGTAGCTGGGTTGAATCACCCAGGACGCACGAGCAGATGAACAGTGCGTGCGGCGATTTGACATATATGATGTTGAACACGGCGTAAAACAACCAACAATACAAACAAAACGACCTTTGAAAACATGATGAGCAATGCCGCCTCTTACCACACTGTGTTCAGTCTTGTTGCCAAGCTGGGTAGAATCACTACAAAAACATGAGTATGTGCAATCAAAACGACATTTTAAAGCATGGCGGGCAATTGCTTCTCTTGCCACGATGTGTTCAGGTCTATTGCATAGCTGGGTTGATTCACCCAGGGATCACGAGTGTGTGAACTGACGGGGTGGTATGACTGGAATGATGTTGAAAACGGCCTAAAACACCCAACACTACAAACAAAACGACCTCTGAAAGCAGGGCGAGCAATGGCCCCCTTTGTCACAGTGTGTTCCGTACTATTGAGTAGCTGGATTGAATCACCCAGGACGCATGAGTATGTGAACAGTGCGGGTGATTGGACATATATGATGTTGAAACCGGCGTAAAACACCCAACAATACAAACAAAACGACCTTTGAAATCATGATTAGCAACGGCTTCTCTTTCCACGCTGATTTCTGTCGTCCTAACGCATAGCTGGGTTGATTCTCCCAGGTCCCATGAGTTTGTGAACTGTGAGAGTGATTGGACATGACTGCTGTTGAAAACGACCTATAAACCCCAACAATGCAATCACATTGACCTTTGAAAACATGATGAGCAATGGCTCCTTATGCCACACTGTTTTCAGTCCTATCGCGTAGATGGGTTGATTCACCCAGGAAGCATGTGTGTGTGTGAGCAGTGAGGTGTATTTAACATAAATGCTGTTGAAGACGGCCTAAAACAACCAACAACGCTATTAAAACGACCTTCGAAAACATGATGAGCAATGGCTCCTATTACCACACTGTTTTCAGTCCTATTGCCTAGCTTGGTAGAATCACCCAAAAACACGAGTACGTGCACTGTAATGTCGATTGGGCATACATGCTGTTGAAAATGGCCTAAAACCACAACAATGCAAGCAAAACGACCTTTGAGAACATGATGAGCAATGGCTGTTTTTTACACAATGTTTTCGATAGTTCATTTATAGGGAGTGTATGCATGTGGGAACGGGGTTATGGGAAAATCGTTCACTGTACCGCCGAAAGGGATTTGACCTGCAGAGGTGCGAAGACCAGTGAGCACAATCTCACCCTTTCCCACATGCAGTTACTTTATGCGACTTTCCACACTTATTTAGTCATGCAACCACTCGCTTCCAAGATCAAAACCCATACAATGCAAACAAAACAACATTTTAAAGCATGGCGGGCAATTGCTTCTCTTGCCACAATGTGTTCAGGTCTATTGCATAGCTGGGTTGATTCACCCAGGGATCACGAGTGTGTGAACTGACGGGGTGGTATGACTTGAATGATGTGGAAAACGGCCTAAAACACCCAACAATACCAACAAAACGACCTCTGAAAGCAGGACGGGCAATCGCTCCCTTTGTCACAGTGTGTTCAGTACTATTGAGTAGCTGGGTTGAATCACCGAGGACGCATGAGTATGTGAACAGTGCGTGTGATTTGGCATATATTATGTTGAACATGGCGTAAAACACCCAACAATACAAACAAAACGACCTTTGAAATCATGATTAGCAATGGCTCCTTTTTCCACACTGTTTTCAGTCCTAACGCCTAGCTGGGTTGAATCACCCAGGACGCACGAGTAGATGAACAGTGCGTGCGGCGATTTGACATATATGATGATGAAAACGGCGTAAGACAACCAACAACGCAATCAAAACACCCTTTGAAAACATGATGAGCAATATCTCCTCTTACCACACTGTTTTCAGTCCTGTTGCCTAGCTGGGTAGAATCACTCAAAAAACATGAGTATGTGCAATAAAAACGACATTTAAAAGCATGGCGGGCAATTGCTTCTCTTGCCACGATGTGTTCAGGTCTATTGCATAGCTGGGTTGATTCACCCAGGGATCACGAGTGTGTGAACTGACGGGGTGGTATGACTGGAATGATGTTGAAAACGGCCTAAAACACCCAACACTATAAACAAAACTACCTCTGAAAGCAGGGCGAGCAATGGCTCCCTTTGTCACAGTGTGTTCCGTACTATTGAGTAGCTGGATTGAATCACCCAGGACGCTTGAGTATGTGAACAGTGCGGGTGATTGGACATATATGATGTTGAAACCGGCGTAAAACACCCAACAATACAAACAAAACGACCTTTGAAATCATGATTAGCAACGGCTCCTCTTTCCACGCTGTTTTCAGTCGTCCTAACGCATAGCTGGGTTGATTCTCCCAGGTCCCATGAGTTTGTGAACTGTGAGAGTGATTGGACATGACTGCTGTTGAAAACGGCCTATAAACCCCAACAATGCAATCACATTGACTTTTGAAAACATGATGAGCAATGGCTCCTTATGCCACACTGTTTTCAGTCATATCGCGTAGATGGGTTGATTCACCCAGGAAGCATGTGTGTGTGTGAGCAGTGAGGTGTATTTAACATAAATGCTGTTGAAGACGGCCTAAAACAACCAACAACGCTATTAAAACGACCTTCGAAAACATGATGAGCAATGGCTCCTATTACCACACTGTGTTCAGTCCTATTGCCTAGCTTGGTAGAATCACCCAAAAACACAAGTACGTGCACTGTGATGTCGATTGGGCATACATGCTGTTGAAAATGGCCTAAAACCACAACAATGCAAGCAAAACGACCTTTGAGAACATGATGAGCAATGGCTGTTTTTTACACAATGTTTTCGATAGTTCATTTATAGGGAGTGTATGCATGTGGGAACGGGGTTATGGGAAAATTGTTCACTGTACCGCCGAAAGGGATTTGACCTGCAGAGGTGCGAAGACCAGTGAGCACAATCTCACCCTTTCCCACATGCAGTTACTTCATTCGACTTTCCACACTTATTTAGTCATGCAACCACTCGCTTCCAAGATCAAAACCCATACAATGCAAACAAAACAACATTTTAAAGCATGGCGGGCAATTGCTTCTCTTGCCACAATGTGTTCAGGTCTATTGCATAGCTGGGTTGATTCACCCAGGGATCACGAGTGTGTGAACTGACGGGGTGGTATGACTTGAATGATGTGGAAAACGGCCTAAAACACCCAACAATACCAACAAAACGACCTCTGAAAGCAGAACGGGCAATTGCTCCCTTTGTCACAGTGTGTTCAGTACTATTGAGAAGCTGGGTTGAATCACCGAGGACGCATGAGTATGTGAACAGTGCGTGTGATTTGGCATATATGATGTTGAACATGGTGTAAAACACCCAACAATACAAACAAAACGACCTTTGAAATCATGATTAGCAATGGCTCCTTGTTCCACACTGTTTTCAGTCCTAACGCCTAGCTGGGTTGAATCACCCAGGACGCACGAGTAGATGAACAGTGCGTGCGGCGATTTGACATATATGATGTTGAAAACGGCGTAAGACAACCAACAACGCAATCAAAACGCCCTTTGAAAACATGATGAGCAATATCTCCTCTTACCACACTGTTTTCAGTCCTGTTGTCTAGCTGGGTAGAATCACTCAAAAAACATGAGTATGTGCAATCAAAACGACATTTTAAAGCATGGCGGGCAAATGCTTCTCTTGCCACGATGTGTTCAGGTCTATTGCATAGCTGGGTTGATTCACCCAGGGATCACGAGTGTGTGAACTGACGGGGTGGTATGACTGGAATGATGTTGAAAACGGCCTAAAACACCCAACACTATAAACAAAACTACCTCTGAAAGCAGGGCGAGCAATGGCTCCCTTTGTCACAGTGTGTTCCGTACTATTGAGTAGCTGGATTGAATCACCCAGGACGCTTGAGTATGTGAACAGTGCGGGTGATTGGACATATATGATGTTGAAACCGGCGTAAAACACCCAACAATACAAACAAAACGACCTTTGAAATCATGATTAGCAACGGCTCCTCTTTCCACGCTGCTTTCAGTCGTCCTAACGCATAGCTGGGTTGATTCTCCCAGGTCCCATGAGTTTGTGAACTGTGAGAGTGATTGGACATGACTGCTGTTGAAAACGGCCTATAAACCCCAACAATACAATCACATTGACCTTTGAAAACATGATGAGCAATGGCTCCTTATGCCACACTGTTTTCAGTCCTATCGCGTAGATGGGTTGATTCACCCAGGAAGCATGTGTGTGAGTGAGCAGTGAGGTGTATTTAACATAAATGCTGTTGAAGACGGCCTAAAACAACCAACAACGCTATTAAAACGACCTTCGAAAACATGATGAGAAATGGCTCCTATTACCACACTGTTTTCAGTCCTATTGCCTAGCTTGGTAGAATCACGCAAAAACACGAGTACGTGCACTGTGATGTCGATTGGGCATACATGCTGTTGAAAATGGCCTAAAACCACAACAATGCAAGCAAAACGACCTTTAAGAACATGATGAGCAATGGCTGTTTTTTACACAATGTTTTCGATAGTTCATTTATAGGGAGTGTATGCATGTGGGAACGAGGTTATGGGAAAATCGTTCACTGTACAGCCGAAAGGGATTTGACCTGCAGAGGTGCGAAGACCAGTGAGCACAATCTCACCCTTTCCCACATGCAGTTACTTTATGCGACTTTCCACACTTATTTAGTCATGCAACCACTCGCTTCCAAGATCAAAACCCATACAATGCAAACAAAACAACAGTTTAAAGCATGGCGGGCAATTGCTTCTCTTGCCACAATGTGTTCAGGTCTATTGCATAGCTGGGTTGATTCACCCAGGGATCACGAGTGTGTGAACTGACGGGGTGGTATGACTTGAATGATGTGGAAAACGGCCTAAAACACCCAACAATACCAACAAAACGACCTCTGAAAGCAGGACGGGCAATTGCTCCCTTTGTCACAGTGTGTTCAGTACTATTGAGTAGCTGGGTTGAATCACCGGGGACGCATGAGTATGTGAACAGTGCGTATGATTTGGCATATATGATGTTGAACACGGCGTAAAACACCCAACAATACAAACAAAACGACCTTTGAAATCATGATTAGCAATGGCTCCTTTTTCCACACTGTTTTCAGTCCTAACGCCTAGCTGGGTTGAATCACCCAGGACGCACGAGTAGATGAACAGTGCGTGCGGCGATTTGACATATATGATGATGAAAACGGCGTAAGACACCCAACACTACAAACAAAACGACCTCTGAAAGCAGGGCGAGCAATGGCTCCCTTTGTCAAAGTGTGTTCCGTACTATTGAGTAGCTGGATTGAATCACCCAGGACGCATGAGTATGTGAACAGTTCGGGTGATTGGACATATATGATGTTGAAACCGGCGTAAAACACCAAACAATACAAACAAAACGACCTTTGAAATCATGATTAGCAACGGCTCCTCTTTCCACGCTGTTTTCAGTCGTCCTAACGCATAGCTGGGTTGATTCTCCCAGGTCCCATGAGTTTGTGAACTGTGAGAGTGATTGGACATGACTGCTGTTGAAAACGGCCTATAAACCCCAACAATGCAATCACATTGACCTTTGAAAACATGATGAGCAATGGCTCCTCATGCCACACTGTTTTCAGTCCTATCGCGTAGAT
The DNA here is from genome assembly GCA_031761405.1 of Serripes groenlandicus. Classification (NCBI taxonomy): domain Eukaryota; kingdom Metazoa; phylum Mollusca; class Bivalvia; order Cardiida; family Cardiidae; genus Serripes; species Serripes groenlandicus. The sequence goes on from JASEVX010000002.1 coordinate 122,557,660, forward strand.
GGGTTGATTCACCCAGGAAGCATGTGTGTGTGTGAGCAGTGAGGTGTATTTAACATAAATGCTGTTGAAAACGGCCTAAAACAACCAACAACGCTATTAAAACGACCTTCGAAAACATGATGAGCAATGGCTCCTATTACCACACTGTTTTCAGTCCTATTGCCTAGCTTGGTAGAATCACCCAAAAACACGAGTACGTGCACTGTGATGTCGATTGGGCATACATGCTGTTGAAAATGGCCTAAAACCACAACAATGCAAGCAAAACGACCTTTGAGAACATGATGAGCAATGGCTGTTTTTTACACAATGTTTTCGATAGTTCATTTATAGGGAGTGTATGCATGTGGGAACGGGGTTATGGGGAAATCGTTCACTGTACCGCCGAAAGGGATTTGACCTGCAGAGGTGCGAAGACCAGTGAGCACAATCTCACCCTTTCCCACATGCAGTTACTTTATGCGACTTTCCACACTTATTTAGTCATGCAACCACTCGCTTCCAAGATCAAAACCCATACAATGCAAACAAAACAACATTTTAAAGCATGGCGGGCAATTGCTTCTCTTGCCACAATGTGTTCAGGTATATTGCATAGCTGGGTTGATTCACCAAGGGATCACGAGTGTGTGAACTGACGGGGTGGTATGACTTTAATGATGTGGAAAACGGCCTAAAACACCCAACGCTACCAACAAAACGACCTCTGAAAGCAGGACGCGCAATTGCTCCCTTTGTCACAGTGTGTTCAGTACTATTGAGTAGCTGGGTTGAATCACCGAGGACGCATGAGTATGTGAACAGTGCGTGTGATTTGGCATATATGATGTTGAACACGGCGTAAAACTCCAACAATACAAACAAAACGACCTTTGAAATCATGATTAGCGATTGCTCCTTTTTCCACACTGTTTTCAGTCCTAACGCCTAGCTGGGTTGAATCACCCAG